>ML675706.1:1427798-1453694 GCA_007922155.1 Mesoclemmys tuberculata
GTCTTGCCCACATGCTCAGGGTTTAGCTGAGGTCTTCAAATCTCACTCTTGAGGATTTCAATAACTCAGTCATGGGTTCGGGGTTGTTATAAATGTGTATGGGTAGGGTTTTGTGGCCTGCCTTGTGCAGGAGGTCAGACTTGATGATCATATTGGTCCCTTCTGACCTATGAGTCTATGAGTCTATAAGCAGTTCTCCAGGGCCAGCTCGTGGGCATGGGCTGGACGCTGCTCGGCTTGTGGCTAGGCTAAGGGGGCCTGACGTGTTGGGAGCTGGGACATGCTTCCTGCCTTCCCCCGACACCGGACTCAGCTGCGTGAAGCTGGCCTCATCGTCCCCAGCTCTGCTGACCAGCCCGCCTTGCAGGGCTGCTCGTGGGTGTTAGAGACCTTTGGGGCACTGCGCCCAGTGCTGGGGTCGCACTTGAGAAAGTGTTGCCTGACTAGAATGAGCGACAGGTCTGGAGAACCCGCCTGGCAGGAGGAGGCCAAAGGATCTGTGAGACGGCTGTGAGGTGCCTGGGTCATGGTCTGCTGGCCCCAGGTGTTGAGGAGAGAAGGGTCTGAGAGCATCTGGGCTGTATCTCTGGGCTGGCGACTGAAACAGGCAGGTTCTGCGAGCGCGACACTGCAAGTTGTTCACAGTGCGGGGCGTTAATGGCTGGGCCAGCTTGCCGGGGGCCATCAATTCTCCACCACTTGGAGACTTCACATCAAAACTAGATGTCTTTCTGAAACAATTATTTGTATTTATTATTTGTTACCATAGGACCTGAAGCATTGTCATGGCCCAGCCAGCCCCCTCTACTGCGCTAGGTGCTGTACAAACACAGAACGAACAGAGAGTCCCTGCTCCCAGGAGCTGTCAATCTAAGCTTAATGAAACAGGAAAACAGCTGCAGACGGGGGAGGACAAGGAGCCGATGAGGCAGTTCTGGTCGGCATGCGGGCCAGAGCTCTCCGCACAGCAGCAGCCTCCCCCTTGGCAGGTTATTTGCAGACAAAGGGAGGTTTGATGGAGGGCAACAGAGTATCTCTGGGGCAGTTTCCTGGAGTCCCTTTCACATGCTACGGGCAGTCTGGGGGAAGCACCAAGAGGCTTGAATGAAAACGTAACGAGTGGGCAGTGGAGGCTGGCACCATGGGCAGGCAGGAGGCGGGACCTAGATGGCAAATGAGTGATGCTAGGTCAGGTGGGACAGGCCAGAAAGAGCCTTGAAAGTGAAGCTTATGTTTGAGATGCTAGGGAAGAGGGAGCCAGAGCAGGGATTCAAAGTGAGGGTGAATAAGAACGGCCACCCTGGGTCGGGCCAAAGGTCTCTCTAGCCCAGGGTCCTGTCCCCAACAGCAACCAGGGTCAGAGGCTGCAGAGAGAATGAACAGAGCAGGGCAATTTGACTGAGATCATCCATCATCCAGTCCTATCATCCAGTCCCAGCTTCTGGCAGGCAGAGGTTTAGGGACACTCAGAGCATGGGTGTGTCCCTGACCAGCTTGGCTAACAGCCATTGCTGGACCTGTCCTCTGGGAACTGATCTTATTCTGTTTTTAGCCCAGCTATACTTCTGGCCTTCATAACATCCCCTGGCAAGGAGTTCCACAGATTGACTGTGCGTTGTGTGACGTAATAGCTCCTTTTGTTAGTTTTAATCCTGCTGCCTAGTAATGTCATTGGGTGACCTCTGGTTCTGGTGTTATGGGAAGGGGTAAATAACACTGCCTTATTCACTTTCTGCACACCAGCCTTGATTTTATAGACCTCTAGTTGTTGACTCCTTTCCAAGCTGAAAAGTCCCTGTCTTTTTAACCTCGCCTCAGATAGAAGCTGATCCATTCTCCTCATCATTTTTGTTGCCCTCTGCATTTTTTCCAATTATCATATATCTATTCTGGGATGGGGTGACCAGAACTGCACGCAGTATTCAAGGTGTGGGTGTCCCATGGATTTATAGAATGGCATCATGATGTATTCTGTCCTAGTATCTATCCCTTTCCTAATAGTTCATAGCATCATAGAAGTGTAGACGAGGACTCATTTAGCCCAGTGGTTCTCAACCAGGGGTTCGTAATGGTCTTCAAGATATCAACTCACCGAGATATTTGCCTAGTTTTACAGCAGGCTACATAAAAAGCACCCGTGAAGTCAGAGCAAACTAATGTCATACAGACAATGACTTGGTTATGCTGCTCTGTATACTACTGTACACCGAAATGTGAGTACAATATTCATATTCCCTTTGATTTATTTTATAATTGTATGGTAGAGATGAGAATGTCGGCACTTGTTCAGCGTCAGTGGCTGTGACACTTTTGTAGTTTTATGTCTGATTTTGTAAGCAGGTCATTTTTAAGTGAGGTGAAACTTGGGGGTGCGCAGGACAGTCAGAGTCCTGAAAGGGTACAGTCATCTGGAATGGTTCAGAGCCGCCGGTCTAGTCCAGCTCTGTGCTCTGAGGCAGGACCAAGCATTATCTAGACCATCCTTGACAGGGGTTTCTCTACCCGCTCTTAAAATCCTCCAATGACGGAGATTCCACAACCTCCCCAGGCAATTTATTCCAGTGCTTAGCTGCTCTGAGAGCTTGGAAGTTTTTCTTAATGTCCAACCTAAACCGCCCTTGCTGCAATTTAAACCCATTCCTTCTTGTGCTGTCCTCAGTGTTTGAGAATAATTTATCATCCTCCTCTTCATAACAACCTTTTACATACTTGAAATCTGCTATCCTGACCCCCTTTAGATTTCTCTTCTCCAGACTTTTACTAGTCTTCCCTCCTCAATCATGTGTTCTAGACCATTCATCATTTTAGCTGCTCTTCTCTGGACTTTCTCCAGTTTGTCCACATCTTTCCTGAAATGTGGCGCCCAGAACTGGACACAATTCTCCAGCTGAGGCCTGATCAGCGTGGAGTAGAGCAGAAGAATTACTTCTTGTGTCTCACTTACAACTCTCCTGCTGATACGGCCCAGAATTGGGTGGGGGGGGTGTTGCACCAATGTTACACCAGTGACTCTTATTTAGGCTGTGATCCCATATAATCCTCAATTCCTTTTCCGTTGTACTCGCTGTGTTGTCGCAGCCATGTCAGTCCCAGGATGTGACCTAGTGTAGCTCAACAGCTCGTCTCTCTGGCCTACCAGCATTGGTCCAATAAACGATATGACTCTTCCTACCTTGTCTCTCTCATACTCCTACCTAGGCAGTCATTTCCCATTTTGTATGTGTGCAATTGATTGGTCCTTCCCAAGCGGAGTACTTTGCATTTGTCCTTACTGAATTTCCTCCTATTAAATCAGACCTTTTCTCCAGTTTGTGCCGACCATTTTGAATTCTAACCCTGTCCTTCAAAGCGCTCACAAAGCCACGCTGCTCGGCATTGTCCGCAAACTGTGTGTGCTGTCTGCGCCGTTAGCCACGCTGTTTATGAAGATACTGATTAGAACATAATCATAATGGCCATGCTGGGTCAGACCAAAGGTCCATCTCGCCCCGTATCCTGGTGTCCTGGATCCACAGGCCCCGGCTCTGGAGCAGTCCCTGGGAGGCCCCCTTCAGTGTGTTACCCCCTTAGGGTCACACTCTTTCGCTGGGGGCAGCCCCTTGGCGTCACTGGATCCTGCAACCCAACCTCAGAGCCCTCGGCACCCCTGCGTCCTGCCGTGATCTCCCTGAGCTGGGAGGCTCACACACCCAGCGAGAGCCATGCGCCCCCAACGGCCTGACTCTGGAGTGACTCAGCCCGGTGCGAGCACAGGAGGGTTTAATGGATGTCAGGAGCCCAGCGTAGAAAGTCCCCCGTTAACGTGGAGAACAGAAAATGGCTGCGAAGTCCGTCTGGGTCAGTCCAGGGCTCTCCGGCCCCTTCTTAGCCCCAGTACCCACAAGCCTCTTGTCTCCTGCCTGCAGCCCCACCCTTCGTTCTGCAGGCTCACTGCCAGCCGGCTGCCTGAAGAGGGGGCCGTCCGTGGTCATTGGTTGGCAGGTGCCGAATGTCTGGGTGTGTGGAGTGGCCTTTGTCTGCTGGGTATCTCCATGGGCATGGAGCCTCTGGCAGCCAGCGTGCCTGAATCTCTGCAACGAATGAACACCTTTCCCCCATCCCCACCTAGATACCCATGAGCCACAGAGGGGAAACTGAGGCCCACACACTGTTCATACAAAATATTATGAATAATTCCCACTCTGTCACACCTGTCTCCGACAGCAGCCAGTGCCAGGCGCTTCACAAGGAGTGAACAGAACAGGGCAATCACCGAGTGAGTCATCTCCTGTCGTCCAGTCCCAGCTTCTGGCAATCAGGCGAGGGGACACCCAGAGCAGGGGGTCGCATCTCTGACCATCTTAGCTACTAGCCATTGATGGACCTGTCCTCCATGAACTTATCTAGTTCTTTTCTGGACCCCCTTATACTCTTGGCCTTCACAACATCCACTGGCAACACATTCCACAGGGTGACTGCGTTCAGTGAAGAAGTCCTTCCGTCTGTTTTAAACCTGCTGCCTACTCATTTCATTGGGTGACCCCGGTTCTTGTGTTATGAAAAGGAATAAAACACACTGCCTTGTGCACTTTCTCCACACCAGTCCTCTGTCATAGCGTCCCTAAGGTGTCTCTTTTCCAAGATGAACAGTCCCTGCCTTTTTACCCTCTCCTCACATGGCAGCTGTTCCGTACCCCGAATCGTGTTTGCTGCCCTTCTCAGTATCTTTTCCAATTCCAATATATCTGTTTTGATAGGTGACCAGACCTTCATGCAGGATTTAAGGGGGTGTGGTACCATGGATTTAGTGACTTTATTTTGTTTATTGTCTTATTATCGATCCCTTTCCTAATGGTTTCTAGCATTCTAACATTAGCTTTTCTGATGGCCGCTGCACAGTGAGCGGATGTTGTCAAAGACCTGTCCCCAGTGCCTCCCAGATCTTTCCTGAGTGGGAACGGCTCATTTAGACTCCATCTTTCTGTATGTATAGTAAGGATTATTTTTTCCAGTGTGTGTTACTTTGCATTTGTCAATATTGTATTTCATCTGCCATTTTGTTGCCAGTCACCCAGTTTTGTGAGATCCCTTTGTAACTCCTCAGTCTGCTTTGGATTTAATTATCTTCAATAATTCTGTCTCATCTGCAGACTTTGCCACCTCACTGTTTACCCCTTTTCCAGATCAGTTATGAATATGTTGAACAGCACTGGTCCCAGTACAGATCCATTGGGGACCCCCATGCATACCTCTCTCCATTTGGAAAACCGACCATTTATTCCTACCCTTTGTTTCCTGTCTTTTAACCAGTTACTGATCCAGGAGAGGACCTTCCCTCTGATCTCATGACCACTTACTTTTCTGAAGACACTTTGGTGTGTGACTTTGTCAAAGGCTTTCTGAAAATCCAGGTACACTCTATCTGCTGGGTCACCCTTGTCCATGTGCTTGTTGACTTCCTCAGAGAATTCTAGTAGATTGGTGAGACATGATTTCCCTCACCAGCGAGCCATGTTGACTATTTCCCCAACAAACCATGTTCATCTCCATGCCTGATATTTCTGTTATTACTAGAGTTTCAACCAATTTGCCTGGTACTGAAGGTAGGCTGACTGGCCTGTAATTACCAGGATCACTCCTGGAGCCTTTTTTAAAAACCAGCATCACATTAGCTGCCCTCCAGTCACCTGGTACAGAAGCTGATTTAAGCAATAGGTTACATATCACACTTCGTAGTTCTGCAGTTTCACATTTGAGTTCCTTCAAAACCCTTGGGTGGATCCCATCTGCTCCTGGTGACTTATTACTGTTTAATTTATCCGTTTGTTCCAAAACCTCCTCTAATGACACCTCAGTCTGGGACAGTCCCTCAGCTTTGGCACCTAAAAAGAATGGCTCAGGTGTGACAATCTCCCTCACATCCTCCTCAGTGAAGACCTATGTAGAGAATTAATTTAGCTTCTCAGCAATGGCCTTATCTTTGCTGAGTGCTCCATTGGCACCTCAATTGTCCAGTGACCCACGGATTGTTTGGCAGCTTCCTGCTTCTGATGGACTTAGGGAAATGTTTGCTGCTAGTTCATGTCTCTGGTGAGTTGCTCTTCAAATTCTTTTTTGCTTGCTTAATTATACTTGACTTGCCAGAGTTTATATTCTTTTCTGCTTCCCTCAGCAGGATCTGACTTCCAGATTTTAAAGGATGTCTTTTTGTCTCTGACTGCCTCTTTTACTCTGTTGTTTAGCCAGGGTGTCATTTTTTTTTGTTTTGTTTTTATTTGGGGTATACATTTAGTTTGAGCTTCTATTATGGTGTTTTAAAGTCATTTATATGCAGCTGGCAGGCATTTCACTCTTGTGACTGTTCCTTTTAATTTCCTTTTAACTAATGCCCTCTTTTTTGTGTAGCTCCCCGTTTTTAAGTTAAATGCTACTATGGTGAGTTTCTTTGGTGTCCTCCCTCCAAGGATGTTGAATTTAATTACATTATTGTTGATGTTACAAAGAGGTTCAGCTGTATTCACCTCTTGGACCAGATCCTGCACGCCACTTAGGACTAAATCAAGAATTGCTTCTCCCCTAGCGGGTTCCGGGACTAGCTGTGCCAAGAAGCTGTCATCAGCAGTGTCTAAACATTTGGTCTCTGCGTCCTGTCCTGAGGTGACATGTCCCCAGGCAATATGGGGATAGTTGAAATCCCTCATTGTTACTGGGTTTTCTGGTTTTGTAGCCTCTCCAATCTCCCTGAGCGTGTCACAGCCCTGGTCGGATGGTCAGTAGTATGGCCACACTGCTATACTCTTATTATTCAACATGCAGTTTCTGTGCAGAGAAATTCTGTGGCACAGCTGGATTAATTTAAAATGTTTAGTCTGTTTGGCTCTGCGTTCTTTCGCATATAGTGCCACTCCCCTCCCCCCATAGTGCAACCTTCTTTGTCCTCCCTGTATATTTCGTACCCTCTTACTACTGTGTCCACTGATTATCAGTGGGCCACCAAGTTTCTGATTTGCCTGTTCTACCAGCATCCTCCCCGAATACCCGACACGCAAGGTACCTGTCCTAGTAGTTTGACTCCGTGCATTTGTATAGAAACATTTATAAAAGGCGTCATTATTTAGCTGTCTGCCTCCAAGTGATGTCACTGAATGGGGTTCTCTTTCGTGTGACTTTCTCTTCGGCTCCTACCTGTACTTTATCATCTTCTGCCCTCTGCTCTTCACCGGGGCTGGAGGATCCCCACTAATATGTCCTCCTCGAAGGGACGGTTGCCTCCAGCAAGGCAAGGCAGGGAGTTGCGAAGCCGCTGCAGGGCCAGGCGTTGCTGCATTCAGAATCTGGGCTGTTTTTGGCTGCCTGGTGGCCAGCTGGGCTGAGCTGCTCCCTGTAGTGCGGCAAAGGTGTCGGGTTGATTTCCACCACCGTGCTGCGCCTGCCCCATTGTGCCAGCCTGTGGCAATGGATTGGCCCCGAGCTCTGTTACAAAGGCTCCCTCTTTCCTGTGTTGCTTTGCTTCAGATGCACAGGGGGCTGGGGGCTTTTCCTGGCCCCTGTGTTGCCGTCGCAAATCCCACTGAGGGGCCCTCCCTGCTCTGAGCCCTCTCGGGGATGCAGCTCATGAACCACGGTCCTGCCTGCTTTGGGGCTGGCTTCCAGCAGGGCCCCCACATGGGGGGGAGAGAACACTTTGCCGGGGCCCGGAGGCCCTGGTGGGCCTGGCCCAGCCTGCAACCCCCAGGGGGATGTGTGTGGGAGGGGACCCATGTTACAAGTTTGTACGAGGTCTAAAAAATTATAGACTCATAGACTCATAGACTCATAGGTCAGAAGGGACCAATATGATCATCTAGTCTGACCTCCCGCACAAGGCAGGCCACAAAACCCTACCCATACACATTTATAACAACCCCGAACCCATGACTGAGTTATTGAAATCCTCAAAAGTGAGATTTGAAGACCTCAAGCTGCAGGGAATCCACCAGCAAGCGACTCATGCCCCATGCTGCAGGGGAAGGCGAAAAACCTCCGTGGCCCCTGCCAATCCGCCCCGGAGGAAAATTCCTTCCCGACCCCAAATATGGCGATCAGCTAAACCCTGAGCATGTGGGCAAGACTCACCAGCCAGCACCCAAAAAGGAATTCTCTGCAGTAACTCAGTTCCCATCCCATCCAGCATTCCCACAGACCATTGAGCAGACTTATCTGCCGATAATCCAAAATCAATCGCTCAAATTAAACTATCCCATCATAACATCCCCTCCATAAACTTATCAAGCTTAGTCTTAAAGCCAGATAAGTCATTTGCCCCCACTACTTCCCTCGGAAGGCTATTCTAGAACTTCACTCCCCTAATGGCCCTGCCCGCCAGCAGCCCCAGAGCTCAGCGGTCGCTAGCCACAAAGTCACGGGCATGGCCTTGCAGCCTGCCCCTCCCAGGGGGCTTTCGCTGGCAGCTGGGAGGGACAGGGCCCTAGTGCAAGGCTAGCGGGAGAGGGGGACTGGACGGTGACAGCTGGTCTCACTGGGGCAGGAAGGTGATGGGAGGTGAATGGGGAAGGACCAGCTTGTGGGAGGCCCTGGAGCAGGGAGAAGAAGCTGGATCCTGGTATGCAGGACGGGGAGCCCTGGGGCCATTCCTGGGGGGCGGCAGGGGGTCAGAGCAACCTGCCGAGCAGTGGGGTGTGGCGTGGAGCCCAGGGGCATGAAGTACTTGGCCACAGCTGATGTGTTTCATGGGCTTCCGTCGGGATTGGGGCCGTGGTGGGGAGTCACTGCGGGCCTGAATCCTTCCCCGGGGCAGGCCTGGGAGCAGCCCCGCCTGGGCATGGACAGGGAGCGTTTCCTGACAGCTCCTCATGAGGCTGCCACTGCGCTCCCTCCCCAGGGCCTGCAGCCCAGGGGTCCTGGATCCTGGGGCAGGCGTGGGTTGTACTGGCCCTCTGTCGCCTCAGTGGCGGGCGCTTGAATTGCTGCCGGCCCCAGCTGCGCAATCCCTGGTCCCCTGGCACACGGAAAAGCAGCCGCCCGGGAGGAAGACGCACTCTGAGGGGCGGCTGCATGCACTGAGCTCTAATCACAAGTGTTGCGGGGACCCCCAGATGGGCCCGTCTTGAACGGCGTCAAACAGGGCTGGGGCTCCGGAGGCGCGACCTCCGCCTGCATCGCTCTGTCAGCCACGCCAGGACATTCCCGCCGGGCTGGGACGTGCATCGCGGCTGCACGGGGAAGGAAAGGGTTCGAACGAGGCAAAGCGCGCTGACATGGGCCTGGAGGGGTCCTGGAAACAGACTCAAAACCCTGTCCCACTCGCTGCCCGGGACCATCCGAGTCGGCCAGCTCCCCGGGGGAGGAGGGGCGAGCTCTGTCCCACTCGTCGGGCACGGTCAGCCGTTCGCTGCTCGGCCGGGCCGGCCGGCGCGGAAGGGGGACGAGAGGGGTGGTAAAGATGGGAATGGGGCTTCTGTTGCCGATGTTGAGTACAGGGTGACTGGATGCTTTGGGCTGGCGAGTGGGGTGAGCCAGCTGCTGCTTTGGACCCTGGCTCGCCTCCCCGCTCAGGTCCCTGCGGAACTGGTCGGTCTCTGGCCCAGCACAGCTGGCGGATGTCGGGGTCAGGTGAAAAGCCGAGCGCGCAAGGGGACGGGGGGCAGACGGGAGCACACCAGGGAGCGGGGACGGGGGGGGTGGACAGGAGCACACCAGGGAGAGGGGACAGGAGGGGGGGGTGGACGGGAGCACACCAGGGAGAGAACACCCGGGGTGCAGGTGATGGGGCGGCAGGCAGGACGGCGGTTGCTGGCAGACAGCTACCGCTGCTTTTTCAGGGAGAAAATTGGTGGTGGGGGCAGTGGTGTTAACCCCTGTCTGCCTGCAGCCGTTGCAGCCAGCAGCACCCCCGGCCCCCAGCATCGCAGGATTGGGGGGGCAGACTTGGGCAGTGGGGGGACATTGACACACACCTCTGCCCTGTGAGCTCACTGGCTCCCCCCCCCCACCGCCCTGTTGGCCAGGGTGCCAGCAGCGTTGGCCCGTCTGGCACTAGCATGGCTCAGACAGGAAAGCAGCCTCCCGGTGCACCTCGGGCAGGGCTCAGCTGCAGGACCTTGGACTCTCCACCCCAGCAGCCTGAGGCTTCGGAGGCAGCCACCAGCCCTCGCACTCCCCCCAGCCGCGCCCTGGGCCTGGCTATCCCGGGGCTGGGAAGCAGGGAGCTCTCCAGGGTGCTCTGAGCGGCAGGCTGGAGCCTGGAGAAATGAGAGGCTCCCTAGCCCAGGCCAGGCTCCTGGGAGAAGGAGACGGAGCCACGGCTCTTGGGACCCAGCTCATCCTGCCCCTCGGGGAGGAGCGGGCGGGGCTGGCTCGGCTCTGTGTGACAGCTGGGACCCCGGCTCCCTGCCCCTTCACACCCTTGGCTCCGCTCTGCAGTCTGGCAGCTGGTGTGGGGTTGTCATGCTCTGCGCAGGCTTCCCCCTTTGCGACTGGTCCCCAGGGCTGCTTGGTGGCTGGGGCCCTGCTCCCCCTCTCCCTGCACCCGCCCCCCAGTGGTCACAGGCCCGGGGCCTTTCTCACAGGGGCCAGGCTCGTCCCAGGGCCAGCTCTCAGGAGCAGGGGAGCCGTGTCAGTGGTAACAGACCCGAGAGCCCAGCCACCAGCCTGGGCTGGGAGCCTGTCGGCTGGAGCCAGGAGAGGGATGGATCCGGCTTGTGCCCAGGCCCCTGGTTGCCAGTTTGGGCCGTGTTCCAGCCATCTGGGGGGACCTGGTGGGACCCTCTCCTGGCACTGCGGTGCCTGCGGCCCGGCTGGCTCAGGCTGCCTGGGAGGGGCGGGTCCCAGCTCATGTGGGGGCAGGAGGGCGCTATCAGAGGGGCCAGCTCCTTGCAGCAGGGGGCTCGGCCGAGCCCCACCTCAAAGCCCTTTGCGCCTGTGTGCTTAACCCCTCGGCTGCTGCTGCAGAGTGTGTGCCCAACCCGTGGGGGGGCCAGGGCCAAGGCTAACACGGTCATGCCGGCTGGCGCCCCTGGGCCTTTCCATGTGCCCTGGGCCCGTCTCGGGCCGGGTTAAGAAGCGATCGAGGGCTGATGGGGAGCCCCCTGGAAACAGCTCGTCAGCCACTAACGTGGCCCCTGGAGACTCCCCCAGACACGGGATAACGCCAACGGCAGGGTCAGGCTGAAACCCCCCGGGGTGCTGGCGTTACCAAGGGCTGCGCGCTTGGGGCTGGCGAGAGCATGCGGCTGCCGGAGACAGGACCCAGCGCCCGGGACACGCGTGTCCTCCCCCCGTCAGCCTCCCTGGCTCTACCCCCAGGCTCCCAGCCACGCGCGGGGGAGCAGGAGCCACGACAGCCTGGCCACGCTGGGCTCCTTGGCTGGCGGATGGCATGGGGCACTTGGCTTGTTCCCGGGGACACGGGTGGCTCTGAGAGAGGCTCAGGGCCAGTTGGAAGGCAAGTTCCCCTCCCCCAAAGCCCCCCAAATCACACAGGGGAGCTGGGCTCTGCGGGCAGGGGTGCACCTTGTCCAGCCCCCCGGGAGCCCTGCTGCCCCTGGGGATGTTTTCAGCTTGTGTCAGGGCTGGTTCTAAATGTCCCAGTAACAGGACCGCAGCCCTTCCCGGGGAGACGCCCCCTGGCTGGCCCCATAGCCCTGAGACCGTCTCCCCACGTCCCTTCCCCCCCCACTGTCTCCCCCTCGCCCGGTGCCCCCAGCCGGCTCTGCCCTTTGTGTGCGCGTGGCCCGTGATGAGGTGCCCCCGGTCCTGCCGTCTGATTGGCTGAGTGGGGGGGGCTCTGTGACACAGCGGGTCACCGCCCCGGGGTGCAGGGCCCTGTGGAGGTGCTGGGGCCGCAGCGGGCCAGAGCCTCGTCCAGGTGACTGTGCAGGGGGGGCGCACAGGGGCCTCTGGACGCACTCCAGCCCCAGGGGCCGGGCACATGGTCTGTGTGCAAACGGCTCAGGGCTGGGCTGGCTGTCTTCTGCCCACCCCGGGCAGGGCGCTGGCTGCCAGCATGGGCTGCTCACTCTCCCCCACCCCCAGGCTGCTCGCTTCTCCCCCGCCCCCAGACAGCTCACTCCTGCACCCCCGCCCCCAGGCTACTCGCTTCCTCCCCTCCTCCGGGGTTGCCCCTTTCCCTCCGGCTGCCCAGATCCCCATGGAGCCAAGCCTGGTGCATTTGCGTCTCTGGCAGCCCCATGGCTGTCATCAGGTGCCTGACCCCCCTCCGCTGTGCCATGCTTCTGGGAGTGGACCAGAGCGCCCGTCTGCAGGCCCCAGCTGCGTGGCCCTGCCACCCCAGTGGGGCAGGGAGTCGGGTGGTGCAGGGGCTGCCTGGAGAGGCATCTCGGGTGATTTGTCACTGGCACCTGGCTGCACAAGGGGAGGTGGGTGCCGGCTGGGCATGGCCGGCTGGGCATGGCCCGGGCCTGTCCCCCACAGACATCCTGCTACGGGGCTGAGAGCTGCTCTAGCCATGGCTCCCATGCTGCTGTTTGTAGGGCGCCAGTTGGAGCCGTGCTGGTGCCCCTCTGCCTGCCTGGCCTGGGGCCCGGTGGACACAGCCCTGGTGCGTGCTCGGAGCTGCCCGACGCCTGCTTCTGTCTTGGATGGGCTGCCCCGGCGGCAAGAGTGAAACGTGCAGCACAGAGCATGAAAGCACAAGTGGGACAAATCCAGGGCTCCCTCTGCCCCGCAGCATGGGGGGGGGGGCTCTCCATGGGCCCAGGAGGGGAGGGGGCAGCTTGTCTCGCTCCGTGACTGACGACAGCATGACCTCTTTGCTGTGCTGGGTTAAGCAGGCTCCGGCTGCTCCTGGGATGGGCACCTGTGGAGAAAGCGCAGGTGCAGCTGGGCGCAGAGCAGGGACTCGCTCGGGTTTGGTTTTCAGACTGAGGTTTGGGGGCGGACCCTTTGCAAATGCAGCACTGATCACGGACCCCCAGCTGCAAAAGTGGCTGGCCACGCTACCTGTGTGCGGCATAGGCATGGCAGGCGCAGCTAGCAGTGCTTCAAGGAAAGGAGGCTGAGTGCTTACAGATATGGGGGGGTAGGGGAGCTTCTTACTGCAAGGTCCCTGGGGGATAGTCGGCAAGCGAACACATCAGTCGTTCTCCACGATAGCTGCCATGGCAGGGAGCCATGGTTCACTTAGCTGTGGGGCTGGGAACGGCACTGACTGGCCCCTGGCCCCCAACGAGGGACGCCGAAGTCTGCAGCAAACGAGCCAAGCATCTCCCCCCCCATGCGCACTGCCGGGGTCATTCGAAATGTTCCTGTTCAGCTTTTCCATCAGCCAGGACAGCACAGCAGACACTGCGACCGGATCCCGGGCCCACTCGTGTCCCTCCGGGTGCGTTTTTCAAGTAAACACGGACGCGCTCTGCCAGAGCGGGAACGGAAGTGATGCTGTTGTCCTGGCCGCTCAGTTGTCGTACTGTTGGCATCCAGGCTTCCCATCAGTAGTGGAGACAGGTCTGGGAGCCGCTGCTCCGGCTGGCTTGCCCAATCTCTGCTTTCTTCTGCAAAGCTGCCCCCTCGTCGCTCTCCTCAGCGCGGCTGTCCCATCTCCTCACGTGGACGGGCTCCACGCATTCAGCAAGTGCACATCTGCGAGCGAGGTGTGAGCTCTGCGACCCGGCCTGTGATGATCCTCGGAAGGTGCACGCAGAGAAAACCCAGCCGCTCTTTGCAAAGCTCAAAACCATTCCAGCACTGCTGGGGGAGAGCCCGCGCACATCCGCATGGAACAAGACCGTGCCGCAGCCTGCACCCATTTCTAAACGCAGCTTTGCGAGAAGGCAGGAATGCCGAGGCCAGACCTTTACCAAGTTCTCCACAGTCACAGCTGCACTTAGCACAGCCTAGAGTTTGGTTCCGCTCTCTTCTGCCAGCCCAGAGATTCAGCTTTCAGGAGCTCACCCAACCATTCGAACCTTTCCTGACCCATTGTCTGTGCTGGTAACTCCTGACAGAAAAGGAAAACCTTCCAAAATTTCCCCCAGCCAAACGTCAGAGGCACAAGCTAATAATGGTGTGTCACCAGCCTCAAGCTGAACTGCAAATGCTTCACGTGTACGGAGCCTTCAGTAGGAGCATTGCCCATCATTTGCAAGCTCTTTGATTCTCCAACTACCTGTGTTAGAAAGTGGCATGATGTGGTGCTTCTTCACACCTGCACTTACCAGCACGTCGCGTCTTTCTCCAGCAGCGGGCAGGATGGGCTCTGCTCCAGTGGACGCTTTGAATCTGAAGCGCTGCTGAGGAGGATGCTCAGAGCCTTTTGCAAAACAGACGCTCCATTTGTCACTGGCGTTTTGTCAGCTGTGTTCTTCTTTCCTTCGTTGAAAAAAGTCTCTGGATTTATCGTTCCACTCTAGGTGCCATGCTGGGAAGTGTCGTTTCAGCCTCTCTGGTTTCCTGGCTCATTCGATAGGCTGCGTGGACGTGCGTCGCTCTGTGGTCACCCATCACTAAATTCCAGAAAACCCAAATCCCTGTAACTGTCGTCAAGTTTCTGATCCTTCATTTGTGTCTTACGGCCTGACTCTGCATTGCCCATGGCTTCAGCTCAGCTCGCGGGGCTAGTCTGAGGCCGCTTAAACCCGGACCCATTTTCAGTGTAGTTTGCTCACCTACTGTAACAATATATTCCACGCCCACCCGCCAGAGGAATCTGTTGTCAGAGGACGGAGGTCTCTCCTCATTTGCTGGGGCAAAGCAGCAAGGCGTTTTACAGTGACGCTTGTGCCCTGTGCATGTGAGGCCCTTATTAGCACTAGGGAATAGGTGGTGACGCGGAAAGGGTGGGCGTGCCTGTTTTAGTCAGTAGGCAGGGCCGTGCAGGGCGGCCGTGCCCTGTGAGAGGAAGATCATTTCTCTTATTTTTCGGTAATATTTCATGGACCCCCTGTGCTGTCTGCAAGGCCCCCGGGGGTCCGTGGACCCCCATGTGAGAACCCCTCAGAGCCAGGGCTGGCCCAGCACCCAGTGCTGCAGGGAGCAGGGCTGGGGCTCCAGGGGGGCACGGTGCTGCAGCGGGGGAGGTTCTGCTCCTGTGCACACAAGGGGGTGCTGCCGTCCAGGGATGAGACCCCTTGCCCCTTTCCATAGCATCGAGCACTCACTCCTAGGGGTGTCCTTGGGTGCCCCCCCCCCCGTGCTGCTCATCGCTGTGGTAAAGCCTGGCCACGTCCTGCGTTCGAGGGGAGCCCACGGGGGAAGCATGCCTTGCTGGGGGCTGCATGTGCCCCGTGGGCATGCATGCATTGCTGTCCCCAGCCTGCATTGGCCCCCCATGCCATGTTCCTGGGGCCACATCACACCCGTGCGTTTGCTGGCCCGGAGCACTGACAGGTGGCCGGCTACCCAGGCCTGGGGCAGGGCACCAGCTGAGCGCTGATCCCAGCCGGAGAGCTCCTGGGATGGAGGAGATGCCGGAGCTGGGCTGGAGCAGCCCTTTGCCCATGGGGCTCCGTGCCAGGGCTGGGAGCAAGGGGGAGCTGGGTGGAGGCCCCGGCCATGACGCTCTCTCTCTATTGCCACCAGCTGGGGCATGGCCGTCAATGTGTATTCCACATCGGTGACCAGCGAGAACCTGAGTCGCCATGACATGCTGGCCTGGGTCAACGACTCCCTGCACCTCAACTACACCAAGATCGAACAGCTGTGCTCAGGTAGGGCTCGGCCCTGGCCCCACTGCTGGCCTCGGGGGCCAGGACAAGAGGGACCCACCTGCTCTGCCCCGTTCAAGCCTGGCCCAGCCCTGCCAGGGAGAGGTGTCCTCTGGCCAGCTGAGCCCCAGCTCCCCAAGACCAGCAATAGGCCCCAAGTGCTGTGGCCCCGGAGCTGCCCTGGCAAAGAGAAGGGCATCAGGGCTGATCTGTGTGAAAGCAACCCCCGTCTAGGCCATGGCAGGGCTGACAGGCGCTCTCACGCCCAGGGCCGAAATCCAGAGGGTGTGGGCAGGCGACAGAGAGCCCAGGACGGGGTGTGCAGGCAGGCGATGGGATGGGGGGAGCCCAGGGCCCGGATCTAGGGGCTGTGGGGTGCGGGCAGGCGATGGGGAGCACAGGGCCCGGATCTAGGGCTGTGGGGTGCAGGCAGGCGATGGGGAGCCCAGGGCCCGGATCTAGGGGCTGTGGGGTGCGTGCAGGCAATGGGATGGGATAGGGGGTGCCCAGGGCCGGATCTAGGGGCTGTGGGGTGCAGGCAGGCGATGGGGAGCCCAGGGCCGGGACATGGGGTGCGGGACGCGGGCAGAGTCAGGCTCCCGCACAGCAGGGCGTGGAAGCGAGTCGTGCTCTGCCTTTACTGTCTGTAGGTGCCGCCTACTGCCAGTTCATGGACATGCTGTTCCCGGGCTGCGTGCACCTGCGCAAGGTGAAGTTCCAGGCCAAGCTGGAGCACGAGTTCATCCACAACTTCAAGGTGCTCCAGGCCGCCTTCAAGAAGATGGGGGTGGACAAGGTGGGTCCCTGCTGGGCCCCAGGGCAGCCCCATGCCTGGCGTCATGGAGGTGGCTCTGGGCCGCCCTGGGGCATGGCAAGCTGTGGGGGACCCGGCCACAGCTGGCTCTGCGAGCTGGGCTAGACTGGGCTGGGGGACTGGGCCGCTCACTCTTCTGCCCAATTGCTGGGCTGGCGGATCAGTGCCATGCGGCCTGTTGGGAGGCTGTGCCCCTCTCCTGAGCGCCCTGCCAGGCGCTGAGCTGTGTGGTCTGGGCATCGGCCTCCCTGCAACATGGGGGACCCCTGCTGCATTTCGCTGGCTCAGAAATCGGGGTGGGGAGCCCAGGTGAGAGCTTGAGGTGAATGTGGGCACCCCCCGCCACCTCTGTGCCCACCAGCTGCACCCCTAGCACCATTCCCCATGCCCCCCAACACCTTCTGTGTGTCTGCCCCCTGTCCCCATGCCCGGCAAAGCATGGGGCTGCCAGACAGACCCAAGGAGTGACAGGAAGCGGCGTTTCCCCAGAGTCTCCCATCCAAATGCCGTTCCCCGTGGGAGCTGCCCTGGCACTGACCCTGCGGGCGCGGGGCTGGCCGGCCCCCACGCCCACATGATCTGGCTCTCGTTGCAGATCATCGCGGTGGAGAGGCTGGTGAAAGGGAAATTCCAGGATAACTTTGAGTTTATTCAGTGGTTCAAGAAGTTCTTCGATGCCAACTACGATGGGAAGGAGTACAACCCGCTGCTGGCGCGGCAGGGCCAGGACGTGGCCCCAGCTCCTAACCCAGGTGATCACAACGTCAACAAACCCAAGAAACCCATTGGCACGGCAGGTAATGTCGCTGACCTGCCGGAGGCAGCGGGCACCCCTCCCCTGCACCCGCAGGGCCCCGCCTCGGCCTGGGTCGCGCCGCTTGCTAGCATGGCCTTCCGCACTGCACCCTTGCCCCTGCACCAGCCTGGCACCAGGCCCTGCAGCCCCTGGGCAGAGGGGCACCGGGGTGTGGTGTCCTGGCTCGGCGGTGCCCGGCCGTCAGCGCCACGCAGGTTTGGAGGGGCTGGGGGCAGGACCGGCACGTTCTGAGCTGGGCTGCCTCGGCCTTCAACCCCCCAGTGCCCACCCGGGAGGCCATGTCCGAGCATGGGGCTGTGCCCGGCCCTGGAGGAAGGGAACAGCTACCATAGACGCTGGGACCCTGGCTCTCTAGCAGCGGAGCCATGTGCCATGTGTGCCCAGCCTGGCCTGGGGCCCGCCAGCAGCCGCTTGGCCCAGGAATGGTTCTGTGCTGGGGGGCTGGCTCAGCCCATGTGCGGGGGCGCCCCCAGGGCAGGGCCCACTGCCCACACACAATGGAACAGCCCAGCCCCCTTGTCCCCACACCATGCAGAGCCCCACCAGCTCCCTGCCTCTGAGCCCCCCCACCTCAGTTCAGCCCACCGCAGG
This sequence comes from Mesoclemmys tuberculata, assembly GCA_007922155.1. Classification (NCBI taxonomy): domain Eukaryota; kingdom Metazoa; phylum Chordata; order Testudines; family Chelidae; genus Mesoclemmys; species Mesoclemmys tuberculata. Next base: position 1,445,662 of record ML675706.1, read on the forward strand.
CAGGGCAGGGCTGGCTCCAGCTGGCACCTGGCCATGGGGGGTGCTCCTTTCTTGCTGGGGGGCAGGGCTGGGAGCTTGCACCCTCTCTCTCCCCAGCACTGCCCTCGCCCCCTTCCGGGCCTGGCTCTGGCAGCCCCGTGGGACCCAGCACCCCTGGGCCGGAGGCAGCAGTGCCCCGTGTCACAGCCCTTGGCAGCCCCACGCTGAGAGCCCTGGCCAGGATTGGAGTGGGCCTGGCCTGGCACAGGGGGTCAGCCCGGGAGGGCCAGCAGGCAGCAGGATGGTGGCCAGTGAGGAGGCTGACAGGAGGTGGGGGGGGACCAGTGGAGGGGTGGGGGTGCAGGACAGGGGGTCTCCTGCCCCAGAGCTGCCCAGCCGCTGGCGGTGGGGGCTGGCCTGGCACAGGCCCTGCAGCGTTGCAGAGGCAGCGAGGGGGGCTGCGAGGGGCACTGCCGGGGAGGTGGCTGCTGCCCCCCTGGGGCTCGGGAAGCCCCTCCTGTGCATGGAGCTCAGCCGGGGAGAGCTGGGCCAAGAGGCAGAGCCACAGCCTGCTCCAGCGGGCAGAGCCCCGCTGCCCACGTCCTGGGGGCAGGCAGCTCCGGGGAACGTGCAGGGAGTGGGGGGCACACGCCTCCTGCCGAGCTGGGGCCGAGGCTGCCTTGGGGGGGCCCCTGGGTCCCCAGGGCCCAGGTGGGACACGGCCCAGCTGAGAGGAACCCCCAGGCATGTATCTGTGCCCTTCCCGCCCAGGGCTGAGGAGTCGGGGGAACGTGGGGGCAGGGAGGGAAGCTGCTGAACCTGGGAGGGGGTCCAGGACAGAGAGGGGAGAGGGGCCCGCTGAGCTGGGGCAGGGGCTTGGCTGTGCTGCTGGCAGGGGATGCACCAGTTCTGGGGCCGACATCTGCCACCGCTGCCCGCAGGGCCATGGGCTGCCCTGCCCGAGTCCTCAGACCCTGCCCTTCCCTGCCCCTCACAAACGCTCACGAACAACACGGCCCCGCAGCACCCAGGGAGGCTGTGTTATGCCCATTGGGGGAAACTGAGGCAGGGAGGAGTCAAGACTTAGGGCGTGGAACCCAGGCGTCCTGACTCTCCCTGCCTGAGTGCAGTGCCCCCCCCACCAACGGCCAGCGAGCGCCTTGCCTGCTGCCCATGGACACATGTGCCCCGCATGCCTGTGCCCCATGCCCGCAGGGTGGGCTGGGCCCGTGCTGAGCCAGGGTGCTGAGCGTGCTGGGGGTGGGCTGCGCTCGGGGCCATGCTAACCTCTGGCTCTCTCCAGTCCCCCAGAGAACCTCCCCCACAGGCCCCAAGACCATGCAGGCGCCCGTCCGAGTGACCAGCCTCGCCCCCAGCAACATCACGCGGAAAAACCCGCCCGCCGCCCGCAACGGGGGCAGCGAAGCTGACGCCCAGATCCTGGAGCTCAACCAGCAGGTGGGGTGGGGTGGGCGGGTGAGGCTGCTCAAGGGCCATGGGCAGAATCTGTGCTGGGTCTGGCGCCGCTGCTTGGCCTCCACGCTCCCCTGCAGCCTCTAGCACAAGGCCTGTCTCTCCAGCTCCCAGTGGGGGGCAGTGCACAGGTCCCAGGAGGTGTCCAGGGAGGCAGCAGGTCGTGGAGGGTGGTTCTGGGAGCCACAAAGGTGACAAAGTGGGAATTTTCTTAATGTTTTATATGACTACAGAGTGTGCCTCAGTTTCCCCTCTGTTGCATGGTTAACTAGGTGGTGGGAGGAGGGTGTGTGAACTTTGCAGAGACCCCTCGGGGCAGGTGTGTGTGTCGTCTGGCTGCCTGGGCCCAGCACCCAGCAGTCAATGGATTTAAACAATCTGCTGCTGTGTCCCTGCTTCGCTGACACCGGCTCTGGCTCGCTGCGTTTTGCACGGCCCTGCGACAATGTCAGCCTCCGATCCACCTTCCCTCCCCTTCAGCTCCACGCCGGGGGGGAGCCGCTTATGGAGAGCCCCTGCTGGATGGAGAGCTCGGTCTCGGGGTGCCCGGCTGCTGCTCCAGCTGTTCCCACTCCCTGTGGGGGCCAGGAGCCCGCAGCTTAGACAGACCCTCCTCCTCCAGCTTCCAGCGCGCAAACTTCTCCCTCTGCGCCAGGCTCCCATGTCCAGCCTAAGGAGATGCTTCTAGGCCAGCTTCCGCAGTCCCCTCTGCTGCCCCTTCATTTACTGCTCCCTCTGTGCTGCAGGACGCGCCGGGTACATTCAGACGCTTGCTCTCGGGGGAGCCGCTTTCAGTGACGTCCAGACAGACCTGCTGTGACACCCCGCAGGGCACACTCGCTAGGGCGAGCCTCCCGGGCGGGGCTCCTGCGTCTGCCCTCGGCGCACTCAGCACTGTTACACGCCTGCCCCAGGCGCCCCGTGCCCCACCAGCCGTGACACTCGCCAGCGCGCGGAAGGGCGTCGGGCGCAGCGTAGAACGGTCCCTGTTAGCTCGGAGCTGGAGGATTCAGCAACGTCCATCCTGGGGGCCAGGATCCAGTGCCCTGGGCTCTCCCTCGGGTGCCAAACCAGCTGCCCAGCCTCGGTCATGCCCAGTTGCCCTCCTCTGTCACCTGGCCTCCACCTCCTCCCTTCAGCTCCTTGCAGAGGAGGGCCCCAGCGCCCAGGTGCCAGGATACAGAGCGGCGGCCAGCGTCTGGGCCCAGGCAGCCTTCTGGGGGGGCCTGCCACGATCACACACCCTGGGGCCCCCATCATGTCAAACAAGAAAATCCCCACTTCATCACAGCAGGGCCAGTCGCACAGAGGGGGTGCTGGGGTGGGAGGGGCTGAGGCACCAGATCCCACAGCGGACGCGGGGGGATGGGGCGCCAGTCCCATGGGGGGGTGGAGGGAAGGCGCCAGTCCCAGGGGCACTGTTAACCACTCCTCTTTCCGCGGCCCAGCTGATGGAGCTGAAGCTGACGGTGGACGGGCTGGAGAAGGAGCGTGATTTCTACTTCAGCAAACTGCGGGACATTGAGCTGATCTGCCAGGAGCACGAAAGCGAGAACAGCCCCGTCATCTCGGGCATCATTGGCATCTTGTATGCCACCGAGGTGAGCGCCCGCGAGAGAGTCCCTGGGCCCCACCGGCCTGTCTGGGGGAGCCTCTCACGGCCGAGTGGGCAGCTCGCACCGGGCCAGATCTTTTGCCTGGTTCTGTCCTGTTCTGCCGGCCTTTGCAATGGCCGTGGCCATCTGTGGGCCTGTGCCAGGCCACTGGGGAACTGGGTACGGGTCTCTCCCCTCCACCAGGGACGTGTGCCTGCCCTCCGGGCACAGAGCACCACTAACCCGGCCAGCCCACGTGCACCAGGCAGGGGCCACTGCTCTGGGCTGACGTCAGAGGAGGCCGGTCGAAGTTCCCAGGAGAGTTGGGCCTGGCCTCCCTGTCTCCGCCCAGACGAGCCCTGCCCTGCTGGGAGCAGCCCCCGGGGGTTACGTGGCACAAGGCCGGGGCAGGCTCACGCCGTCTCTGCGCCCCCCACAGGAAGGCTTTGCCCCTCCGGAGGACGAGGAGCTGGAGGAGCAGCAGCTGGAGGACCAAGACGAATACTAGCTCTGAGCCTCTCCTGCGTCCCACGGCGCCACCCGCCCCCGTGCATCCGGACACAGACGTTGGAGGGGCTGTGCACAGCCGCGGCCTGCCCTGTCACACATTATAACAGTTTCAACCAACCAGCCACACCCCAGCGCTTTCTGTCCACAGCAGGTCCTGGGAGCCCGGACTCTGGGACAACACCTAGAACCGGAGAGGGGCCGGGTTGTAAATATGCCAGTGGCTGATGGGCGGGGAAGGGCCCTGGCCTCCCTGCTCTGGCCCCTCGGGCCCCTCTCACCGCATCCCCCTTATTTATTTCAGTTGTCAGTGGCGGTGTGAGTGTGGCAGCCTTCCCAGGACAGGACTCCCACCGCCCGCCTGGCCCTGTCTTCTAGGTACAGACCCATTCCCTTGTATATTGCCCCGGCCTGGATCTCATTTGCACTTTGGCCCCTGTGCGCATGCCTCCCGAGCACCCCGGTTCTCATGGCCAGGGGAGCAAGGAGGCTCCGCCAGCGCCAGCAGCTGCTCTCGGCCTGGCCATGGGCACTTCGGGCCGACGGGGACGGCACGCGGTTATTTATTATTTCTTCTGCTTCTTACAAAAACAACAAGGAATCTGCGAACGTGGCTTTCCCGGCGGGCCCTGCCCTGGGGCAGGGGGCGTGGTGTCTGCACCCCACGAGCAGCGCTCTCATGGCGCCGGGTGGGGTCCCAGAGCAGGGGATGCCCCCAACACGACTGCACTGGGGGGGAGCAGGCACCCCTCAGGCTCCACATTGAAATCTGTGAATGTTCTTTGCCCCTTTCTGTTCATTCACAAAGAGCCCTCCCTGGTTGCAGCCCCAGGGCACTTTGCACGCTGCGGGGGCTGGGGGGAGAGTTGCGAGACCCCTGCCTGGAGGGGCAGATCCCTGGTCTCCGTGCCCACCCCCGCTGGTTAGCTCCTGCCGTTGTGATGAGAATGCCACACAGCCGCTGCTGCCTTGTTCCGTCTGCATTGCCTGTCTGCCCCGTCTGGTGTGCAACCTGCATCTGTGTTACGTTGGATTTCAAATAAACTGGTGTGGTAAAACCCTGTCCCGGGCTGTCTCTGGCTCAGCTCCCCGGTCCCCTCCCCCTGAGCGAACGCGCCCGACCAGCTCCAAGGGGGACAGGCATCGCCGGCGCGCTGGGCCCGCGGAGCTGCAGGCGGGGAGGAGGGTGGGGCCCTAGCAGGGTCACAGCCAAAAACCAGATCCTGGGCCAAGGCTGGTGATTCCCACCTGCGACCTCCCTTCCTCGGCCCCCGGAGCCGGGCCACCCCCCAGCTGCCCTGCTCAGGCCAGAGCCGGCAGCAAAGGAACCGCCCCCCCAGGCTCTTCTGAACAGCTCCGAACTGACAGGCCCACACTGCACCCCCATCACTTTCCCCAGGACTGCGAGCACCGGGACCCCTGGGCTGGACCCAGCCGTGTTCACCATCCACCGTGCTGCCGGCGCTCAGGTGTATTAACGGCAATGACGGACCCCCCCGCCCCCGCTGCCGGGGGGTGTCTGTCCCTGCTGGAGCCACAGCTTATGCCGCCGTGCAGGCAGCCTTCGTGCGTCGCTGCGGCCGGGTCTCCATTAGTGGCAGCATCAGGGAGTCCCACCAGAGCTATCCCGGCGTGACACAGCATGGAGGTGCAGCCTGTGTCTGCAAGGGGCTGGCCCGGCCTCTTGGCTCCGAGCACCGGAGCCGTGTCTGCTGCCAGAGAGTCGTTCCCCAGGCCATGGACAACCTGAGCCAAGGGCTGACAAACTCGGGCGCCCCACCTTCCTCCGGGCCAGACGCTGCCACGGTGCAGCGCGGTGCTAGGGGCGTGGGCAGGCAGTGCGGGTCAGAGGAGACTCTTGTGCCACTTGGCGGGGCACCAGGGCTGCCCGTCTCCTTGTTACCCACCTCCAGCCTGGGCCTGCGGGCGTCAGCTCCTAACGCCACCAGCCTGGGCGCCCCAGCACACCTCTCTGGTGAGCCAGCCCTCGCTTTGCCTGGTGGGTGAACACAAAGCGCGCACGGCCCTGGGGCCCCACAGAAATCCAGCTCCCCAGGGCAGGCTTCTTGCCCAGTCTCACCTCAGCCCATCACGCCCGCACCCCACGCAGCACCAGGGGCCAGCAGAGACCCGTGAGTCCAGTAAACACAGCGTGTGAGATGGGGCCAAACAGCTGCACACAAAGACAATAACCGGCAGCCCAGAGCCTGACCCTACCAGGTGCCCCCGCCTCCTCCAGCCTCACTCGCCGCACGTGCCAGCCCAGCCGTGGCAGCCACTTTGGTTGAGGCCAGCTCATGAGATCCAGCCCGCTGGCAGCTTGTCCACACGGCCTGAAGGATGTCGGCGTGTCCTGTTGCACCCCCGAATCTCCCGGAGGCCACCCCCCGTCTCTTCCTGCTAGTTTCCTTCTGGCGTCTCCGCCAGCTTGTCTCTCCAGGCGCAGAGTCCGAGCATGAAATGGGTCACGCTGCCTGCTGGGCCAGGGCCCAAGCGTTACGAAGATACCTGCTGTACAGCTCCACAACCCCGTCCGTGCCGCCCGCACACCACGGCAGAGGCCTGGTCGGACAACGCCCACACGCGCCGGTGAGCTCGTCTGTAAGTTCCAGGCCCCAGGGAGCCCTGTGAACCCCCTCTGCCTGTGGCCATCAACAGGTCCCTGGATCGCAAACCCTTGTCTCCCCGCCCTGCGTCCCGCCAGCTGGGCTACGCAAAGTGTTTGTAGCATTGACTGTCCCAGGGGTGTCACTACCTACACGCTATAACACCAGGCTCCCTTCACCTCTGTGGTCGCCTGCGCCCTGCTCCCGGCTCAGCCCCTCCTGCAGCTGGGCTGGTGGGGTAAGAGCTGGCATGTGGCTGACCCTGCTGTGCAGCAAAGCGCTCACATTGCTCAGCCAGTTGCCATTCGCGCCCTCCTCGCACAGGGCCGGGGGTTCATGGCAGTGCCTGCTGCCTTGGCATCCACGACTGGCCAGCCACTGCTGGGGGAGAAGTAACAGATTAGCTGGGGCCCTGTGCACATAGGAAACAGGGTGAGCAAATGCCTTTGACCCAAAGCTGCTGGTTTGGTACGTTCAGTTTCCTCCCTCGAAGCGTATTTGTATCTGTACCTGCATTCACGCATGTCCCGCACCCAGTGCCCAAGCAGGAGTCATGGGGTGTGTTTGCAAGAGGGCTGGTAGCACCTAACTAACCCGCACGGTCAGGACACCCCAGTAATCAGTGCGGCCACAGGAGAGTTGGTGTTTCTCTTACAGCCCCAGGGATTATCAGACTCTGCTGGCATTAAAAGGAAAAGTGCATTTCTAGCCCTTCTGGCTGCAGGAAAAAGCAGGAAAATGGGGACCAGCAGGCAAACGAACCCAACCATGACTGGCTTAAATCAGGCAAGTTTTAAAAAATACTGGTTTTTTAAACCCAGAGGGTTGGCACCAGCTGTCCCTGCCCTGACCTGCTTGTGGCTAGCCTCAGCCTGGGCAGGGCACACGATGGCTCTGGCCCGCTGGGCGGGGAGTCACCCGGATCAGGCTCCCGCCCTGTGACCCTGGGTGACGTCGTGCTGTGCAGCCCAGCTCAGTGCCCATCGCACAACAGCCTCACCCTGGCTTCCAACTCACAGGGTGCCCCACCAGCCCCGAGCACCCCCAAAAGCTCTTCTCTGCCATGCTCAGCCCCTCTCTGTCGCAGTCACAAACCTTGGCACGTGGGCAGCCTCTCGCTAGGGCCTGTCCACGGCACCTGGCGGGCTCCAGGCCCCAGCCAGACCCGGCCGTTAGAAACCCTGCACGGAGCCAGCTGGGGACAGCACCCAGGACGCAGGGGTGGGGCTGGCGATGGTTACAAACAGGTACAAATGCTCTTCGAGGGAGGAAACCGAACAGCCCCAACTAGCAGCTTTGGTTCAAAGGAGTTTGCTCAGCCCAGTTTTCTTCCAGCGGGGCTGGCCTGGTCGCAGCCAGGAGCCGCACGCCAAGCGCTCGCCAGCTGAAGGAGGCCAAAATGGCTTTTTTGCTGCAGTTAGAGCCTCAGCGTTGTTCTCTGCAAAGGCAGGCAGCCTCCTGGGAGCTCAGCTTGATGCAGCCACCGAGGAGCTGACACCCACGTTAATCTCAGCAGTCTTCCCCCTACCCCCCTTAGGCTAGTCAGGAGCCTGTCACCCCCGCTCACGGGCCGGCCTCTGTGCACCTTTATACAAAGGGCTTGACTTGGCTCTTCCTGCCCAAGTTCCATGGCCTAGGCCAGGAAGACTTAACGCTACCTGCCCAGCACATGTTAAGAACGTATTTCCAGCCCGTATTTATAATTGTTCATATAACACCCCACGCCAACCCTACCGACCCGCGTCACCCGTACCTCCACCCCGCGCCAACCCTACCGACCCGCGTCACCCGTACCTCCACCCCGCGCCAACCCTACCGACCCGCGTCACCCGTGTAACCCGTCCGTGCCCAGGGTAGCCCACTGATAATGCCA
>ML675706.1:1469620-1507624 GCA_007922155.1 Mesoclemmys tuberculata
CGGCCCGGGGCGGGGGCGGGGCTCGGCCCCCCGGGGCGGGGTGGGGCGGGGCTCGGCCCCCCGGGGCGCACCCTGGCAGAGCGCCTCCCTGGGGCACAGCCCCCACCGGTGCGAGAGAGGCAGGCCCGAGGCGCAGGTGGGGAGAGGGGGAGGCTGAGCCCTGCCCCGCCCTGCCCCACCTGGCGGGAGGGTGGCTGACAGGGAAGGCCCAGCCCCAGCGGGGTGGGTCTTCGCGGAGGAGCTAGTCCCTGACTCCGAAGTTTCGTACCCCGAATACTGTATTGGCTTTTGCATAGGGTCTTTTTGGGGCGAGGCGCTTCATCCCAGTAAATCTGCTTTTACTTGCGCGGCCGCTGCTGTCTCAGCTGAGCAGATCACTAAACTCTGTTTCTCCTTTTTCTTGCTCCTGTCACGACATCAGACACCATCTTTGAGCTGGGGTTTGAGAAACCAACGAAGAAGCAGAACAAAGAGCAGGTGACTCCAGCCCTTGCCCCGGAGCAGCATCACAAAAAACAGAACGTGGGGAAAAATGCTAAGAAGTCCAGTGCTGTCGATGCAGGACTCAAGCAAGGCAAATTCCGAACACTGGAGGATGCGCTGAAAGCTGTGAGTTTTATGCCTCCCGCTACTGGGCCAGGAGGTGTGTAGCGAGTGCGCCAGCGACTTTATACATGGGCTGCTCATCCTGGCTGTGTCCCCAGAAGCCAGGCCTAGAGCTGCAGCCGAGCATTGGGTGCCCGCTCTCTCCAGCCCCAATGTTAATGTTTCAGGAGCTGTAGAGCTGCACTTAATTTGCATAAAATAGAGGAGCCGCTGTCATACAGTGGTGCAGCTCTCAGAGACGTATGTATTAATGTAATTAAGCGCCAGCTATTCGCTCAGTGCTGTATGAGACGAAAATAAAGATAGTCTTTTGCTCATGGTTCTTAGCTTCCAAAATTCAAACGCTGATGAGGAAAGATGCGGAAAGATGCACCGGAAGATTGGTAGGAAAGTGTTCTTAGCTTTCTCTGCCTTTCCATCTTACTTTTACTATCTACTCTTAGGGTTGGAGTGAGGCAGGCATTTGACTAATGCGTGCTAGAGTGGCAGGCCGTGTGGAAGAAGTGAGCCTGTAGGTGGATTTTGAGGGGTATGTGTTGGCTGTAGGGGCGAGATGGTGCACTGGGACTGAAATTTTGTTCTGTTTATAGGAGAAAACAAGGTGTTGAAGTTGACAGTTCCCAGCATGCAGTTCATCATCCTGGAATACTAAATGCTGGGCCCTGTTGTCACCAGGATTTGCACCTCCATGTTCAAGAGCAGCATGGCCAGGTGCCATATTGTAGAAGTCTGTGAAGCACATCTTTAGAAAAGCCAGAAGGTGAAATGTGGGAGTGGGCTGAAAAGGGATCAGGAAGAATACAGGGGGCCAAGAGCATCATGGGAGGGAAGATGACAACAAGTGTAGAAACGTGTCTCTAAAGAGAAGTTCTGCAATCTCACAGTACTAAGAAAAGTCGGAGGATGTAAAGGGCAAAGCAGCTGTTGGAAGCACTAGCTAGCAATTGCAACTGGAGGGGAGCCGCAGAGTGTAAATACGGAGTACTCTGCAATGTGAACGTTTCTGCTTCTCCTACACTCTGCTGTTCTGTCTCTTACTCTTCCATCCTGGGGCTCCAACACTGACCTTGATGCTGTTGGAGCTGTAAGAGGTTGTTTGTCCAGACTAGCCATGTGCCTTGACCAGCAGCATTCAGTTCTGGAAAGTGCCTGTCTTACCTCTTCCTAGAGTTCAGATTTCAGAGGCGGCTGCCTTTGATGTGCCCTAGTCCTCACTGAGCCAAACTGGTGTTTTGCTGTTCACCGTTGCACGGTCTGAACACGTGTCTCTGTAAAGCAGTAGGGAGTCTTTGGCGTTTTAATGTTAAATCTCGGTGAGGACAATGGGATAGGGAGCGTACTGCATCTGTCCCAGTATCATTATGTGCCCTCTGTGTAAATGTGTGAGCCATGGTTTGAGATGAGATGGGGGATTCCCATGCACTGCCGTGGTGTGTCTAGTATCATTCTTGGAGGTCACAGTGATTATTTGAAGTGAACATGGTCTTGCTTTTTAAAAACACCCAAACACCTTGTTGGTACGACTTGGCCAAAACCCAAGCTGGGACTTTTTGTTCTATGTTCGTACAGTGCCTGGCCCACTAGGGGCTGACCCATGACTGGGGCTCCTGTGTGCCACTGTAATACCGGTAATTACTGGTCATCATGATGATGTTGTCTGCTGCGGGAGTGGAGAATCTTGTCACTTTGTTGGCAGAAATGTGAGTGCAAGAATTAGTTCTGTTTTTCTCCTTTGTGGCAGGCTCCTGAAGTGGTGCTGCTGCAGCAGGCAGAAAACTCACTGCAGACACCAATGGGCTAGAAAGGAAGCACTGGCTGCTTTTCCACCCACTCCTCATGCTCTCTGAAAGGGACCTTATGAAGGCTTCACTGCTGAGAATGTTCTCTCTAATCTTGTTCATCATTCCACCTGCTGGAATAGAATGCAGCTCAGCTCGCGCAAGCTTTACGTGTTTGCAGTAAAGCTGCTTGAATCTTTGTCTAGGTGCTTATACAGCACCCGATGGTGAGGTACCTGAGCGTAGACTGAGTTGTTTAGAAAAGCCAAATAAACAAGGCTCGCATTGTAACTACACATAGGGAGCCGCCTCCTGAACCAGTGGCATAATGAAGACCTGCTACACCAGCTGTCTGCAGTACTCAGTTCCTTCTCTTTAATCTAGGTTCTTATTCCATTCTCATCACAGTGGTATCTGTTACGTTTCTGTTTGAGAAGGACATGTTACCATTTATATTTGATTACCTGTTTAACCAAAATTCCCCTCTTGTGTCAGTGTTAATCGTGTTTGTGTTTTACAAGAATGATAAAAGTTAGGCATTAAAAACTATCAGTTCAGAATAGAAATTAGAAGCTTATACGGCTGGTCACTGAGGGTGCAGTAGAATAGACTTTAGTTGTTGCACAATGATCCAGTTATGTTTCTAGACGAACGGGCCCTCCTTGCTTTGAGTGCATTTACAAATGTAGCAAGATACGGTCCCAGCCTTGAAGAGCTTACAGTCTAATTTTAAAACAAGATGTGACGAATAGGGAGAGGGTGACAATGAAGATAATGTGTCTTTAAATAGACTAGTTGTTGGTCCAGGGTGCTGGTTTGGGATCATTCAGACAAGCAAGGAATATTTCTCTCAGGTTATTTCCTATCTCCAGATCCCTGTGCAGGTTGACACCCCAAATTCACTGCTTCTGATGCAAACACAGTTGTACATAGTGCAGTGTGGACAACTCAGCATGGTTGACTCTCAGGCTGCTAGGAAAAATGCAGCTGCTACATACTATCTCATTGTTTTCAGATTATGCCTCTGATAACACCTGTTGGTGGGAATGCACAAGTTGAACTGATTGGCCTTGTAATTGAAATTTAGCTAATAGTTCTGTTGATGCAAGAAACAGTGGAGTCCAGCTGTGACTCACTTTCAGCTGTTAGCTTGCTAGTGCTAAGAGGAGCACAAAGTGATGAAAACATATTTCAGACACCAGCTCTGACTCTGATATTCATGGGGACCAAGAAAGGGAGAGTTCTGCATAGTCTCTTTACGGTTTAGAACAGCACTTCATTTTTTATTTGCTTTACTGGCTTTCATTCTTTGTATAAAAAGCTGTTCAGTTCTGGACAAGTGTTCAGGTCCCTGCATATTTTGTATTCTTCTTTTCTTTCTCAGCATTGGCCTTTACTGATTTTGATTGTTTGTATATAAAAAACCCAAAGCCAGACCTTGTGTCTCAACACAGCGGCTGTTGTTCATGGAATGATGCAAAGGGTTGGCCAGTAGAGGGAGCTGTGCCAGTTGTGGCTCTAGGAAGCCTGTGTTGGAAGTGCAGGGCTCTTTTCACATCATTGCGGATGGAAATTCAGTACAACTGTCGTCTTACACAGTCTTCCTGAGCTAACTTTTATTTCAGGTCGTCTTCTTCCTCACTGAAGCTCCTTAGATCTCAGATCAGTTCTCTGAATCTCACATTGAGGTTGTATACCATATTCTTTGTGTGTCTTTTACAGCTTGATTTGACGGAACTTCAGAAGGAGCTGGATAAAAGCCAGAACCTGTTTCCTGAGAACCCGTCTGTCTGGGTTAAAGACCTGGCTGGATATCTAAACTATAAGCTGCAGGTCCCTCGGAGTGACTCCACTCTCAGCCAGCACACTCATGGTAAGTCACTCTTTAAATAACAAACTGTCTGGCGTGAGATGCTTGAGCAGCACGGGGGGAGGAGTGCAGTAAACCTCTTCCTGATAGCTATGCCTAGCTCTTGCATGGTGCTTTACAAAGACTAAGGCAGGCCCACTAACACAATAGCAGGGTAGATGGTGAAAGCTGTCATAAACTACTTATATTTCACCAAGTATCTGTGACCGGCTAGAGGAGTAAATTGCTCCCAAATGAAATGAAGGCAATGAAAGATTTTAAGGAGAAGGTGGAGCTGGAATGAAAGGTAGTGACAGGGTTCTTTCCTGTCTGGAATCCCAGTGAATTGATATGGAACGCTGTGTTACGTTATGGGCAGACATCTTGGTTGGTTTTGATGCACTCTTGAGCTAGGTTCTGTGAACACACACAAACTTGAATCCATGCTGGCAAAAATGGACCCATAACTCAGCACCCACGGGTACAATCAGAGTAGGGGTTGCAATGGGGGAACCTGTGGTGTAAACAGAACTCAGGCATTTTTACCACTGTGCTGTCTAACACTATGCAGAGCAGGTCTGTATAACATGGTGCTTAAAATTAGCCAGTCTGCAGTTTCTTAATAGCTAGTGGTCTAATCATCACTGCAAGGAAACCTGCTTCCAAATGTCAGTCTAAGATACAGATCTCATTTTAGACCCAAATTCATTCCTTCCAAGCAAACCTGCTCCCATTTTTATCCTTGCATATTTACATCGCTGAGGAAAAATCCTGAACCTGGCATTGGGTCAGTACACAACATGCTAAGGAAAATCAGCCTTTGTCAGTGCTGTAGTTCTGTGCCTCACCGGCGCACATTATAGTCCTGGAGGGTGAGAGCACAAGACTGGGTATTAGTCAGTGTCTGCTACAGGCCACCAAATCACATTAGGGAACCAGATAACGGCCTCCTTACACACCTATCTATAATGTGCAGGAAAAAATGATGCATGGGGGACTTCAGTTTGAGTGACACATTCAAGAGGTCTCACTAAAATATCCTTGGAATTTCTAAACATTACAGATGACAACTTCCTAACTCAAAAAGTGTTGCAGCCAACATGGGGGAATTTTGTATTAGACCTTTTCCTAACAGATAGAGAGGAACTGATTACAGAACTAAAAATTAATGGTAGCTTAGGCATAGGTGATCATGACTTGATCACATTGATAATGCACAACCGGAATAAAGTCCAGACCAGTAAAATACATACCTAGTGCTTTAATAGGGACAATTTCACAAAGCTGAAAACAATTATGAGCCAGATCAGCTGGAAGGAAAAGTTTCATCATTTACATTTTTCTGATTATTGGGAATAATTTAAAAATACTTCGCTAGCTGCTCCCAAAGCTACAATCCAACAATCATAAAGAAGACTATGCTGGCTAAAAAAGGCTCTGGTTTGGCGGGGAAGTGAAGGCAGCTATAAAATAAATAAATAAATAAATAAATAAATAAATAAATAAATAAATTAATTAAATGGAAGAAAGAGGAAGTTGATAGTAATGAATATAAATCAGAAATTAAGAATTGTAGAAAATTGATAAAGGAAGCAAAGGGACACAAGGAGAAATCTATGGCCAGCAGAGTTTGGGACAATAAGGAATTATTTAAATATATTAGGGACAAAAAGAATCCTGCCAGTGATATTGGTCCACTGCTAAATGGAAATGGTATAATTATCAATAATGCAGAAAAGGCAGAAGTGTTCAATAGAGATTTTTGTTCTGTAATTGATGAAAAAAACATATGATACAGTCTCATCATATGGTGATAACACTCTTTCCACTCCACTAGTGTCTCTGGAAGATGTTAAACAAGCTACTAAAGTTAGACTTTTTTTAAATCAGCAGGTCTAAGTAAGTTGCATCAAAAAGTTTTGAAAAGTTGGCCATTAATGTTGATTTTCAATAAGTCTTGAAGTGCTGGGGAAGTTGCAGAAGATTGAAAAAAGTGACGTGCCAGTTTTTAAAAGGGTAAACAGGATGATCTGGATAATGGTAGGCCTGTCCTGCTGACATTGATCCATGCAAGATAACAGAGCGGCTGATACTAGACTATTAATAAAGAATTAAAGGAGGGTAATATAATAATGATGCAATGTGTGTGGAAGGTCAATCCTGTTAACATCTTCTTTTTTTATCAGATCATACATTTATTTTGTCAGTGTAGCAGTGTTGATATAATGTACTTAGAATCATAGAAGATTAGGGTTGGAAGGGACCTCAGGAGGTAATCTAGTTCATAGTTTCTCAGCCTGTGGTATGTGTACCCCTGGGGGTATGTGAGACACAGGCAGGGGGTACCCGGGGAAAAATAGAGTGAAGGGGATGCGGGTGGCAGCTGCTGACTTCTGGAGAAGGCAGGCAGCAGCCCCCCACTTCCTCCCTGGTTGCAGCTCCTAGCTGGGAGGCAGGCGGCAGCCGCTAGCTTCTGGAGGAGGCGGGCAGCCTGGTGGCAGCCTCCTGCATCTTGCGAGCTGGGCTCGCAGCTGGGTGGCAGCCACGTGCCCTGGCCCTGAGCCATGGGACAGCCTCCCACACCCAGGCTTGAAGACGGGCAGCAGTTGCCTGCCCACACCCCTGGGTCCCAGCTGGCGCTGAAGCCTCCTTTGCCCCAGCTCGGATTGGGTGGCAGTCGCCCACCTCCCGGGCTGGCAGCCAGGTGGCAGCTGCCTGCAACTTGCCCACAGGGCAGCCTCCCTCCCTGGCTCAAAGCCAGTGCCCAGAAAACTTGTCAATGTCACTGCTCTAGCTGAGCAGTGAAATTGAGAACTATGACAGCCCCAGATTTCACCCGTTACCTTCTTTTCCTCTCTCTCTCTCTCACCCTCCTTCCCGTCTCTCTCTCACCCCTTCCTCCTCTCAAATCTATGGCAAAAAATTTGGTGTGGCGCTTTATATGCCTCAGCATTGGCATGCTGCTCAAAGCCTGCGAGCTTTGGCCAACATCACCTCTAGCCCAGGTACATACTTGAGTTGCGCACCCCTGGTGTAAAGGTGGTAACCCTACCCCCACTAGACCTGACATCTGTCATATCATGGCCTTATATACTCAGCCCTTCTTCCAACATATTGCTCACATTAGACTGTAAATATAAAATCCCATGGAAAATTGGAGTGTTGGGGTACTTATTAAAATTTTCAGAAGTTACTTGCTACTTAAAAGGTTGAGAAACACTGATCTAGTCAAACCCCCTGCTCAAAGCAAGACCAACCCCAACTGAATCATCCTTAGATTTTTCTATAGGCATTTGGTGGTACCATTTTGATTAAAAAACTAGGATGATATAAAACTAACATTGCACACATTAAATTGATTAAAAACTGGCTCACTGATACAATTACATTTTGAGAGCTATCTGGGGAATCATCATAAAGTGGGTGTATTTTTAGTGGGATCCTGCTGGGATTGGTTCTAGGCCTTATGCTCTTTAACCTTTTAATCAATGACCTGGAAGAAAACATAAAATCATCACTGATAAAGTTTGCAGATGACCCAAAAACTGGGGGGTTGATAAATACTCAAGAGGACAGGTCCCTGATTCAGAGCAATATGAATCTGGGTGCAAGCAAGCAATGTGTTTTAATACAGCTAAATATATCCATCTAGTAACAAAGAACATAGTCCATATTTACAGGCAGGGGGACTCTATCCTGGGCTCCAGTGACAGTGGCCAGTGGAGGCATGTGGCTATGAGAACCTGGCAGAGGAAAAGATGGGCTAGTGAAGGAGAAATAGAGCTCAAGAACAGGTTTGTGGAGTTGGAAAATGAAGAAGGGGCACAGCAAGCGGTAACTGAAGGTGAAGGGCAAGGAAGAAGAGAAGAGCAGCTAGTCCTATACAAAGAGCGGATGAGCCGATGGAGATACCACCAAATAAGAGTCCCGGGGTCACTGTCACTGTCTATCTGGAAGCAAGAATCTGAATACAAACGTCTGTTTTCATCTGTCTTGAAAGGGACAATTGTAAGGAGACATTTGTGGGAGTCCCTTCTGCTTTATCATTGTCAGACCACCTAGGTTCTGATCACAGAACTCGTTCCTGCTGTAGAAGACAGAGGCAGAACAGGGATGTTTTTTTCCCCCAAATCCTGTGTGTCTCCTGTGGGACCAGCAGTTAGAAAATAATCTTTTTATTCCTAAATGCCGCACATTTGCTGTGGCATAACTGAGGTTAGGAGTTGCTTGCTGACCCTGCATTGCATATGATCTGGGGTGGCCATGTTTCCTGGATGCCATGTGGCAAGCTTTGATTGTAGCAGCCATTCATGTGTGCCCACTAAATTCCCTCACGCTTGTGTCTTCTTCTGGCCCCAGATTATCCCTACAGCCTTGTGAACAAGGAGCTGAGGAGCATCATCAAGTCCCTGCTGGCAAAATCCTCCAGTGTGCTGGAGCTCTTCTTTGATCACTGTATTTATACCATGTTGCAAGAGTTGGACAAAACTCCTGGTAAGAGCCAACTGGAACAGGGCAGTCAGTTCAGTGTCTCTCTAGGCTAAGGGCATTGCATGTGTTCCTGTAGCTCAAAGACCTACTAATGCAGGAGGCTCAATCAGAGGCCTTGCCTAGAGCTAGTAGGTTTTTATGAGACAGTTGGGGGGTGAGGAAGGTTATGAAGCTACAGGAATCTTTCTCTTTATTTCTATTTATCAGAAGCATCTATCCTAACAGCGTGTAGGTGTTTGTATGTTAAAGCGTGCAGGCTACGGGAGGGAATGGAAACCCATTCTGATGGATTTGCATTTCGGATAGTACATCATTCCCCACCAAAAGGGTAGAATCAAGGAGGTGACAATTCATGCTTCTGACACCCCCAGCTCCCTCCCCAGAAGGCTGAAGGTGGGGCGTGCTGCAGCTTGGGTTTGGGCTCTGCTGGACCTTGGCAGGGAGGGAATTCCTGAGCTGAGGACCCCTACTGGAGAATACCCTCCTTTTTTCCCTTGTATTTTTGGCACATGCCTCAACTTTCAGAAGCAAGCCTAGAGTGACCGTGATATGACGCTGGCAGTGTGTGCACAGGTGGTCATCGCAGCTGGGGGCTGCGTGACGGGGCTGCGGGGTTTGCTGCAGGCCCTCCCCTTGCTGCCAACGGATCCAGAACCTGAGCTGCCATTTAAAAAGAAAACCAAGAGCGTGTTTCACGCTGATTGACCCTGGGGTAATATCTGCCACCTCTGCATTCTTTGAAAGCCTGGGCTAGGCAGGAAGGGGTTTTTTCTGCTTGGAGAAGCTATTGGTGATGTTGTCTGGGAACTTGGGTGGCTCCGTTGTGGAGTGGGTGGGTGGGTTGTTGATCACCATAACGGTGGTGACTGTTTTCCAGGGGCAGGACTGTTCTTCCCTTCTCACAGGTACACTGCCAGCACGGCTGAGCTAAGAGGGAGGGAACAAGACTGGAAAGCAGGGCGAGTGGGTAAGATTGAGGTGGACCCCAAAACATCTTGCTGGGACCCACCTCTGTTACTAAAGGGGTGGTGAGCAGGATGGACTCGAGTGCCGCTGGATGGGGCGTTGCTACAGCGGTGTGTGACCTCAACTGGGCATGCCGTTCAGGGGATAACCCAACCCTTTTTGGACACTGTAGGGGAAGGGAGATATGTTAAAAGCAACATACCCTTCTGCTGCCGGGATTCCAGCTCAGTCTGAGCCCGGTGTCGCTCGTGTGTTTTGCAGGGGAGTCGCTGCATGGATATAGGATCTGCATACAGGCAGTGGTGTTGGACAAGCCTAAAATTGCAACCATGAATCTGAGCAAGGTGAGTTGAATGTTGCTGTGTGTCTGGGTACTAAGCTGTCCTGCTTGGGCAGTGGCAGAAAAACCACACAACAGTTCCCTCCCCGCCCGGTTCAAAGGGTCCTGCCGATCCTTGTGGGAGATCTCTTGCATCCTGGGCCCCAAGGGGTCTGCTTATCTCAGTGGAGAGAGCTGCCTGCCTTCTGACAGCCTGCCGACTGCAGGGGGGGGGTAGAAAGAATTGGCTGGGGCCCGGCCATTTTAAAAGTGGCCCGGGACATGGACGGTGGGGTAAAAGCTTCCCCTCGGGGAGGCTAGCTCCCCGTCCCACCTGTTGTGTCTGTGGCCTCCACCCACAGTCTGCTCCTGCTCACCCCAGGCCCTGCCCTGCTTGCTGCCACATCCCTCCCCATCAGCCTACCTCACAGCTTGGCCCCCCTCCTCTCTTCCACTCCCCCCTTTGCCCACTTGGCCTCCCAGCAGCCACATCCCTCCTCTCCTCTCAGCCCACCCAGCTGTCACTCGCCACATGCCCCTCTCCTTTTTGCCCCCACTTGTCCCCTCACCACTGCTCAGCCTGAGAGGAGGGGGACAGTGATGTGGGGGGGGGGAGGCTGAGCAGCGGCGGGAGCAGGAACATGGGCGGAGAGGGATTGTTCTGGCCTTGGGGCCTGGAATTCCTTGGGTGGGCCTGGCCTTTTGAGCACCCCTGTGTGACCAGCGTGCATAGAAAGTACTGGTGGGTAATTCATATAGCATGTGTCTCTGGCAGCTGCCTTCCCAAAAGGGGCATGATCAGAAGGTTTTCTGAAGGTGGAAGGAACCCATGATAAACAGATGGGCATCATCAGTGCCTCCTGCCCAGATATGTGGAGGCACAGTACATGCAGGTGGCAGGTTGTGCCACTCCCTTGAACGCTCTCAGTCCTGTCTAGTAACCGGTTCCCCTGCGAAGGCACTGTACTTGTGTCTCTGGGCTGCAGAGAATGGAGAAGGAAGTTGACCCGTTAACTTTGCTTATTGGTCTGTCTCAGTGATGAGATGAGACCCACTTTTTAGTATCGCGCTCACTGAAAGCAGAGGAATGCCGTTGACTTTGGCATGTGGGCCGTGCAGCCTCTGCATCTGCGCCCTGGGCTGCGGTTCTGTCTTGTCCTTCACATGTGTCGTTGACTCTGCTTTTCTGGCCCAGCATCGTTTGAACCCTGCATTCCTGTGGCACAGAACAAACTCTCTTGGCTGCTGGCTAGGTGCTGCCACCCTTTGTGGTTTCCATTGATCCTTCCAGATTCTCCATTCATGTGTGGATTGGAGCTAGTCCTTGTTAAGAGTCTGCTTCCAGTCTAGGCAGTGTGTATGCTGTGGGCGTCTCAGTGACACAGCCACAGGGTTATTCTGTTGATGTTTCTGCCGCCCCAAGCAGTGGTCTCTAGGTTGACCTACCTGCGTCTGTACTGAGTTAGGTGGGCCCCTCTGCAGTGCTGAGGGGTGCTGAGCGCCATAGCTGTGTTGACCTAACTTTTAAGTGCAGACCCAGCCTCAGACTGCCCATGTGATATATGGCTCCATGATATTTTGCCCAACACCCCCCCCATTCCCTTACATATCCAGGGTCTGGCTATGTTTTTGGGAGTGTGGTGTTGTAGCTACGACACTATCGCTATGCTGTCCTAACCATGTGGTGCAGACGCAGCCTCCACTGGTGTAGGAACACACCTCCCTAAGCGACAGTCGCTCGGCTGACGGAATTCTTTTGCCACCGCCCTAGCTGCATCCCCGCTGGACTTAGGTCAGCATAGCTGCATCACTTGGGTGTGGATTTGGCTGAGCGACATGGCGGTCGATGAAGCGTAGGCCAGGCCTCGGTGTGTAGCCATCCCAAGTGCACAGGGATACCGAAGCTGGTGTATGGATCATAAAACCACACCAGAAACGTCCCACGTTTGTCGCACGGGCATCACCTATTCTGCCTTCCTGGGGCTGTAGGCGTTGTTCAGCTGACGAAACCGAGTGAGGAAATGAAGAAGTAGCCGCTTCCCAAGCCTCTGAATCAGGGCTCATTAATATGATTTGTCCAGCCTGCCTAGCATCCCAGCGCTCACAGCTAGAACAAATCATCCTGCTTGGGACAGCTGTACTGGGGGTGGGGGACAGTCAGGGGCAGCTTCCCCAACAACCTTCTAAATGACTGGGCATGATCCTGCTGGACTCCGAGTCAGCCAGTCGCTGCTTGAGCTTACGGCAGTTACCCTGGCCCACCCGTCCTTACTCTTGTCTCTTGCATCCACTTGTTACAGCTTGTTTTGAAGTGTCATCTCTTCAGGGCAGGGATGGCATCTCCCTCTGTTTGTGTGTGGGGGAGGGTATAACATGCTGGGCCCACGCACTAAGTGTGGGTGTGGGGGAAATGCTGAGCTGTTTTCAGTATGTCTAAGTCTTTGTGGGTGGATGAAGTCCAGAGTTCGCTGGTTAAACTGTTGGTCTGTGGGGCCCGTACCTGATGAGGCGAGAACAGTACACAGCACTGAAAGGATAGCAGTGGCTTCTCCCCAAGTTCTCACTTTTACCCCACTGCCTGTCTGGGCCTAACTGGTTTAATGGCAGCTCACTTACACTCTGAAATGCACATGCAGGTAGAATTGATTTTTTTTGAGGTGTGAGATCCTATGAACTTTAGCCCTGTGCAGAGGTCATTTGCAGTCTAATCCTGATGTCTTGTGCTGCTGGACAATGTATTTGTTCCCCTCCTGTGCTTTGGAGCAGTACAGCTGCTTTGATACAGCTGTGGTTAGTTGCACCTGGGGCAATGCCTGACACTAAATATAAAACATACTGTCTGTGTTGGTCTCATGTTATGACTTTGGCTTTGAATCTTGTATAACTATCTACCTTCATTCAAACGCTTCAGTTTCAGGTTTTTCAGCTATTCTTGTCCTATTGTTTTCTGTCTCCAGATTCCAATGTCAAAGCCATGGCACCAGATGGCTTATTAATGAAGGATTGGATCTGGAGACTTGCTCTAAGCCAGTCGCTGCCTCTCCTTGGTAGAACATTACGATGAGAGGGAGGCTGTGGAGCTTTCTTAAATTAATTTAACATGTTTGATTTTCCCTTCAGTACTTAGAGCTGTTAAGGTCCCATCAGAACAGGCCGATGAAATGCCTCTCAATCATGTGGGCTCTGGGGCAAGCTGGGTTCACAGACCTCGCTGAAGGACTGAAAGGTAAGAATATGATGAGCTGCCTCAGTCCAGAAGATGCAGTCTGGGGAGATCAAGGGAAGGAACTTGATTTTCACTCAGGCACTTGCTTCACCGTACTTGAAACAGGGCAGATACCTGAGGTAGCAAAGGCTGGTCCCTGCAGACACTTGGCTGTGGGACACAATGGGTGACAAATGCCCAGTTCATGCAAGACATGTAAACGTGTGGTGTCTAATGGGATTAGCTTTTTCTTGCCTCAGTTTCATGATTTCTTCATTGCCGAGGGAAATATTTTCAACAGTAAAAGCAAGGGGGTCACCTCACTTGTTTGGAAACTTATTTGGAAATGAAATAACTGATGTTCCTCTCCAAGAGGGATGTGTGGAAGCCATCTAAACATTCACTACTTGTCCTTAAGAACTAAGCTGCTTGTTGGCTTTGCAAGTTCCTTTGTTTCTTAACTATGAAACAAGCAAATACTGATTTTTAACTAGCGAATGGCAGCAGAAAATGACTTGCATGCTCTGTGCCATAGTGTGTTTTCTGATCTATAAAGTGGAACATTTAAAATTGTACAATATGTGCAGCTGTAGGAAATGGTGTATTTTCAAATGAGTGTTGGCATGTGGAGAGAGGAGGTAATTTTCAGAACTAACAATAGTGCTGGACAATGCTCTAAGCAACTTCCCCTTTACAGAGCAGCTATCGCTGTGGTATCTAGTCTCTGGAAGGTACCTCGAGAGTACGGAAAGTTAAAACGTCTCAGTGAAACAGAGGATGAATGTTTTGAAGCCTGATGAGAAACATGAAGCTCCCTCTACCACTACATTGCTGTAAAGCACCTAAGACAGCCCAGTCAGTCAAATCGCTCAGTTGAAGAGTCTGACTTTTTTTTGAGAGAAATCTTGTGGAATGGAGCCAGGCTGCTCATGTGTTTTGCTGAGTGTCGTAGGGGAAAAGGGAGTGGGAGGGAGCTGAGACACACGGACTACAAGATGTAGCCAATTGTGTGATGACACTCGTGGTGCATTCTTAAAAATGTTCAAGAGCCCAAGTAACCAAGCTTAGCCAAATGTATTGTGTAAAGACTGAGTAGTACAATACAGCAAAGGAGATATGTGTGCCCTCCTTCTGGGAAGCAATTCTTATCTCACAGCATAGTCACCTTACACAGATGGAGAGCTTCAAAGAGACATGTTTTAGCTAGTCGTGTTTATAGCATGATTTTTATAAATTACAAAGCTCGTTATTTCCATCAAACCCACCAGTCTGTAGCAGTTCCTTAACTTGTTTTATTCTGTACGTTTCTTATCTCTGTTTTGGATACTAAGTTCCAAACCAACTGGCTGTAGTGGTCCATCCCAGCTAGTGCTAGGACACACCATTCATATATCTTGGCTTTGATAAGCTTCCTGTCTTCTAGTGCCAAAGCTGACTTCAGCTTTACAAAGGCTAGGTACACACTGACGGCAGCAAATTTGCTGCCATCAGATCGATCTTTCTGGATTGATTGAGCAGTCTGTAAAGACCCGCTCAATTGATCCGGAAGTTGACGCACTAAAACCACCCCTTCAAGTGGCGTAGCGCTGCGTCGATGGAAATGCATTTCCCATCAGCGCAGCGCAGCGCAGTGAAGACGCCGTGCACAACGGAAGTTAAGAAGTCAATGGGAGTTACGCAAGCTACTTTGCGTAACTCCCATCGACTGCCGCTGAATTCTCAGGTAAGTGTGGACCTGGCCAAAGTGTTGTGGGATACTCGACATGTGTAAACAGAATGGTGGGGCGAGCATAACACCTGTCTTAGACACACACAGTGTATGTTCTATCGATACTGTGTGCATACTGCACATTGACGAGGTGATCACTGTGTGTGACACACATTGGCTAACAGGCAGGAGTTTTGTTTTAGGTTTAAGTATAAAAACGTTTCTGGTACTTTTAACCATGACTCTCCCTGCTGGTTCCTTTCAATAGCTGTTTGGGTGGAACCAAGAGTTGCTGACACTTATGGTACCGGGTAGCTCTGGCAGGGGAGTAGCTCTCATGAATACCCGCTTTTACGCTGGTCGCATTGCCGGACAGTTTGTAGGAAACACTTCAGAGGCTCCTCTTGGCCGGTTCTAATAACTTTCTCCTTTTACACAGTTTGGCTTGGCATAATGCTTCCAGTGCTGGGCATCAAGTCCCTTTCCCCTTATGCGATTGCCTACTTGGACCGGCTGCTGATGTGAGTTATAGTTAATCTGATTAGTCGCGTGCTGTTCAGGATAGCCTGCCCCAGTTGCCTTGCACAGCGCTTCCTGGGTCCCTGTGGCATGCTGGCATTAAACCCTGGGCTGTTCGTATTTGAGTCTGACCAGCCAGATGTGAGCTCCTGTCCTCCGCTGGGGTTGATGGTTGTCGTGCTGCTATAGTGCTGGAAGTGTGATGCTCCCTAGACTTGCAATGACCTCGGCCTCAGTAGGGGACCGTGTCTAAACGAAGCATCAGTGAAAATGGTACCTAGTTCTATCGGCCTTGCTGTAGGTGGCTTTCTAGAGTCCGTAGCAGGTAAAACACCCTCACTGGAAACCTATCGGGAGTGTCTGTTTTCTGTAACTCTTCTTCCAGTGCTGCCTGCTCCCTGCCTAAAGCCAGAATCCTGACAGCACCTGGCGGCTGAGGAGCAGGATTGATTCTCACGCTCCTTTCGAGATGGCTGTGGAGGCTGGGCGACCATTTTTAAAAACGGGAAAAGCCATTTGTGGCTGGGTTGTGTTCGGCTTCTCCTGCAGCATCTGGGAGCATAAGAAGTGAATGCTGCCGTTCAGCATCGAGCACCCAGTGGAACCAGGGCATCCCTAGCTGTGCCCTATGTCAAAGATCCAGATAGCGGTGAGCTGCTCTGTTGTATGCAGAGTCGGCCCAGCCCTCCAGTCCCTGGAAAGAGGCTAATGCAGCAGCCCAAATACACAATGACAGCCCTGCAGCTGTTCGGCTGCCAGTCCTGTGTCACAGCGAAACTGGAACTGAGAGAACTGTGGGCTGGTTCTGAAACCACAGCTGTGTTCTCGGAACGAAAGGGTGTTTTCCCTGAGTTGGAGGCCTGAAACAAGGTGATTGGTCATATGGCTTCTGTTGTGTCCATGAGTGCCCTGGCTTCACGAGAAACCCTCCCTAAGAATGTTAGCTGGTGGGGAAAGCGCTGCTCCCTGGAGCGGACACTCCCGCTGCTAAGGGTCCCCAGTGAGATTCTTTACTTGCTTATTTGTTCGATGTTCCCCCTTTGAAATTGGGAAGCATTGCTTTAATCTAGTGTGTGTCCTGGAGCTCACCTGGTGCAGGAGGGGAGGGAAGTTTGCATGGTCCTTGGAAACAGCTCGCCAAGGGGTTCCCCCTGCCTGCCTGCCGTGACTTGTCAGGACAGGGGTTATAGGTGTCATTTTTCTGTTGCAGGATGCACCCGAACCTGACCAAAGGGTTTGGCATGGTTGGACCGAAGGACTTTTTCCCACTCTTGGACTTCGCCTTTATGCCCAACAACTCCTTATCGCCCAGGTATGGCTGGCTGCCTGCAGGCCTGCACGGGGAAAATGACTTGTGACTTTTGGGGTCTTTATTTCCAGAAAATGAAAATGGTAGTGAGAAAAGCAGTGTGGCTGGGCAAGTGTGTCGCAGCGTGTGAGATTTCCTGCCGTGCAAGTGGCTAGATCTGGGTTTGTAGCACAGGCTCAGGAGAAGGACTGCTAGTGTCTTTGAACCTTTGTTGGTTCAGCTGAAATGAGACTGAGGTTTTTCCAGTAGCCAATGAGGCTTGCTTATGTATCGTAGCCACGCTGTGAATGAACAAAAGGGGGGACCTGGCAATCACCTCATCTGATCCACGGTTAGAGCTTTGGAGACCGGACCATTACCTGGACAGTGAGCCTTGGTCTGGGTTTGCCGCGGGAGCATGTGCATTCTGGAAGCTGTGTTGGGACCGTTTAGAGTCTCTGTTGCACCTGTCGTAGGGAAAGCTGTGCCTCAGGTGGTGTCTCCACAGCTGGAGGCACAGTTGCCAGTCCTCAGTCCCTGGAGAGGGCAGAAGTGAGGAGCGTGCTCCACAGAGGTTTGGGAGGAAGGGCATGTCAGTGGAGGCTGAGCAGATGAATTTGAGATCGAGGCGGCTTGAGCTGTGGAACTGAAGAATGATAGGACGACGGAGAAAGGACCAGAGGGACTGGAAGAAGCGATATGCTGGCAAAGGGTGTCCATCCTAGTGCCATGTGCTGAAACTACAGCAGCTTGCCAACCTCCCTTCCCTCTGCGTGCTGTTGAGCAGGGCATGAGCTCCCATGTGTGCACAAACTGGGATTCCCCGGTGCAACACGTAGTGCATCCTGGGTACTGTCTTGGCTGGCAGAGAGAGAACGGTTGCTCTTCACCAGCAGCCCCACTGGAGAGCTGTCTCCTGGCACCTCTTCTGGCTTCCAGAAATACGTGGTCAGCATCCCCTACGCAGCTACCCCGCCTCAGTGAGGCAGGGCAAATGCAGAGCTGTTCATGTGCTCTGTCCTTCAGTCTGCAGGAGCAGTTACGGCAGCTGTACCCCCGACTGAAAGTGCTGGCATTCGGCGCGAGACCTGAGACGACACTACACACCTACTTCCCCTCCTTCCTTTCCAGAGCCACTCCAAACTGTCCCACCGACATGAAACAAGAGGTGAGTGCTGGGGCAGCTTGCAGAGCAGTGGAGCCTGTCTTCTGGGCCTACAAATTGGCAGTGACTGAGCAGATTTCTGCGAGGAGTTAGCATCACTCCACAGTCCCCAGAGAGGGGTGGGTGGGAACCCAGCCAGGCGACACTTCTCAGCGGTGCCTGCATGTCTCCTGGGTGGTGTCTTCGAGCCCTGCTCCAGCCAATCCAGAAGGCTGCCTTAACAAAGCGGGCGGGAAGTGGGGTGGGGCTTGTGCCTTTTTTTGCTGCTTTATGGTGGCTAATGGAGGACTGACAGGCTTGTCAAAACGGTCACCTTCTGCCTCATTCTTACACTCCGCGTTTGGGTCTTGTCCAGCGTGTCTCTCCTGGAAGATGCATAGGGGTGATTGGAGAATACCAGGGCTGACATCAGAAACCTAGCAAAGGGAACCTGACTGAGATGGGAAGTGACTCCTCTCGGGGCGGTCTGAGCTGCTTTTTTAACACCTGTTCGTTCTCTGCAGTTTGGAGAAAAGCTCTTTGTGCAAAGACCGGTCACCCTCACCCTTCAAATAAGGGCTGAGAGAGCTCACGCTGCAGTCATTCAAGAAGCCATCTAGTGAAATGAGGGTGATCTGCCTTTTTTGTGTTAGTATTTTGAAGGAAAGCCTGGGCAGAAAAAGGTGGGTTTTTTTTAAAATAAAACACCTTTCAGGCTTTCTTTATCCAGCACAACAAAGCAAAAGAGGCAAAACCCCATTTTTTTGTGCTTTGAGTGAAGGCGTGAGGGGGCCTGTGCTTAGATACCAGGGTGATTAGCATGTTTTAAATAGATAGCTGGAGAGAGAGGGAGAACTTGACTAGAGAAAAGGGTTGAGAAATAACCTGAATTACATCAAGCAGGCGGTGCTGGATGGTCCAAGATGGCTCGCTGAACCATGGCTGGTTATATCCACTGGGGAAGCTAAATATGGCCACAAGGTCAAAAATGCCCTTGTGTTAACGTGGAGGCATGTGGCCTGGCTTTCAGAGATGCTGAGTAGCCCCAGTTCCCATTCGCTCCAGGAGAGCTGTGGAAAATCCAGTCACGTGAACATCTGTGGCACATGCCGTAGACAGCCAGCTGTGCAGATTTTGGCCCTGGAAAGCTGAGCTGCAGAAGTGGTGGGGTAGGGTGGGGATGGGACCGAACTGATGAGCTTCCCGGGGGGGACAGACATGTTAAAGTTCTGGCAAGTACCCATCCAGCTTTCTGCTTGCCTCCTGCTAGCTCCTCAGCTGCCTGAACGAGTGCCTCAGTGTGGATCCCCTGAGCTTCAGCGTCTGGAGGCAGCTGTACACCAAACACCTCTCACAGTCCGGGTAGGTGCGTGCCGCTGGCTGCTCTCCAGTCCAATACGGATTAGCAGAAACAGCAAACAGGAGGCAGATGCTTCACTTCTTCTTGCCTGAAGCTGCTAGGCTTGGATCAGCATCTGTCCCTAGAGGACTCAGGCTGCATGGTGCACGCAGCTGATGTTCTAATGGGAAGGGGGGGATGCAGCCTGGCAGGGCAGTGAGAGCTGACACCCAGCTGGATGAGTTGAACAAGAAACGATTCCTCCGAACAGCAGTAGTTTGACTGGTTCAATGGGTCTGCTTACATACAAGATGAGGGCTAGAATGTCGAAGGAGTTATTGTCCGATTTATCTTCATCGATGGCCTTAGCAGTTCTCCTGGCACCATGCTGGGTCAAGCCGTGATGCTGACTGCAGCGAACGTGAGCCATTCCAATGGATTCCTTCAGCAAGAGCAGCTGTCTGAGCAGAGCTGTGCGTTTGATGGACAGCCAGTGTGGCTAACACGCTTCCACACAGAGGGTGCCCGCTGCTCTCCCATGTCCCTCCTACACAGCTTCAGCAAATTCCACAGCCGTGCATCGTGACCTATTCTGTCAGGTTCCCTTATCTACAGGCAGGGGCCACTTGTTAATGTTCCTTTGAACCCCAGCAACTGCCTTTGCCCCTCACTGGAGCAAAGGCTCCGAAGATGAACTCTGTAGGGCTGGTGCAGTGGACGGAGGCAGGTATTGCTGCCTTCGGGATAGTCCAGACCTTCTCTGCCCCGTGACCGCAGAACCTTTGCAGTATTAAACACACCTGGGTGGCATGGGAACTCATGGAGCCCACGGGGATACATGTTCCTGTCTGCCTGGCAGGTTGCGGACATAGAGCCCAGTCCTGATTTCTTCTAACTGAGAGCTGGGGCGGGCCCAGGGGAGGAACAGTTGGAGCAAAAGCAGCCTGTGGGATGAGGCTGGAGGGGTCTCGTATTAAATTCTG
The DNA here is from genome assembly GCA_007922155.1 of Mesoclemmys tuberculata. NCBI lineage: Eukaryota > Metazoa > Chordata > Testudines > Chelidae > Mesoclemmys > Mesoclemmys tuberculata. The sequence continues at coordinate 1,489,816 of ML675706.1, forward strand.
TGTCTGGACATCTTAGTGCTTGCAAGCAGGTTTCAAAACAAGATTCAACTGTTACAGCCCTTCCTTAGAGAAGCTCTGACTGAGACCAGTTTCCTTTGATTCCATAGCTTGCTCCTGAACCATCTGTTGGAGGCTTGGGACAGCACCACCAAAAAAGTAGGTGTTCTGGGGTGGTGGGGGGGGGGTGGTGTCAAGGACAATGGAAACCAAATGCAAATCAGTTACTGTTGAGTGCATCATGAGGTGAACTGCTCACAGCACCCAGCTCTGCCCCTTGCACATAGGGAAACCACACATGTTCTGTAGCCCCAGGTGGTCCACTTGGGTCCCTAGGCAGTGGCTCCCTTCTGCAGCTAGGGGGACAGGAGATCAGCCCTCCCTTAGCTCCAGCAAAGACCCCAGCGCCTGGAGACCCAGGCGGAGTGCTTTGCCATGCTCTGTTACAGCCAGGCGGAGGGTAGCGCTGATCTCCCATCCCCTTGGCTGCAGCAAGGAACCTGCACTGATCTTGTAGCCCTATGGCAACGCATTCTGCCTGGGTCCTTAGGCAAGCAGGAGGGGCGTGGCAGGCCACTTTGGGAGTGGCCCGAGGGTTGGGAACCACTAAATTTCGACAGATGATATCAATGTTTGTTTTTAAGCACTTTTAAAAAAATTTATTAAATTTTCACAATTGTGGGAAGCGTGTGTGTGTGGGGGTGTGATATAATAATTATTTAATGGCAGTTGATGTTGAGATTCAAAGAGTTAAGTCTTATTAACCATTAAAACACAGTGTCAACATTGCATGTCAAAATATACAAAGTATATACAAAAATATCTGGGGACCGACGAGCTAGGCAGCAGTTCTGCAGAAAAGGATCTGGGGTTACAGTGGACGAGAAGCTGGATATGAGTCAGCAGTGTGCCCTGGGTGCTGAGAAGGCTAATGGCATATTGGGCTGCATTAGTAAGAGCACTGCCAGCAGATCATAGGAAGTGATTATTCCCCTCTATTCAGCATTGGCGAGGCCACATCTGGAGTACTGTGTCCAGTTTGGGGCCCCCCACTGCAGGACGGATGTGGACAACTGGGAGACAGTCCAAAGGAGGGCAACAAAAATGATGAGGGGGGCTGGAGCACACGACTTATGAGGAGAGGCTGAGGGAACTAGGCCTGTTTAGTCTGCAGAAGAGAAGAATGAGGGGGGATTTGATAGCAGCCTTTAACTACCTGAAAGGGGGTTCCAGGGAGGATGGAGCTAGACTGTTCTCGGTGGTGGCAGATGACAGAACAAGGAGCAACGGTTTCAAGTTGCAGTTGGGGAGGTCTAGGTTGGACATTAGGTATAGCTTTTTCCCTAGGAGGGTGGTGAAGCACTGGAATGGGTTACCTAGGGAGGTGGTGGAGTCTCCATCCTTAGAGATTTTTAAGACCCAGCTTGGGATGGTTTAGTTGGAGTTGGTCCTGCTTTGAGCAGGCGGTTAGACTAGGTGATCTCCTGAGGTACCTTCCAGCCCTAATCTATGCTTCTATTAAATTAAACTCTAAGATCTCAGTCAGTGTTTTTCTGACTTTGCTTATCTGTACATTTCAGGTGTCAATGGACACTTTTTTTACATCAGTTTGCATATGGTAAAATCAACATTTTATCCATAAAAATCGAATCCTTCCAAGCCTACTTTGAGGGCACTTTCCAAATGGGGCTAACGAGATCTTACCACCTCATGGGAGGTGTTGCACTGTGCACAGTCACTGTGGTGGTGGGAGTCTTCTAAAGCAGCGTTTCTCAACCTTTTAAGTAGCAAGTACCCCCTAACTTCTGAAAATTTTAATAAGTACCCCAACACTCCAATTTTCCATGGGATTTTATATTTACCGACTAATGAGAGTCATATGTTGGAAGAAGGGCTGAGTATATAAGGCCATGATATGACAGATGTCAGGTCTAGTGGGGGTAGGGTTACCACCTTTACACCAGGGGTGCACAACTCAAGTATGTACCTGGGCTAGAGGTGATGTTGGCCAAAGCTAGGAGGCTCTGAGCAGCATGCCAATGCTGGAGAATATAAGGCTCCACGCCAAATTTTTTGCCATAGATTTGAGAGGAGGAAGGGGTGAGAGAGAGAGAGGAAAAGAAGGTAACGGGTGAAATCTGGGGCTGTCATAGTTCTCAATTTCACTGCTCAGCTAGAGCAGTGACATTGACAAGTTTTCTGGGCACTGGGCTTTGAGCCAGGGAGGGGGGGCTGCCACCTGGGCAGGTGGAGGTGGGCGACTGCCACATAATTCGACCTGGGGCAGAGGAGGCTTCCATGCCGGCTGGATCCCAGAGACATGGGCAGGCGGCTGCTGCCCATCTTCCAGCCGGGGTGCTGGAGGCTGTCCCTTGACTTGGAGCCAAGGTGCAGGTAGCTGCCACCCAGCTGAAAGCCCAGCTCACGAGATGCAGGAGGCTGCCACCAGGCTCCCATTTGAGAGCTGGGACCTGGCAGGAAGTGGGGAGCTGCTGCCTGCCTTCCCCAGAAGCTGCCAGCTGCCGCCTGCCTCCCCTTCACTCTGTTTTTCCCCGGGTACCCCCTGCCTGTGTCTCACGTACCTCCAGGGGTGTGTGTACCACAGGTTGAGAAAGCATGTTCTAAAGTACCTGTATAGATAGGATAGTTCATCTCCTCTCCTTCAAAGCCCCTTACAACTGCACCCTTCCCCACCTCTGGCTCAGACCTTGTCTCGTACGGCTCCCCAGGGAGTCCTTCGCTCTGCCAGTGCTGTGAGTCCCACTGCCTGGCTTCCTTTCCCTCCTTCTGCTATCCCTTGCTGCCCTCCAGTGCGAGGACTGCCACCACTGCAGACCAGTGTGTCTCTTTAGTCAAGTCCGGCTTCCTTTATAAGGCCTGCAAGAAATGGCCATAGCAAACGCCTGTTCTGGGTTTTCCAGTGCATCCCATCTTCCATGTCTGCCTTTCGGATGGTGGCTCTTCAGGGCTCTTTATTTTTGAGTGTTGGACTTAAACTAAACTGAATGTAAAGACATAAAATTAGACTGGCGAATAGACCAGAGAATGGTCCCAGCCTGTGTCCTGCGGGGAGGGGAATGGAGGGTGTGTGATCTAACTGGCCTTCCCTCCAGCCGAAATCTGTTTTCATGTTGGGCTGTCCAAATGCTGCCCCGCGCAAGCTCTCCACTGGAAGCGGCATATCTGTTTTGCGCAGACCAGAGGCAGCACTAGAGGGAACAAAGAGTAGCCAGGTCACTGCCCAATGCTAGCTGCACACGACAAGTGTCCTGAGTGAGCAGTGGCACTCTGTGGGGGAAGAGGGGATCTAGGCTGTCTGGCAGAAGAGGGATAGAGAGTGAAGCTTGGTTACCTGGAGTGAGGAGAGCGTTCCAGGAGCAGGGGTCCTGGGGCTGCCATTTAGGCCATGCTTTGGGCCCATGCTGGGTGTTCCGTGCTCTGTTGGGTCTCTGTGTCCTGGAGCTTGGTGTCTTTATTTCTTCCAGGTGCGAAAGTCTCTGCAGGAAACCGTTCGTTCATTCCAAGTGACTAATGAAGAGCTTGCTGTGAAAGGACCAAACAGCCTCCAGGATCTGGCAGCCTGCCATGCTGTCTGCAAGGTGGCTGGATTTGGCCAGAAGAGGCCTAGGAACTAACCCCACACACCTAGCACTTGTTTGGCATTGATGCGAGTCGGGCTTTGCCCCAGGCTTCTCAGGAGTCCTCAGGCCTTTTCTTTTCCTGCTTGTCTCTTCAGGCATCTGTTAGGAGTACCTCGGTTTTGGTAGCAGTGCTCAGAGGTGCCTGCCGGGCGCTGGCCAGGCACTGCTGGCTCGGTCTCCTTGCTGCCAGCTGCCCTCATTACTAAGAAGAGTCTGGAGCTTGGGTCAGACAGCGGGAAAGGAGGCAGCTGCCGAGCAGCGTGCGGTGAAGAGAGAGGACTGTGGCTAACCGCCTGCTCGGTGCCTGGGGAGCTATGTCCAGGCACCATGCACAGGGTAGCAGGAGGAGGGAAAGGAACACCTCAGATGGGAGAGGGAAGTGAAAAGAACAAAATTAGGGACCAAAACTTGAAAATTGAGGCCTAAAGTTGAGCAGTTAGGAAACCACTGCACTTAGCAACATCAGTTACTTTGGTTTTGTTTCAAAGAACCTGCTGCATAAGATGAAGGGCCGTGGCTTCCCTTGGGCTCGACTGCTGCTCGTGATTCTGACGTTCGCGGCAGGTTTCCTGATGCATGATATCAGGACACATGGCTCTTTTCAGGGTAAGGCCTTCCTCTGCAGAAACCCGTGCAAGAGTGGGACATGATAAAATCCTCAGAGTGCATTTGTAAATGGCCATCGGCTTTGTTGATTTGTTCAAGTATGTGATTTCCCCAGCGAGTTCTCCTTCCCTTACATGCCAGGGGTACTCTGTCCTCCTGGGCCGCCTGGCTCCCTGCTCGGTGCCTGTGGGCTTGCTGACATGCATCGTGTGGGCGCTCTCATGCTTTCTGCAGCCAGCAAGGGGTGCACGTCTGTGTTCACCCTCACGCATCAGACACTCCGCAGCATTTGCAAATATTCCCAGACCTGCTCACCTAGCAGTGAGGTCTCTGCCTAGTACCTTTGCATAGTCCCATGTCAGTGTTGCAACCCCTGGCACTGCTGCGCTTTGCGAGCCTTTTGGAAAACGCCTGCTCAGAGTTAAGGTCATAAAAGGGGCCGTGCAACACCAGCCACCTCCGTTCCTTCCCCCGTGTGGCTGGGTCCAAGTGGCCCGTGTGAAACTGCTAAATGTTCGGTATTGTCGTCTCTCCAGGTAGCACCTTTAAACTGCTCTATAGGTATTTGTCCCTGAGGCTGCTCTCCAGTGTGGGTTCCCTGTGTGGCTAGGACTTCTGGACAAGACAGCAGAGCTGCCCCTGCCCTGCTGTTTCTAAATATTCTGTAAGGGAACTGTCCCTGAAAGCCTTTGCTTCTTGCTAGCTTCACAAACTGCATCCACAGGAGGGAGACTTTGCGAAGCAGGATGTATTTCAGAGCATTGGCTGCTTGTGGGCACTATGGCTCAGGAAGCCAGACCAGCCTTGTCTAAATCCTTCTCCCAAAGTCATCTGTTCTTTTTCAGCTTCTTCTGCTCACATCCTTCGCTCCTCTGGCATCTTGTCAGTCTCACAGCAAGCCTGGAATAAAGTCTCCCATTACTCCCTGGAAGGATACAGGTCAGTGACAGCTTTTAATTAAGCAAAGGGGTCTAATGAACATGAATGTTTGTGGGGTTACTAATGTGCTGAAGACCAGGTCCACTAGGAAATCTCCTTGTCTTGGAAAGCCACTCGTGAGTGCTCTCCAGGGCTCCAAATACAACAGTATGGCTCACAGGACCACCAACTGGCCTGGTCTCTCGAGGCAGGTGTCCCTGTAGCTACATTTCACTGTTCAGATCCTGATGCTAGCTGTCCTTCTCTGTTCCAGCTGGTTGGAGAGGAATGTCCCAGTTTACTATTCCCAAGTGGTGACTGTGTTGGGACCAAACCTGCAACTGGTTTGGACAAAAACCAACGAGACTGCTGTGTACGTCTCTGGGAAATGTTCCTCTCAGATCTCTTGGGTCAAAGACAACCTGCCCTGGTTTACTGAATGGGTAAGGAAGAACTCGTGTTAGCTGGCCAGTCCCCAGCTCGGGAGGTAGATTCTAGCCTGCTGCTAGAGCACTGCCAGTTCTGGTTAATGACCCATGGTCACAATAACCACAGAGCACGTGTTGGTGGGGAGAGTTGTGACAATTCCGGCAGTGGAACAAGTTGCCATTGGCATTGCTGCCCCGGCGAGGGTAGGCACCTGTCTCTCCGGGGCGTTTTAGGGAGAATGTAATGAGGTGGGGATATAAACTAGACCCATGAGTCTGGGCTCAGAACAGCGTGAGTGCCATTGTGGGCAGCTGAGTGGGGCAGTCTAGCGAGGAGGGTTTGCTGAAGGGGTGTGTATTCCCTGGACAAGAGAACCTTGCAGTCCACGTTTGCACTAAGTGGCAGGTGCTGACGGACTGCAGCCTGTGTGGAATTTGTCTGATGCGAGCCAGGCAGATTCCTGCAGCACATTGCCCCTGCTAAGCAAATCAGTGACCAGCCTGAACCCAGCTTTTCCTGTCCCTTCACTCAGCTCCGGGCCCGGATTCCGGACTTCGTGCTGCACTTTGCGGAATGCATCAAAGAGCTGTTACTCTTCCTCCTGCAGAGCTGCCTGCTGCCCGCGCTGGAATACGTAGCCACCGCTCTCAAGCAGGGATGGGAACTTTGTGTGAACTCTTGCAAGTGAGCAGCTCTGGCCATTTTAAATCCTTTCAGTGTCGGCTTTTGTTTTCCTCCCTCCCTTGGATGTTGCACCTGGGAATGTTAGAATTTAGAGCCTGATAGTGATCATTAGGTATTGCCTAGAACCCATGTGTGGTCAGAGACAGTCCCTGCCCCAAAGAATTGCCAGTCTTAACAGACAGGTTGAAGGGGTGGTATTATTGATCATCACTTTACAGAGGGGGAGCTGAGACTCCGATTAAGGCACGAGCCTGAAGATCCCATGTAAAGTCAGTGACAGAACTGAGAATTAAGCCAAGATCTCCTAACCCAGTGCCTTAGCCACTAGCCTGGCCTTCCTCCAAAATCCCTTGGCTTTTTCCTCTGAATAAATACTGCACAGCCTATAAACTTTCTCTTCATCATGGACTCTGCTGCTGTGGGCTGGGAATATACAGCCTCAGACACGAGTTCATGTGAGATGCGAAATGCCCCTGGAAGTTGCAGCTGTGAATAGCAAGGCAGAAGGATAGATTGTGATTTTGTATTTTTTTTATTCTGCGGGCTTTGTACTGGAGCCCATCCCCACAGGATCTGAGCTGTTTATTTCCTTATTGCAATAGGGGAGTGGATAGGCACAGCCTAGCAAGCAAAGGTGTTAGCATTTGCCTGATGGGGTGGAGGGAATGCTGCAGAAATCCTGCTGACTTTATTCATGTGCATCTGTGAGCAGGCTCTGGAGTGGACTTTCCCTGCAGTAGATTTTGGTTGTCCACTTTGAAGGCTTGCATGTCAGCCTTGGATGTGAGACAGCTGGAGTTGCTGCTGCTTGTCTCTGTAGTCGCTGTCTGTGCACTGGCAGACTGCAGCACACAGGTTCCATCGTTTAACCTGCTCTCTGTACTCTTCTAGTGGGGACGTGTCATGGGATTGCATGAGAAAGCATCTGACAAGCTTTACCTATTCATCCTGGATATACCTGCAAAACACAACGCTAGCCATCAAGAACTGGGCCTTGGCCATGATTTCCGGACACTAGAGCCTGGCTCCCTGGAGCACTGGGGACAAGATTCAAGCGATTAATCTCCTTTTGTCTTGTGATGGACTGGCCAACAGTGCATTTTCTGTCTAGCCTGCGGTGACGAAGTGGGAAGTGGCTGGAGGCTTCAGACCAAGACCCAGGGCTAGCTGGGGAGGTTTACCCTAGGGGAGACTATCCAAGCTTTGTGTGCCCTGCGATTTAGTTTGGGTTATTCGTGTCCAACTCCCCCAGCCCCAGCCCTTAACTCGGGTAAGAAAGCTGCTGACTGTGCCTCTCCACCCTCTGTCCAGCACTGTAACACCCTGTGCTTTGCTATCTGAACGGGACATTACCTAGAGAGCGGATCAGGTGTGCACACTGCACAGACATCTAGGTGTGGGCCTGCTCAAGGCTAGCTTAGCGCCCCCCGCGTGGACTCAGTCAGCACCACTCAGTTCACGTTGCTTTGGGCCGTCGCTATCCCAGGTACTGTCAGGACAGAGAATTTGTTCCCTTTAGCGTATGGACCTTCCGTTCCCCTTCTGAGGCGTGTGTCCAGTGCTGAGGTGCTGCTAGCAGTCCCTCCCATTGCCCGCAAGCTCTCTTCCTGGTTGCTCTTCGGCCCCAGCCTGCCAGTCAGTTTGCTGAATCTCGCCACACAGCTCACGTCACCAAATGGGCTTGGATAAATTACCCTGCCCGGCGCGCTGGTGCTCACTAGTCGTCATTCAGAACCCATCTGTCGGCTGACCCTGCCTTTACCGAGTATCACGTGTTCCCAGCAGCACATGGGCCAGGGCCCCCCAAACTCTAAGCGCTGAGGGACATGTTGGCACCTTTCCACGGGGCTGCCATGTGGAACACAGCAACTCGACCTGCCATTGAATGTGGAATGGGGCCCTTGGGGGCTACAGAACCAGCCGGCATCAGTCTGCTTTGGTCAGAGCATCCAGGCCATGGGGCTCAGGAGGGATCCCTGCATGCTGGCCCCTGGAGTCTCCCCAAGTCACACCTTCTGTTGGGGGAGGGTGCCCCAGTCTCCCCTTGAGCCCTAGGTGGCTCGAGTCGATGTGGCCCTAGCCATAGAGCGTCTCCTGTTCCACAAACGGGAACAGAGATTGAGGGCCAAACCCAAACCCTGCGGGATGCCTTACTGAGGCTGTCAGTCTCTGCTGTCGTTGAGCCTGTCCTGGAGCTGCTCGAGGTTCTGGCTCCTGGGTGGGGTGAGTGATGGCTGACTGGCAGCATGGCCCTGAAATCCAGCTGAACAGGAGCTGTTCAGGCTGGGAGTGTATTAAGGAGGGAAGCGAGAGGGCAGTTTCCTCCTTCCCACACTCATCTCACTTGTTCCTTGCCCTTGTGCCTGGAGAGGAGCCAATCTCTCCCGTGTCAGACTGGAGGAACATCCTAGACTTTTCTCTCTCATCAGTGTCTTAAATAATACTTGCCTCTTGTGGCTTGTGTCCTTGTGCTGGCCTGGAGGGGGAGAGGTGGCCTGGAGCCTCTGACAGCTGGAGCTGTTGCCTCCTCACATGGCAGGATGAGTCTCTGCAGTGCAGACTGCTTGCTGGCCCAGGATCGGTATCTAAGCCAGAGCTCGGCTCTTGCCCTGCTGATAAAGGCAGGGGCAGCCTGTGGTGTCAGGCTCCTTGCTGTGGCATTGGGCACTAGCAGGACTCTAGACTGCCAGGCTGCTGCATGAACTGACTCCGATGTCATGCCGGTGCTGCCAGTTGTGGTTTGGCTTCTCCAAGAGCAGCGTTTCTGCGTGTGCCCAGGGCACCACAGCGCCACGTGCATATCTGCTAGCCAGTGGCACGCAGGGTTGATTTGTCTGCCTGCGAAGGAAGAGGGCAGTGGTGCAGGCCAGAAAAGCCCGGCCATGAGAACAAGGAGACTCCACCATCCTGGTGCCTCGTCCCAGGGGCCCTGCCAGAGTGGGAAATAATGGGCATAGTGACTCCTCCGCTGCTTTCTGTGCCGGTCTCTGCGCGGGGCTCTGCATCAGCATGGCGTGTGGGCTCCCTCACGCACAACTGCTCTCCCCTGCACGCTCTCCGCTGCCTGCAGCGCCTCCTGGCTGCTGTGAGCCGAGTTTTGTTCCGCTGGCACAGTCAGGTGCTACTGCTCTCTCCCTCTCCCCAAGCTCTTGGTGGTGGCATGTGGGGTGTTGCTTGGGAGTCAGTCCTAGATCATCCTTCCCTCGACTAGATCAGGGTTAAAGGGAACCACCTGCGCTTTAACCTCCTGTGCTCTGCTCCATGATTAGCTGGCTGTGTGAAACGAGCTGCTTGGGTCTCAGCCAGCCCATTTTGTAGTGGGCCAGCTGCCGTCACCACCACCACCCTCCCACGCAGCAGCAGTTAGCTGCCGGCTGGCAGTTCCAGCAGCATCCCTGGCATGCTGCCTTAGATGCTGGTGATGGGGGCAAGGCTCTTGCTGCAGCTCAGGCTGTCCATGCCCCAGGTAGATGGGCAAGGAGGCTCTCTGGCCGTCAGCCTGGCTCCCTCCACCAGCACAGCGTAGACGGCAGAAGATTCTGAGCGGGGTGACTAATGGGGTGGGGAGGTTGCTTAAACATGTCTATAAAAGCCATATGCACTGAGCTGAGCCAAGGTGGGGAGCAGTGGAGTCAGTCTGACCGTGTCCCCCCGTGATCAGCTGGCTCAGTGCAGTCCTGCTGCTCCATTAGCCTAGCAAGGCCCATCTCCTTCCCTGCCTCCTTGGACTGTGGGAAAGGTGAGACCTGCCTGGCGCCTGGTTGGGAGTTTTCCCACCCCCCTAGTCACTTGAGACTGAGCACGTTGGGTACCAGCGTGAGGCCTCCCTGGGGAAAGGGGTGTGGAAGGGGCATCATCGCTTCCTTGTGCTTGTGCGTCTTGTGGTGCGAAACACTGTCTGCACTGCAGCAGGCTCCCCTCCTGTGCACACCCTGCTTGCTGCTGCCTGCCAGCCAGGTGCCTGACGTGTGCGGTTGGTTGTAGCCACCCGTGGCCAAGGTCTTCTCTTGCCACTTGTGAAGGGACCAGGAGCCCACCCAGCTGAGAACCAGGCACCTCCCTGCGCTCCTGTCCGACAACAGAATTCCAAAGGTTGCAGGACCCAAATACCCCTTGTATGACTGTCCTCCAGTGAAATAAAGGAACATCTATTTGATCGACAGCCCCGGGCCTTGTGTCCTTTGGCAGCGGGGGCAGGGCGCAGCTGCTCTGCGACACGAGGGAGTCGGCTCGGTCTGTTGTGGCCTGTGTTGAAATGGCCACTGGCTTCACCGTGGGGGGGGAGGCTGTTTTCTCTGGTCCCACCCCTGCCGGTTCGTGCCTGCTCCTGGGACGCCCCCTCCCACGGCCCTGAGGAGCTTAGCTGAAGAGCAGGACTGGGCTGGGAAGGAGGAAAGCTGACACGCCTGCCCTGACTCTCGCTGCCATGGGACTTATCCCTGGGCATAGCCCTGCCACGAAGGTAGTGCCGGGGCGGGCTGGCAGTCTGCGGGCCAAGCATGAGGACGAGAGAGAGCAAGGGCCTAAGAGTCCATGAAAGGTCAGTGAGCCCCAGGTGCGGTAGGGTCCATGCACCCCTTGGCACAGCTACTTCCCAGCCTGCAGGGATCCACACCGAGCTCGCCTCAGCTGCCCCTGCTCACCCACCAGAGCCAGGTCTGCGAGGGGAATGGCCTGATCCCCAAAGCGCCAGCATGGTGTGTGCAGGCCGTGTGTGGATGGAGAGCAGTGGCAGCCATCGAGGGGCAGGGCAAGGCCAGGGGGCAGTGCCTGAGTGTAATTCAGTGCAGAGCCAGCTGTGACAGAGGAAAACAGCCGTACAATGTTCACCGGCAATCAAAAAAGCTACAAGACTGGTGGGAATCATGAGGAGAGGGCTAGATAAGAGAGAAATACCTGTATTGCCTCTTTATAAAGCCATGGTAGGCCCACAGCTTGAATCCTGTCTGCACCTGTGGTCACCCAAGCTCAAAATGTGTGGGAATTAGGAAAGGGACAGAAAAGGGCAGCTGGCAGGGGCCTGGAACGGCTCCAGCTCTGCAGCAGGAGAGAGAAGAGGGGACTTCTCCTTCGAGTGATTGCTCATATGCATTCCACTTAGGTGTGTGCACTCGCTCGTGCACGGCTCTCGGAGAACTTTTCCCTAGCAGCCCCTATAGAGGCTGGCTCCAGCGCCCCCTGTAATGCCGCCCTCGTGTGGCGGTACATAGGGCGCTGCCGGCCCCTCCCCTCCTCAGTCCCTGCTTTCTGCCCATGACGGCCAGTTCCGAACAACCCTTGCTCCTCGCAGGTTTCTTCCTTGCAAAAGTGAGTAGTTAGTTAGCAGTTCGCCCTGAACTTAGTTTTCTAGTTAGTTAAGGTTTTTAGTTAGAAGTAGGAGAGCCTTCGGGCTCTAGGCGACCCGGCTATGCCGGGCTCACCGGGGTTTAAACTCTGTGCTGGCTGCGGGAAGGCTTTTCCCGTCAGCGACCCCCATGACTGTTGTTTGAGGTGCTTGGGGGAACAGCACCGTAAGGACCAGTACTGTATTTGTAAGTCCTTCAAGCCTCGGACTCAAAAAGAAAGAGAAGTGAAGCTGAAGGCATTCTTGATGGAGTCCGCGTTGAGCTGTCGCGGACCCATCTCGGCGCAGAGTGCACTGCCAGCACCGGAGGGCCCAGTGCTGAAGAAGAAGAAGCGCTGTCCGCGCTTGCAGTGCTCCCTCGCACCGCAGGAGCGGCCGGGGTCGAGCCCGGAGGTGCTTCGGCTCTCCGATGTGCCGCCTGCTCCGGCACTGGCACCAACCAGGGAGGTTCCCCTGACTCCTGGGAGTGGGGGACCCCCTGTACAGGACCCTTCCACGCTGGAGGCGTTCGAGGCAGCTCGAGCCTTGTTGGCCTTGCCCATGCCTCCGGCCCTCTCTCTGTTGAGAGAGTCAGGGCCTGTGTCCCGGGGCAAACCCACGCTGGGTGTCCCCGAAGGGTGGGCGGCCCCGGCACCGGAGGATCGGGCGGGCGGCCCCGGCACCCGACACCGGAGAGTCGAGCTCGGAAGCTCCTCTCCTTCGTCTTCGGACGAGGCGTCGCGGCACCGCTCTTCGACCTCGAGTTCCAGTCTAGCACCGAGACGGCGCTCTCGGCACCACTCCCCAGCTCCAAGAAAGAGGCATCGCAAGTCGTCCCTCTCCCGGTACTGGTCCTCTGCAGATGACGACGCTCCTCGGGATCGTCGCGTGGTGGGTCCCAGAGCGTCTCTTCCCGGCGTCATCGCCGGCACCGATCTCCTGGCTCGGGATCCCGGACCCAACGCCAGGAACAGGCACCGCATCTGGCACTGGCACCGCAACCAGCACCGGCACCGACACTTACGGAGGCACCGGCGTTGCCCTCGGCACCGGTGCCACCCTTGAGCTGGCCCCAGGGCCCCTGGCAGTGGCCAGTGTGGGGTCCGTGGGCAGCTCAGATGGGGCAGGGAACTACGTCAGCCCCTGCCTCGGTCACCCAAGTACCTTCCCAACAGGCACCTTTGATGCAGGAGGGTGACCGTTCCTCAGGAGAAGAGGAGGACCCTGGGGAGGGCCCCTCTACTGGACCCCGCCACCTGTCCTATTCTTCGTCGCCGGACGAGGCGGCCGTCAGGGACCAGGGGGCCCCTCTTATAGACTTCAGGGCTCACCAGGAGCTCCTGAAGCGAGTGGTCTCGAACCTTGGCCTAGAAGTCAAGGTTCTAGAAGAGGAGGTGGACCCCCTCTTTGGGCGAGTGGGGACTCAAGGACCGTCCAGGGTGGCCCTCCCTGTCCACGAAAGGGTCCTGCGCCTGGCTAAGGCTGTCTGGCAGACCCCTTCCTCGGTCGCCCCCACATCTAAGGGCACCGAGAAGAAGTATTACGTGCCAGCTGAGGGGCACGAATACTTGTATATGCACCCTGCCCCCGGTACTCTTGTTACACTTATGAAATAAGCAGCAGGATCTTATTCAGGGGATAAGGCAGTATGCCATGTTTATTATGAATACAGAAAATAGTTTCAAAATGCAATTGTCTAAAACACACGCTTTCCCATACACACACCCATACACACAGTTCTGCAAGAGAGGTATAGATATAGTTACCAGTCTCTATGTTGCTCAAGCTAACTCACTGGCCAGGTGAGTCAGACTCGAGGGAGGAGCCGGGCCCTGTCGTTCGCGACACGATGCTCCTGGGGATATGCAGAACGAGCCCAAAGTCCAGGTTTTTTCTTCTGATATTTATACTTATCCATCCCCATTTGGGTTTATGGATTTCTTCATATTAGATAGTCTTGTTTGATGTAGCTGTCAATTACGTTTGGTATTGTAAACGTGACAGCTTTTTTATTTTTTCTTTATTTTGTTTTACACTTTGTTTTTTTCTTGTAACTCCCCTGTTCTTTGGGGTTATTTTGATTTTCGGCCATCTGGGTTGTAAATGTTTTTTTAAACAAAGCATTATTTCTTTCTTCTGTCCTTGTAGGCTGTCTTATCTCTCACACATTCACACTGCTTTCACTTCACATTCATACAACTAGAAATCATTACATTCTTATTTTATTTCATTGGCATACTATATTATATTTTCTTATTAACACAATACAAGAAAATATTTATTTATACCAATTTACCCATTTTATCACTATTAATTTGACAAAAAGAATGTGAAGATAAAAAGAATGTAAAGGAATTTTATTTGTTTTCTTATTGTCCTGTGATTTTCACATTAACCACATTCCTGATACGCATTGAGCACTTTCCTTCATTTACAAATTATGGTAGTTGGATTTCAGGATGTTTCCAAACAATTATGCTTAGATAGTTATGAGCGAGGTCTTAACATGTCATAAGTGTTCAATCACAAAGTGTTTGTGCAGGGTACTCTAACTTGAGTAACGTAAGTAGTTAATTCACATTGTGGAGCCGGGGGTGTCAGGAACAAATAAACAATTGGTTTGTCCGGAACATCTTATCTTTAACACTTAATTTCATTACGGTTAACATAAGAGTTTAACTCTTGAGCTCCAGCCAGCCTTAAATCCTTTGGTTCAGGCTGATTTTACAGTGCTGGGGCCTACACTCTGCTTGTGGACGCTGCCAACCAGAAGGACAGGCAGGGGGCTCAGAGCGCCTCCCCTAAAAACAAGGAGGGTAGGAGACTAGACCTTTACGATAGAAAGGTCTACTCCACGGGGGCGCTCCAATTCAGGGTGGCCAACCATCAGGCCCTCCTGGGCAGGTACAACCTGAACTTGTGGGACTCGATGCGAAGGTTCGCAGAGTCCCTGCCCCAGGACCAGGCTGCGGACTTCACCATGGTCCTGGAGGAAGGGTTGACTGTGGCCAGTGCAGCCCTCCAGACTGCCTCTGACGCTGCGGACACGGCCAGTAGGGTGATGGCCTCCGCCGTCGCCATGCGGCGCGCAGCGTGGCTGCAATCCACGGACCTGTCTCAAGAAGTGCAGCATTCTATTCAAGACTTGCCCTTTGATGGGACCGCCCTCTTCTCCGAGAGGACGGATGAGAAGCTGCACGCCCTGAAGGACTCAAGGGCAACGCTGTGCTCCTTGGGTCTTTATACCCCTCAGGCACCCCAATTACAAACCCCGCAGCAGCCGCCGCAGCGGCAGCAACCTAGGCCACCGCCTAGGCCTTTCCCCCCCACGAGGGGCAGGGACAGGAACAGGGGCTCTGGACAGCACGACCGCACAGCGTCGTCCGGCTCTTCCCAAAGAGGACCCCCTCAGGGCTCTAAAGGGAAGCGTACCTTTTGACGGTGCGCCCAAGGGTGGCACCGTCTTTTGTTCCCTGGGTTCCCCCCCGCCTTTCCAGGACAGGCTAAGACCCTACCTCGGCCTGTGGCGGGCTATTACGTCGGACCGCTGGGTCCTCAGAACCGTGCGCTGGGGTTACGCCCTACAGCTGGTGGCGTCCCCTCCCCACTTACCCCTCCCCCTGTCCCTCTTCAGGGACCCCTCTCACAAGCAATTACTCCTTCAGGAGGTTCGCTCCCTCCTGCTCAAGGGAGCCATAGAAGCGGTTCCACCGCTCGAGGTGGGAAACAGCTTTTACTCGAGGTACTTCCTCATCCCCAAAGCCAAGGGGGGCCTCAGGCCTATACTGGACCTGCGCAGGTTAAACAGGTTCATAAGGAAGCAAAAGTTTCGCATGGTGTCCCTAGCGTCCATCATTCCTGTACTGAACCCAGGGGATTGGTTTGCCGCCCTCGATCTGAAGGATGCATACTTCCACATCTCCATCCTTCCCGCCCACAGGCGGTACCTAAGGTTTATGGTAGCTGGTGCCCACTACCAATTTACGGCCTTGCCCTTTGGCCTGTCTTCCTCCCCCAGGGTGTTTACCAAGTGTATGGCAGTGGTGGCGGCCTTCCTGAGGCGCAGAGGGGTCCAGATTTTTCCCTACCTGGACGACTGGTTGATCAGGGGCAAGACCAAGTCACAGGTGCACGAGGCGGTCTCCTTCGTCCAGACCACTTGCCATACTCTGGGGCTGCTCATCAATGAGCAGAAGTCGATGCTGTTCCCGGTACAGCGCATAGAGTTTATAGGGGCATCCCTAGACTCAGTGCGGGCCAAAGCCTCCCTCCCACGCTCGAGGTTTGAGGCCATGGCAGCGATCATATCGCAGCTTCAGAGGTGCCCCACGACGACAGCCAGGCAGTGCCTGCAGCTGTTAGGCCACATGGCCTCGTGCACCTGTGTGGTGAGGTTGGCCCGCCTCAGGCTCAGGCCCCTTCAAGGTTGGCTGGCCAAGGTATACGTGCCCAGCAGGCACTCTCTGAACAGGGTGGTTACGGTGCCCCCCGCGGTGTTGGGGTCACTGAACTGGTGGCTAGACCCCAGGACAGTGTTGGAAGGGGTCCCCTTCAGGGCCCTCACCCCCTTGGTCTCTCTGATCTCGGACGCATCAGACCTGGGGTGGGGAGCTCACATCACCGGTGGTCTGACCACTCAGGGACGTTGGTCCCAGGGAGAGACTGTCCTCCACATCGATGTCAAGGAACTGAGGGCAGTCAGACTGGCTTGCAAGGTGTTTCACCACTCTTTATTGGAGAAAGTGGTACAGGTGCTGACGGACAATACCGCAGTGATGTTCTACATCAACAAGCAGGGGGGAGCGCGCTCCTCGGCTCTGTGCCAGGAGGCGCTTCGTCTTTGGGACTTGGCGGTGAGGTAGGATTTCTGTTTAACCACCTCTCACCTCCCTGGGGTCAGGAACGACGAGGCGGACCGCCTCAGCAGGTCGTTTCTACCCCAACACGACTGGTCGCTGCATCCGGAGGTAGCGGCCTGGATTTTCCGCGAGTGGGGTGTTCCCCGACTGGACCTGTTCGCGTCGTCTTGGAACACGAAGTGCCCAAAGTTCTGCTCGCTCCGGGATCGCGAGCCGGGCTCCCTTTCCAACGCGTTCCTTATCGATTGGACAGGAACTCTCATGTACACGTTCCCCCCCCCTTCCCAGGGTCCTCTTGAAGATCAAGGACAGGACGAATGTGATACTGATCGCCCCAGCGTGGCCGAGGCAGTACTGGTACAGCCTGCTGCAGGACCTGTTGGTCACCCCGCCAATTGAGCTCCTGAGGAGACCGGACCTGCTTTCCCAGGACCACGGTCGTCTGCTGCATCCTGGCCTGGACTCCCTGCACCTGACGGCCTGGAGGCTCTCTGGCTGACGGAGGAGGAGAGAACCTGCTCGGAGCAGGTCCAACGCGTGCTGCTGGGAAGCAGGAGGCCCTCCAAGCAGATTGCCTACAGGGCCAAGTGGAGGAGGTTCACGCTAGCCTAGCCTCCCTCAGGGTGCACCTAGCGGCCATCTCAGCTTTCCATCAGCCGATGGGGGGGGCGGTCCCTGTTCTCCCACCCCATGTCAGTGAGGTTCCTCAGGGGGGTTGAGAGGCTCTACCCAAAGGTCTGTGACCCAGTGCCTCCGTGGGATCTAAACCTGGTCCTCAATAGACTGACGGGGCCCCCTTTTGAGCCCTTGGCCACCTGCCCCCTGCTGATCCTGTCCTGGAAGGTGGCCTTTCTTGTGGCCATTACCTCGGCTAGGAGGGTCTCTGAGCTAAGAGCTTTGACCTCGGAGCCCCTCTATACCGTGGTTCTTCTGGGATAAGGTACAGCTGAGGCCTCATCCAGCGTTCCTGCCTAAGGTAGTCTCCTGGTTCCATTGTAAACAAGATATTTTCCTCCCCATGTTTTTCCCTAAACCGCACGGGTCCGAGGACGAGAGGAGACTACACACCCTCAGCGTGAGGAGGGCGCTGACGTTCTACCTAGACAGGATGAGGCCATTCCGAAAGACCACACAGCTCTTTGTTGCGGTGGCAGAGAGGATGAGGGGTCCGGTCTCCGCCCAGTGCATCGCCAAGTGGATCACCGCCTGCATCTGGCTCTGCTACGAGCGTGCAGGCGTCCGGCTTCTCGGAGTAGTGATGGCGCACTCGACGAGGACATCGAGTGTAAGGGTGGGGGTGAGGGGAGCTGTGTAAGGGGGTGGGGGCTGTGTAAGGGTGGGGGTGAGGGGGG
>ML675706.1:1527624-1548822 GCA_007922155.1 Mesoclemmys tuberculata
CTCCCGCCAGCATAATTAACAAGCTATGGTAGCTGTGTCGGCAGGAGAGTGTCTCTGCCGACATAGTGTTGTCCACACCAGCCATTCTGTTGGTGAAACTTATGTCGGCCAGGGGTGTGTGTTTTCACACCCTAGACCAGGGATGTCAAACTCAAATACACAGTGAGCCAAAATTAAAAACTTGGACAAAGTCGCGGGCCAACCATGATATTTATTGAAAAAATGTCTACAATTGAGGAAGTTTTTCCTTCTCATCAAATATAACGATAACCTTTTCATATGGAAACAAACTTAAGTTTTGCTTAAACATTGAATCTGGAACAAGCAAATCTTAATACTATAAACACGTGAAATCGGTGCATGTGCTGTCTACCGGCGGGCCAGCTCTAGTAGACATTTGGTATTTTCTCGCGGGCCAAATATAATTACACTGCAGGCCAGATTTGGCCTGCGGGCCTGAGTTTGACATCTATGCCCTAGACTGACAAAAGTTTTGCTGACAAAAATGTAAAGAACGCCTTAGCATTTTCTCCCCATGAAAATACTTACACACTGTAATCAAGTCACCTCAATCTTCTTTTTGATAATTTTAACAGATTGAGCTCGTCAAGTCTCTCACTACAGGGCATTTTCTCTGGCCCTTGAATCATTTTTGTGGCTCTTTTCTGCACCCTCTGCAATTTTTCAGCATCTTTTTAAAATGTGGACTCCAGAACTGGAGACCATATTCCAGTATCGGTCTCACCAATACCGTTAACAGAGGGAAAATCATCTCCTTGCTCCTACTGACTAGTTTGTCAGCACCACCATCCTCTTTGTCACCTGAACATCATCTCTGATTCCTTCTTCTCTGGACCTGCACAGCTGGGCCATATCTTGTTGGTGCTTCAGCACAGCATTTCCAAGCGAAATCCTTTCACCGCCCCCGGTATCCCTCATATAGGGGTCATCGATCCATGGGGTTGGGGCTATGGCCTCGGCTTTGAAACGGTCTCTAGGAGGAACCCCTGCAGTGAGTTTGACTCTCTCTCTCCCTCCAGGGTAAGCCACGTGGCTTCACCACCTCCTTTGACTGGGCCTGCAGCCCCTTGCTTCGCCCTGTGAACTCCACTCAGTGAGATAACTGAGACAGACCTCTGCTAGAGACTTGTCTCCTCTTCAGGAATTAATGTCCTGTGGCCAGCATTTGCAGTGATACCCTCACAGTGCTGGGTTTGTTAGTCAGCTGGAACATAGTAGCAGGAGTCCTTCGGGCAGCACAAAGAACTGAAGGCTAAAGCATAGACCATTGTGCTCCATCCAGGGCCCAGCCAAGCTGTAGTGAACTCCATTGTTCAATCTCGCCAGAGGAGAAACTGAGGCACATGTAGGATTAATAAAAATATTACAGAAATTTCCACTTCATCCCAACAGGCCACTCCTCATATGATTTGTTTGGTTATTGCTGCCCCTTCCTCTCTGAGCTCCTGGGTGTCCATTTTGCCCTCGAATCTGTCTCGAATGTTGTTGCTGTAAGATCATCTTCCTGGCCATCGCTTCGGCCATGTCAGCTGCTGGGGACCCCTGCACTGCCTCCACTGTACCCAGTACAAGCTGCATGTTGTTCTTTTTACAGCTCTGCTGCTTCCCTGAGTTCGCTCTTACATCTCACCAGGGCATCCCTCCTCCTGCAAGAAGCACCAGCTGTTATTACCTATCCACTTGCTGCTCCCACAGGCAGTGCCCTTGAACTAATCTGTAAAGAGGCAATCGTATCCTTCCTTAACACCCTCTCCAAGATGCCCTTGTGCGGCAATGCCTGTGGGAGCTGTTGTCTGCTAAGTGGGAGGGGGCTGGTAGGGACTTCTGAGTCCAATGCCTTTTATTGACAGCAAACCACCGCCCTCAATCCTGCAAAGCACCCCGATGGCCCTGGAATCCAGTGCGCCTGCCTCCTTTGCCTGCTCCCTCCACCAGCTAGTTATACCAGCTGTGTGTCTGTTCTGCCTGGGAGCTGCCAGCTCTTGGGGGCAAGGATGGTTTGTGCAGCACCCATGGTGTCTTGAGTGGGGCCTGTGGGCTGCTGCAGTGCAAACAATAGAGGAGGCACAGAGGGCTGGCCTCCTGCCACCATGGTCCAGGCAAGATTCAGAACTAGACAAGAGGTTAGGGCTTCCTGCTCTTAGACCGGTGAGTGGTGGTAGTGAAGCAGGGCTGCCGACCTCATCAAGGGCCCCAGAACTGTTCTGGGAGAGGAAGCAGAGCCAGCACTGAGGGAAGCCAGGAGAAGGTACTTGGTTTGTGGGACTTGCTTCCAAAGGGAATGGAGCCCATGAGCCTGCAAGGGGGGGCGGGGTCATTGGCAGGAGACACACTGCTCAGGTTGGTGGCCACCTTCCAAACTCAGGAGGGAAGCTGTTAGTCCTCCTTGGTGGGGCCGGTCTCCTGGTCTGGGGGAATAAAGGGATCCATGGTGAGTCCCCTGGCTGGGAAGGTGAGCCCCCCTCCTTAGTGCTGCGGCCTGGGATTTCCTTTTCCACTGAAGTGCTCTGCTGGTGGGAGGGCAGCTGCCCCTCCTTCCTCTGGCAGTGAAAGGGCTGATCTGGCTGTCACAGCTGCTCTGTAGGGCCTTTCTGCACTGAGGACTCTGTCATCTCCCCCTGCAGCTCCCTCGACTCCATCTATTACCATCGAGAGCTGCTGTGCCGCTCCCTGGACAACCTGCGGGTGGACTTGATCACCATCACCTCATGCCACGGCATGAGGGAGGAGCGAGAGCCCAGGCTGGACAAGCTGTTTCCTGATGAAGCCACTCCTCGGCCACATTGCTTTGCAGGGAAGAGGGTGAGTCACTGGCTGCCTCTAGGAGTGGCTGTTATCTGAGAGGGATTGCCTGGGAGCCCTGGAACCGACGTTCTCCCAGCAGATGGGCTGTCCTGCTTGTTGGCATGTCTGATTTTGGCGCATGGCAGTGCCTTGAATCCAACCACAGAGGTTGCTGTGGAGCAGCCTTGCCTGCTGGTTGGCGCTATCCCTTAGTGGAGGACATATTAACGGGTTTCCTCTGGATCCCAGTAAAGAGGGGAGGGCAGAAGTTGGTAAAGTGCAGGTAAGAGCTGAAGAGAAAGTAAAATGAAAGAGTCCCTTTCTGTGACATCGTGTGAAGGCAGACAACTAAATGTTGTAAGTGCTTGTATACAGATGCTAGAAGTTGAAATACAAAATGGGTGACCTTGAGTGCCAGGCATTAAATGAGAATATTGACATCACGGGCATTGCAGAACTTGGACCAATGACAATCAGTGGGACATGGTAATACCAATGTACAAAATATATGGGAATGACAGAGTAAGTCGCACTGGTGGGGGAGTGTCACTATACATGAGAGAAAGCAGTCAGATACAATACAAATCTAATTGAATCCATCGGTACCATAGAATATTTCTGGGTAGACATTCCCTGCTTGAATAATAAGAGTGTAGCAGTCGGGATATAGTAGTACTGACCACCTGCCCAGGATGGTGATGGTTGTGAAAGGCCCAGGGAGACTAGAGACTCTCTAAAAATAGAAAACTCAGTAATGCTGGGTGATTTCAGCTCTCCCCTACTGACTGGGGACATGTCACCTCAGGACGGGATGCAGAGATCAAATTTCTAGACACCATTAATAGCTGCTTCTTGGAGCAGGTCGTCCTGGAACCCACCATGGGAAAGGAAGCTCTTGATTTAGTCCTAAGTGACGCACTGGCGCTGGTGCAAGAGGTGAATACAGCTGAACCACTCAGTAATAGTGACCATAATGTAAGTAAAATTAACATCCTTGGGAGGCAGGGAAATACCAAGAAACCCCTCAGTCACATTTAACTTCAAAAAGGGGAGCTATACAAAAACGAGTACGTTAGTTCAATGGAAACTAAAAGGAATAGTCACAAGAGTGAAATGCCTGCAAGCTTCATGGAAGCGCTTTAAAAACACTATAAGAAACTATACATTTAAATGAGCCCTCAAATAAAAAAAGCAGTAAAAGGACCAAACAAATGCCACTGTGTCTAAACAAGAGAGCAAAAGAGGTGGGTAGAGACACAAATTGGAAGTCATATCCTACTGAAGAAAATAGAAAGGAGCATAAACTCTGGCAAGTCAAATGTGAAAGTATAATCAGGCAGGCCAGAAATGACTTCGAAGAGCAACTAGCAAAAGACACACAATCAGCAAAAATATTTTTCAAAGTCCATCAGAAGTAGGAGGCCTTCCAAGCAATCAGTGGGGTCACTGGACACTCGAGGTGCTAAAGGAGCACTCAAGGAAGACAAGAGTAGTGCATAGGAACTAAATGAATTCTTCACATTGGTCTTCATTATGGATGATGTGAGAGGAAATTGTCACACCTGAGCTACCCTTTTTAGGTAACATGAGGAACTGTCCCAGACTGAAGTGTTGATAGAGGAGGTTTTGGAACAAACTGATAGATTAAATAGTAGTAAGTCACCAGGAACAGATGGTATTCACCCAAGAGTTCTGAAGGAACTCAAATGTGAAATTGCACAACTTCTGAGGTAAATAACTTAAATCAGCCTCTGTACCATGTGACTGGAGGATAGCTAATGTAATGTGAATATTTTCAAAAGGCTCCAGAGGCGATCCTGGCAGCTACAGGCTGGTAAGCCTAACTTCAGTACCAGGCAAACTAGTTGAAACTATAGTGAAGAACAGAACTATCAGACACCGGATGAACCCAGTTTGTTGGGGAAGAATTAACATGATTTTTCTAAAGGGAAATCATGCCTCACCAATCTATTAGAATCCTTTAAGGGGGTCAGCAAACGTGGACAAGGATGATCCAGTGGATATAGTATACTCAGCTTTTCAGAAAGCCTTTGACAATCAAAAGCTCTTAAGCAAAGTAAGCAGTCATGAGATCAGAGGGAAGGTCCTCTCCTAGATCAGTAACTGGTTAAAAGACAGCAAAAACAACGAGAGTCCTGTAGCACTTTAAAGACTAACAAATTTAATTTCTGAAATGAAGGGTAGGAATAAATGTTCAGTTTTCACAATGAAGAGAGGTACATAGTGGTGTCCCCCAGGGATCTGTACTGGGACCAGTGCCGTTCAACAGATTCACTCATAAGTGATCTGGAGAAAGGGGTTAGCAGTGAAGTGGCAAAGTTTGCAGAGGATACAAAACTAGTCAAGATAGTTAAATCCAAAGCACACTGGGAAGAGTTACAAAGGGGATCTCACAAAACTGGGGTGATTGGGTAAGAAACTGGCAGATGAAATTCAATGCTGATAAATGCAAAGTAATGCACATTAGAAATCATCCTAACTACACGTACGAAATGATGGGATCTAAGTTAGTAGTTACTGCTCAAGAAAGAAACCTTGGAGCCATTGTGGAGATGTCCAGAGAGAGTTCCACTCAACATGCAGTGGCGGTCGAAACAGCTAGATATTAGGAATCGTTAGGGAAGGGATAGCTAATAAGATAGTAAGTATCATAATGCGGTTATATACGTTCATGGCACACCCACCACACCTTGAATACTGCGTGCAGCTCTGGTCTCCCCATCTAAAAACCTGTTAGAACTGAAAAAGGTAAGTCTGCTGCCTGTTAATTTGATTGGGTGACCCCTGGTTCTTGTGTTATGTGAAGGAGTAAATAACACTGCCTTAATTCATTTCCTCACACTATTCATGGTGTTACAAACTTATCATATCCCCTCCAGTTGTCTCTTTTCCAAGATGAACAGACAGTCTTTTTAATCTCTCCTCATAGGGAACCTGTACCATCCCCCTAATCATTTTGTTGCCCTTCTCTGTACCTTTTCTAATTCTAACCTATTGTTTTTGAGATGGGGTGACCAAATCTGCACACACTGTTCAAGGTGTGGGTGTACTGTGGATTTATAGAATGGCATCATATTTTCTGTCCTTTTGCTAATCATTCCTAACAGTCTGTTAGCTTTTTTTGATTGCTGCTGCACATGGTTTCCGTTTCAGTGTGGAGCGTTCAGATGCAAGGAGTAAGGATACAGTTTGGCCATGGAGATCATGGATTCTGTGACTTCTAGGGTAGGCTGGAGCAGCTGCCAGCTGATGGGCTGACCAGCATGCTGGAGCAGCTGCAAGCCCTGGCAGCTGTTCCCCGCCCCCCTCTAACCCCCAGGGTATTTTTAGTCAAAGTCAGGGACAGGTTGTGGCTTCTGTGAATTTTTGTTTAGTGCCTGTGACCTACTAAAAATATCTGTGACAGAATCTAAAGCTTAGCAATGAGGTTGGGCTCTCACTCTGCACTGGTGGGACAGGTTGTTGGGGTGGGATGTGGTGCAGAGCCCTGAGAAATGTGCAGTTCTTGGGCTGATGCACGGGTGGAGCTCCAGAAGGGCTCGGGTGTGTCGCACAAGGCTGGGAAGGAAACAGTTGGTAGCTCTGAGTCTCTCTTCACTAGGTCTTCTTCCTGAGCAGCAGAGTTCACCCAGGGGAAACGCCCTCCAGCTTTGTCTTCAATGGCTTCCTGGAGTTCATTCTGCGGGAGGATGACCCCCGAGCCCAGATGCTGAGGCGCATGTTCATCTTCAAGCTCATCCCCATGCTGAACCCGGATGGAGTGGTGCGAGGCCATTACCGGTGAGAGCCACACTGGTAGTGGATGCTGCTCCTGGCCCCTTTGCGCACCTGCCTGGAGGCAGACGCTAAGCTTACATGCTGGCGGGAGCACTGAGGGTCTGGCGGTAATGAACAGAGCTAGGTGCCAGCTTCCGGGGCAGCTACCAAACCACCCAGGCTGAGCTGCTGACAGGGTCCGTTTCCATTAGAAGCCCCGAGTCAGTCAGGAGCTGAGCAGGGCTCTAAACTCTCAGGGGTCGGCAGGTCAGGGCCAGCTCCAGATGAGCACAAATGTGCTTGCAGTCCATGATTACACCCAGCGGTTTGGGATCCTAAATCACTGCCAAATCATGCACAGAGCTGAGAGCAAAGGGGCGAGAATCACCTGCCCAGTGCAGAGCTCAGGTTTCTTCCGACCCCCCGATGCCTGCTTGCAAGCAGGGTCCGGCTCCAGCACCAGACCTGCTTGGTGACCACAAGGGGCCAGCAGACCCTGTCGGTGAGAGGACGGCAGCTGACCTCCATGTTGGCCTTGGGGAGAGGAGGCCAGGAGATGGCTGTGTCTAACACCCGCACTCTATCACACATGCCGGCTCCTTCAACCTCAGCAGAGCACCAGCTGCATGCTCTGTCCAGCCTGAGGGGTCCCACAGCAGGGTGCAGAGGACCCATTGGAAGGACTCTGGGCCTTTCCGCAGCACGCCCTGTGACCCACCTTTCTGCAGCATGCCCTGTGACCCACAGTGCCCCATCAGAGCTCACGCCCCCCTCTTTTTCTGTCTGCAGAACCGATTCCCGGGGGGTGAACCTGAACCGCCAGTATCTGAGCCCTGATGCAGAGCTGCACCCTGCGGTGTATGGGGCCAAAGCTGTGCTCCTTTACCATCACGTCCACAACCGTGTCCCACCTGGCGCTCCTGACTGGAGGGCATATGCCTCCCCACTCACCTCTGGCTCGCTGAGCACAAAATCTTCCAACCATTCCGTCCGCAACTGCTCCCTAGCCCTGGAGGCACCTCTGTCAGAGCTGGAGAAAGCCAATAATCTCCGCAACCAGCCCAGCAGCTGGAATGCCAGCACCTGTGTCATGCCTTCTCAGGACCCCCAGCTGCTGGAAGCACCCACCTCCGAGCCGGGGAATAAGGACCGAGCTGTCTGGATCCTGCCTTCTGACCCCACCGGGGAGCACTGTGAGAAGGAAGCCAAGAGACCCCCATCAGGGGCTGCCCCAGAAGCTATCCTGCCCCAGGAGAGTGGGTTAGCGTACTACGTGGATCTGCATGGGCATGCCTCCAAACGCGGCTGCTTCATGTACGGGAACAGCTTCAGCGAGGAGAACACCCAGGTGAGGGCAGGGAATTCTGGGGGTGGGAGAAGCTCATCTGAGCAGGGGGGAGGGCAGGGGGAAATCCTGCCATTTTTGCTCCCACCTTGGGCTGGGGAAGGGGGTGACCTGCTTTCTAAAACTGACAGAAAGTGGCATGGGGTGGAACATGAGGATGAGGGGTAGGGAGAGGATTCAGGCTAGAGCTAGTACAAGACAGGCATGGGAGCAGGGGCATTCCAGGGCTGGGGCAGGACACAGCCAGGCATGTGGGGAGGGGGCTGGCTGGTGCACAGGGGTGGATTCAGGAGGGGGCAGGCTGGCTGGTGTGTGGGGGAGGCTGGGGGCGTGGGGCATGTGGAAGTTGGAGAAGGGTGGCAGCCTGGCATATAGATCTGTGTATGGGGGGGCCAGCAGCCTGGGTTCTGTGTGGAGGCTGGCATGTTGGGCTGGAGGGGCCGGTGTGGAGGCTGGGCAGATGGCCTGGTGTGGAGGGGGTGGGGAGTGGAGGCCGGGCGGGGGGTGCGGGCGCGATCAGGGGAATACTTGGAGGCGGTGCATGGAGGCTGGAGTGGCTAGGGAGGGGGCTACCCTGGCTGACGGAGAATGGGCAGCACGATTCAGGAGCTGAGAGCCTTGTTTGTGGTGCTCTGGCCCACCGTGTCTCTTACCATAAGCCTTGGCTTGCCTCGGGAGCCAGCAGTGTGCCCGCAGGGGGTGGGCACTGCCTGACTTCTGTCTGCCTCTCAACCCACAGGTGGAAAATATGCTGTTCCCTAAGCTCATCTCTTTGAACTCAGCTCACTTTGACTTCATGGGCTGCAACTTCTCAGAGAAGAACATGTATGCCAGAGACAAGCGGGACGGGCAGTCGAAGGAGGGCAGTGGGCGAGTGGCTATCTACAAGGCCTCGGGCATCATTCACAGGTCTGCAGGCCCCTCGGGGGAGCTCTCCCAGCCCTTCAGGCTGCTTGTGCGCTGTCAGCACCACCTGGCTTAGTGCAGTGGTTCCCCCCAGACGGGATCACCACGCTGCACGGGCAGTGGCAGTGGGCAGAGTTGAAGCCCATCCTGTGGTTCTAGGTGAAACGCACTGTGGCTCAGCTGGCCAGCTTGCCGGGCCCACATGTGGTCTGAACCAGCTCTGCCAGAAAGGTGGAAACTCAGTTTGATGCCCAGCATAGGCGAGAGCAAGGACCTGTGCCCTGCCGTGCCCACGTGTGCTCTGAGAACCACTTGGCCTTTGCAATGGCTCAGTGTGGACTGGCCAGCAGTGGGGCCAAGTGCCAGCCAGGACCTGGAGTCCCAGCACTAATGTCTACCATACAGCTCCCGTGGCTGTAGCGATGACCCAGGAGTCTGGGGGCTGGCTGAGCGTCCCCTCTCTCTGTCGGCCACCAGCTTTGAGCTTTGCGCCTCTGTCTACTTTGGCTGTGCAGCACTTAAACACTGGGAGATGTTTGCACACTGGCACCCGTAGCCCTGCTGCTTTCAGGCGCTCCAAAGGAAAGATCTGGCTTTTCCCTTTACCCCAGAGCGCAGTGACGGGAAGGTGGAGAGTTCCCCTGTTCTGTCAGTGGAGCTGGGATGTTTGGAAGCCAGGCTTGGGCTCTAGCTTTGCTCTTCTGCCCTGACACCACTTGCATTCCTTAGGGGGGCTATGTGGTGGCAAGAGGGCGGAGAGATGCTGAGTTGCACTGGGAAGCCATGTGGAGAGGACATAAGGCACCTGCTTTCACCAACTTGCTGTGACCAGGGGCAAGTCCTGCTGCTCCCTGAGCTTCTCTGCTGTGTAATTGGATGAGGACTGTGTGTATGTGCTACACCAGCTCAACGGGGCGCTGATCGCATGGCCTCTAGGAGCCTTGGTCATAGAAACAATGCCATGGCCTGGGGCTGCACAGCTGTCCCTGCCTTCTGCAGAGAAGATCCCAGCACTGGCTGTGCTCATGCAGGGGGCGGTGGCTCCCTCTCCATGGATTGCTTTGCTCAGTGCTGGCATTTGTAACAAGATGTGTTGGGAAAGGGCCCTGCCTCTGTATCGCTGCCTGTCTCCTTCTAGCAGGGCAGTGGTGCCATTCCAGCGAGAGATGCCCCTCCTTGGAGATGCTGAGATGGCCGTTGTCACTTGCTATCTGGGTGCATGTTCCAAAATAGGAACCTCCATCTCTCTGGGCCCAAGAACAGTAATGGGACAGCGCTGCTCCTCGTCTGAGTGTGGGTTAAGTAACATGGGCATCCCTTGTGTTTCCTAGCTACACACTGGAGTGCAACTATAACACGGGGCGCTCAGTGAACAGCATCCCCGTGGCCTGCCATGACAATGGGCGGGCGAGCCCTCCACCCCCTCCGACCTTCCCCTCCAAATACACCATGGAGCTGTTTGAACAGGTAATGCAGTAGGCTCGGTCACTCGCGGTGCCTCGCACAGCCGTAAGAGCCAGTAACCCTGGCAGGCTGGGTGCCGAGCCCTGAGCAGCAAGTATTGGGAATCAGCCCACGGGGCCCAGCTAGGCCAGTGTTTCTCAACCTTTCCGCTTGCAGAGTCAGAGCTTTGCAATTCCCTGGTGTTTACTAGAGAATTTGTACAAATGTATCTGTGCTGATAGTGCAAAGCCAGTAGAAATGGGTGGGGGAGGGAGATGCCAGGGAACTGATGAATACTTGACCTGGGAGGGTTAAGAAGTGGGGCTGTCTCACTGCTGGTGGCATTCCTTGCTCCCTTTACAATGGCTGAGCTTAGATAAGCAGACTTGTGAGCTGTGTTCTGTGGGCTATAAGCCCCTGGGTGTGATTAGCCCTGCCGCCCTATATACATACTGCCCCACTGAGAGCAAGTGTCCAGCCTGCATGGACCTAAGGGACACTGGAATAGGCACTAAATGATCTGTCCCATTAGCTGTGTCATGCTCAGAAATTGCTGCCGTTGTTTGTCTGGGCTCTTCCCTGCTGAGTATCTGTTCCCTCCACAGGTTGGGAGGGCACTGGCCATCGCAGCGCTGGACATGGCAGAATGTAACCCCTGGTCCCGGCTTGTCCTGTCTGAACACAGCTGCCTTAACAACCTGCGAGCCTGGATGCTTAAACACGTGCGCAACCTGAAGGGCATGGCTGCCTGCTCACGCAAGAAAGGCACCCGGACTCCTCCCAAGGGCTCCATGTAAGGACTGGCCGGCATCTTCCCCAGCCCCCGCAGGGTGGGGAGGGGACCCCGGGCATTTCCCCTGGGACTGGGCTATCTATTCAGGCTGAGAGCATCGGACACAGCTCTCAGTGGCCTGTGAAGAGCAGGTTCGCGGTGCTGCATGGCTGTGACTCTGCACCCCTGCAGCCTTTGAGCTAATCATGTCCTTGCATCCGTGGTGCAGTGTGGCAGTGCAGCCTCCTGCTTGCAGCCAAACCACTGGGGCTGTGACACCCTCAGCAGGCTGGAGACCACTTAGGTCTGGGAAGGGAGGCCCCCAACAGTAACCCTCTGACTTAGTGCTGCCCCAGGGTGGTGCACAGAGGGACTGTGCTGCTAGAAGGCCTGTCTTTCAGACCCCAGGTGGAAGGTCCCAGGGCCCTTCTCAGGAGTGGGACGTTACCCTCAGCATCCAAGCCAAGCTCTAGGTGAGAACGTTCACTCCCTGCAGCATAAATGGGTGCAGCTTCCTTCACTGCCTTTCCCAAAGCGTGGTGAATGGAGCCTAGAAGCACTCACTTCTGGAGAGCCCCTGTAAAGCTGGGACACAGCACACTGTTCCAGAGGGAGAGCGGCTCTTGCGGTCAGGACCCTATCCCCCACTGACAAATCTGAGATCACGGGCAGCCCAGCCGGTTTGTAGCACTAGATCCGTACACGGTGCTTTAGAAACAGGAAAGAAGATGGGGCCATTGCCCTGAGGAGCTAGCAGGAGCCTGGGATGTGCCACCATGCCACTGATGTGGGTACTTCTATTTCTGCACTGCACCAGGCGCCAACTCTTGCTGTCACTCAAGGAAAGCCTTTCTTTCAAACACTGACTCAATAGCTTTCCTGGAAAGGGAGCTGGGCGTGTCTAGAAATACACACAGGCTGCTTAGAAAAGAGGCCGAAAATCAGGAACTCAGGAAAGAGCGGCTCCTGCTTGGCGCTAGCCGGGCAGCGTGGCCCTTCTCGTGCTGCCAGTACTGGGCGGGGATATCGACTACGTCCTGTGCAAAGCTCGCACAGCTGAGGGGAATGGGTGAGGACTCAGGAGCCAGTTGGGATGAAATGTTGATCTGAACCAAATTCTCACTACTATTTCCCATCCCTTCCAGCAGGCTCCCCACCTTGGGCTCGGAGAATGCCCTCTCCCGGGCCAGAAGCTACAGCAATGACACCAATGGGAGCAGCAGCAGCCAGCAGAACTCACCCCAGATCAAAGCCTCGGCCAGCTTCACCTTCAGCTGTAACAGGCCTTGTGGCCCCGCAAGCCTAAGTCAGAGCCCTCAGAAAGGCAGCCCAAGGGTCCTGGGACCAGTGAGAGGTAAGCTGGGCTGGGAGCCCCTCCTAGGTTTGTTTCAGTACATGTGGAGTTGCTGTGTAACGCAACGACCCTGAAGGAAAGCTTTGCGCCAGCCTAACTGCATTGCTTCAACTTAATAAAAGTGGTTTTACTGGAGCAGTAACTGCTGTGAGGTGCTGCCTCCTGTGTTTTCAGTATGGAGCCACGGAGAGTCCAGAGTCCAGTATGCCATGCGCCACCTCCGTCTGACTGGCTTCTGCCTGGATCGGAGCTATGTATTGCACATTGAGCCCTGTAGCTCCCTCAGGCTTCACCGCCTCGTTAAAAATGGAAGGGCTTAAATCTGCTCCCGTTTGGGCACTTGGGCGGCAGCCCTCTGGCTCCTGTCCCCCTCCCCTGCAGCTTGTGGCTGGACAATGCTAGGTCAGCCACCGCTTCTGAAGATCTAGGGATCTGTGGCTCCTGCAGTTGTCGTGGCCTAGCTACCCAGCTAGATCTACGCTTTCTGTGGCAGTCATTGGATTGTCCACATCCTCCAGGCTGGGAAATCCTAGAGCAGAACCAAAGCCACAAAAAGAAGGCCATATTTTAGCTGGATTACTGTGATGAGGAGGAGAGCCCAAGGCTGCAGCTTGTAGAGAAGCTTGCGGAGGAGTGCCCGCTCTGTTCCCCAGCCACTACTGCTCTCGTGGCTGGGGGGCTTTTGTTGGGCCATAGTTCAGGTGCCTTCTTCCTGCCCAGGCTCAGTGCTGAGAAGCAGCAGGAGTTGCAATGATTTCAGGTGGGATGGCAGAGCCTGTGGGTGAAGCCAGCGATAGCCCCACACAGGTACTCAGACTGATGTACTGACCCCCGGCTAACAAGGCCCTTCCTCAGACTTGCACAGCTTGGGTGATTCCCACCACTGGCCACCCAGGATCTCTCTGCACCACATCCTGGTCCTGCAGTGCCGAATCCAGCTGCTACATGCTGAGATAGAAACAAAGCATCTGAGGTGTGGAGTAGCCCCCACCAAGGCCCCAGCTGTGTGCAGCACTCACTTCTCCAGTGCTGCCTCACTGGTGAGGATAGGTTAGAGCCACTGGTGGGCTGCTCGCATGGCCACGGACTGCAGACCACTCTAGGAAACCCCAGTGAGGTGCAGCTGGCTGGCTGGCCAAGGACATGCAGGACGTGATTAGCCTGTACACTGTAATTTTCCAGACTGCTCCATGAGGCAGGCCTGCTGCTCTGGGCTGCTCCCAGTGGCTAGCAGCCAAGTGCTGGGGACTCGGATGGGAATCTCTGCCTCCTAGCATGATCCAAAGCCTCAGGGCGTACAGTGACCCCTTGTGTCTCAGCCTTGCCACGTCCTCCTGAGGCTCAGGGTCAGGAGTGCTGGCTGTGGATTGTCTGGGTGACTATGGCTCTTGTGTAAAGGCTCATCATACCAGACGCTGTTCTCCCGGAAGAGGGTGCTGAATTCCCGACTGGCTTTGCTTCCTGTACTCTGCCTTCATTTCACATGGAGCTTGGCCTTGTGCATCTGCTTTCCAGCACTCTGTAATCCCCTGCTCTGACGGCATCCATGGGGAACAAATAAATGGCTTGTGTATCCATGGGCATGTTGTGACGTCTGTTCCTTCTGCTTCGCTTGTTTTGTCTGCATCTGTGTCGGCAAAGCAACCTGCTGGCCTCAGGCTGCGTGGCTGGAGTGAAACCAGGTCCTGTGGGGGTTGCTCACTGTCCAGGGACATCCCTGAGGCCAGATGCGGAGGGCTTGTGAATGAAAGAGGTTGGGCTTCTGGGCGGGCAGAGGTGGGAGCCAGTCTTAGCAGTGAAGTTTAGTTAAGACTCCAAGAATCCTTTCACTGCATACGCTCTCTGCACGCCCTGGGCCTCAGCTTAGTGTGAGGTGGCCAGATTGCTGCCTGAATGGTTCTCCGTGGCTGTGGCTGCACTGGCAGTTCATGGGGGAACCTCCCAACTTCACCAGTGGTTGCAGCATTGGGAATGTTAGTGTAGACGGGGCTTGGTGCGGGAGCAGGGATGCCAGAGTTCTCCCGTGGTGGAGCTGGCTGATGTAGGCCGTAGTGCACGATTGCCAAAGCTTGCTGTGGAAATAAGTTGTGTGATGAGACTCCTGACTTGCTCCCTTTCTCCCTTTTCAAGCAAACCAGTGGTCCTCCACTTCCTTAGTGTCCAGTCCCTACTGGCATCTGGAAGCAGAGGGTCAGTTTTGTGGTGTGCTGGTGAGAAGGTCCTGCTGGGAAACACTGGAGGAGAAACTGGGAGAGGAGGATGCTTCCACTGGCTCTGTACTGACCACGCATTCCCTGGGCTCTGTGACTTTAGGCTCCCGCCTTGCTGTGCCCTGAGGAGCATCTTACAAAAGCTCTGAGGGCTGGCTGCATTGAGAATACTGCTGTGAGCCTGTGACTCTGGTCTCCCTGTGCTGGCTGGCAGCGCTCTGCCTGCGTGGGCTGGCCTCTTGGGGAGGGAGCACTCTGCTTTTGTGTCTGGCTGGCAGAGCTGTGTAAGGGGCTGACTCCCTCCCCAGCACAGGTATCTGCCTCATTGAGTGAGATGGGCAAGGGAGGGCACCGCAGCAAGTAGGCATGTGTGCTCCTTGGCGCAGCCCTAGAGCCCAGAGGAACAGAGCACTCTGACTGGAGTTCTGGTTAGGGACTTGCTCACCTGCATTTCCCTGGCACCTTCCCAGTGCTTCCCCACTGGTGAGGTTAACTCCTGCCTCGGGACGTGCCCCTGGGTCTCAAGGGCTGTCAGCAGGGCGCGCTGTTAGACCAGCCAGGGCCGTGTGCGTCACCCAGTGCTCGCGTCTGCTGCCTCGCTGGCACTGAGCCAGAAGTACTTACGGCTACGAAGACTGCTAGTGGGCAGGGCCAGAGCCAAGAAGTGACTCATGCTGGAGCCTTGCGCTAGTGGCCTGTGCCATGCTGTGAGTGCACAGCTACCGGTATTCCTCCTCCGCCTGCCCCTGTGTAGTGCTGGGCATGGTGCATGACAGGGCATGACAGGGTCTGTATGGCCCTGCATTGGTGTCATCAGGTAAGGCCGAGCTAACCCAGGCAAGGGCTATGTGCCTTCTTCCTGGCTTGGCACAGACAGGTTGGCTCCTGCACAGGTCCAGGGGCCATGGTCCTCGTCAGCATGAGCATGGGGTCACTCCTCTGTGGGGGGGTTGTTAGAGACAGCACCCATCAGGAGCACCCGAAGACCCCTCCCTTGCTTTCTCTTAGGTCTGTGTGAAATTTTGGAGGGGCCTAACTTCTAAACGTCCCAGAAGCCACTGTCATCCCTGGGGGAAGCATCCCCCCAGAGTCGGTGTAAGCTCCTCATGCCCCTAGAGCAGGGCAGCCTGGAGATACCTGGGGCTGTGGAAGCTTGCCTTGCTGCTGCCCAGGCACTCGCTGTTCTGGGGCTAGGGCTCCAGCCCCAGGTTCTGTTCCAGGCAGTGACATGCTGCCTCCACCTCTTGCTCTGCTCTGGTCTCCTTTCTTCCTTTCACATCTGCTTTGCCAGCAGTGATGCCCTGTTGGTCTCCTTCCACAGGTGTCCCCACAGCCAGCTGCATGCAGCCCTTTGCCTAGAACACCTTCAAGGACGATTTGCCAAGCTGCCACCTTTGCCTTGTTCAGATGGCTCTAAAGAGCCACCACGGAGAAGAGTGTGTGCACTTAAAGGCAAAGCCAGTGTGATCACAACGTGGCACCACCTGCTCCTGTCTGGACCCCTGGCCTTTCTCCATAGCCACTGTTTAGATGGCTCTTGGTAGCAGGACCCTGTGTCCTGCAAAGCACCTAGCACACTGAGGAATAGCGAAAAAATTCACTGAGCTGAGGGGCTTTTCTACTGCCAGGCACCATCCTTGTGCCAGCCCAGGGCTGGGTGCCCACCCAAGAGCAGGTGGGGCGCTGCGCATGCCTGCACATGTGGCCCGGCCCCTAAGGGCTTGTATCTTCACTGGGCAGCATGCCGAACCCATGGACAGTGGGATTTGGCACAAGCGACCCTTCTCTCCCCGGGTATCTGTATTTATGCCACGCAATGACTGGTTTTCGCCAAACATCCCTGTGAGTGCTCCACGTCAGGTGTGCATATGCCCCCATGCACCTTTGGCTGGAGACTTTTGGCAGCAATGCCCTTTCAGTCCCCACATGCACCCTAGCTGTCTCGTGCTTCATGCTGAGGGTGTATGGGGCAGTGACGGATGAACTGCCTTCAGTTCCTTGCCGGCTGCCTTGGCCTAAGGCAGAGCAGCTGGAGGCGCCCTCTTTGTAGCTGGTTTTCCTTTCAGGAATAGTTCATAGTTTAGCTTTTCTTGTCTCAGGTTTTCATTAGCGATTTTAATTTTTACTAGTTACAGTCGTTTTTAGTAACTTTTGTTGTGGGAAAAGGAAGGGAGGGAGAATCCTTAGCGAGACTCCTGGTTTTCCCCCCTCCTTCTCCAGGGCCTTTCCTGCCTTTGGAGGAGTCTCTCCTCGCCATGGCTAAATCTCCTGGATTTAAATGTTGCCTCCCTTGCTGGGGTTCGTTCTCTCTATCTGCTGCTTAGAAGACGCTTACAGCCCAGCCAAATGTAAGATTTTTTTTTTGTGGTTTTAAGAGTAGGTCTAGAAAAAATAGGGAGACTAAGTTTAGTTTTCTCATGATAGAGCACTCCCTTCAGTCTGCCTCAGACCTGGGCCCTGATACCCTCCCTCCCCAGCCCCCATACAGCGCTCTTGCAGCAAGGACAATGCTTATCGACTTCCGCAGCCCACTCACCCCTAGACCTTCATAGGAGAGAAGCATGGAGGATGGCACCATGATTTCCAGGAAGAGGAGCTCCAGATCCCCTCAGTGAGGATTTGCCAAGAAGCCGAGGTCACCACAGAGACCTCACGTCCCACTGCAGTTCCAGTTCTCCAGGTACGGAGGGGCCCTTCACCTGCTGCTTCAGGCACTTTAAGTCCCACAGTTCCCAGCCTCACTTGGTACTGCCCAGGCGTGATCATGGTGCTAGGGATTCTAAGGACTCTGCATGAAAGAAGTTGGTACCAAAGGCTGGTCTTGCTTCTGTGTTATCTATAATACCCAAGTCCACCTTACAAACTGATCGACTGGTGCAGTCGAAGCCAATGTCATCCTTGGCACTACCACCTCCCGCTGCAGAGCTTCGTCAGGTTTCACGGGGTACCATGGGAATTCAGACTCTGCAGAAATGGTCTACCTCAGATGAACCCACCTCTTTCCTGCTAATGGGTATGCAAAAACTCTTCATACCGGAGCGTCATCTGTCACTGCTACTATCTTTCTCTGGCATCACCTTTCTCCCAGGTACCTGCTACAAAGGACGAGCAGCCTGCCTCAACATCACCCCTTTCTGCTCCTCCCATGGCCTATGGGGAGGAAGCTCCTCTGAATCATGCTTCCATTTGAAGTTCGCTTGATTACCAGCTCAGAGCTACTGCTCCTGACATCTTTTCAGGGAGAAACGTCAAGAAACAGGCAGATTGCTGTCACTCTACATTCTTCCTTGTATGCGCAATCCTGGCTGCCCCTCCTTTTCCCTATGGCCCTCCTCAGTTGTCGTACTGGGACCCATGGAGCTGCTTATCAGCAACAGTTCTCCAGAGTGGCCAGCTACATTTGTGGTGGCTACTATAGGAGCAATCACCCACTCCTTCTGTCCCTCACATCAGTCTCTCCAGCGCAGGAGGAAGCTACACCACAAACTAACCTCTCCTGCTTGCCCCTCATACACAGATCACTTTAAACAGTTCCAGCAGCTTTATGAAGAGGATTGCTGACTCCCTCCACATCCCCTTAGTGGAGGTCCATGAGAGCCACCATGAACTTCTGGATGTTCTCATTCTGCTATCTTGGGTCCAGTAGCTTTGCCTGTGAACAAGGCTTTACTTGAACCTGCCAAAACAACCTTGCAGATCATGGCCACCATATGGCCAACTGGTTTAAAAAAAAAGGGGGTGGGGGGTGGGAATTATGTTTCTGAGAAAGGTGCCGAATTTCTGTTAATCACCCCTGCACCTAATTCCTTAATCACTTGATGCTGTGAATGAGCGTAGTAAGCAACACCATTCTAAGACCATTTTAAAGACCAAAATGCCGACATCTTTATTGTCCCAAAAGTTACTCATCTGTGTCCTTGCGGCTTAAAATCGCCACTTATCCAGCCCTGACTGCAAAATATAACCACAGCAAGCACAGGAAGTTTAACTCTTTTGTTGACTTTCTGCCTCAAGAGCAATTTCAGGCAAGCATCGCATAGTGTCAGTTATAGCAAGGACTTTGGTACAAGTGTCTCTGGGTGTGGCTGGTACAGCGGCTCACTCTTTGTCATGTGCTCTGCCTGTGGTTGTCAGGAATTCCTCAGTACCATGCTCTTCACTGATGAGCCTTTGAATCCTCAAGGAGTCAAAGATTACTCTCTGCTCCCTTGGTATCTGTGCGCCTGTAAACAAAAGGAGATTCTTCGAGTGTCCACTGTATATTCTCACTCTTGGGGTGCGCCCACTGGGGCAACTGAGATGGTGGAACCCTCTGGTATCAGTGCTTGTTAGAGCGCTCATGTGCCCTCCCACCCCTGCCCCCAGTATTCAGACAAGTTCTGAGGGTATGGCTAGAGAAGGGGATGTGGTGCCCCTTGCCACCTGAGTTCCCTTCAGCCATAGCTGTGACAGGACAAGAATCTTACCAGATCTCTTGGATCCATAATTAGATAAGGACCTTTTTAGACTAGTTATCATTAAGGTTTACATTTAGTTTTTAGGCTAGTTTAGATTAGGATTTTAGCTATGTGTAGGAATACATATCCGTGCCTCTGTGATGGGTCCCAGTGTGAAGACGCATGGGTTAAGAGGGGCGCATCATGTCCAGCTGCACATTTGGTGCCTGAAATGCCTAGGTGTGAATCATTCTCTAGCATTCTGTGCTCTCTGCAGCACACTTACTCCTCGAGCCCAGAAGGACAGGCCCTTCCATTACAAGAGGCCTTGTCAGTCAAGCCTCTGGGAGCCGATAATTCTAAAGAATGGAAAGAAAGGCGAGGAGACCTGAAACTGCTCCAAGCACTTCCAGATCCAAGAAGGTGTCCATCGTGAAGGCTTTGGCCTTGGCACCAAGCTCCAGTTCCAAGTCAAATGAGCTTCTGGTAGCTAAGTCGATCCAGCTCCTGAACTCTTATAGTCTCCCTCAGAACTGGATAGAGACCCTAAGGATTGGGACAATTTACCAGACCCAACTACATCATTTCAGAAGAAATAAGGGTAAACTAAAACATCTCAGGTGGTTCTTCAGCCCGTTCTCAGCATGCAGATCCAAGACCTAAGGAC
Organism: Mesoclemmys tuberculata; assembly: GCA_007922155.1. Lineage (NCBI taxonomy): Eukaryota > Metazoa > Chordata > Testudines > Chelidae > Mesoclemmys > Mesoclemmys tuberculata. The sequence continues at coordinate 1,547,340 of ML675706.1, forward strand.
TTAAGACCCCTGAATCGTTCAGAGGGTACTGATCCAAAAAAAGAGGCCATCGGATCTAAGCACATCAGCTCAGCCTTATCCTATCATAATTACAGCACATGTTCATCTGGACCTGCATCAAACACTGGGTCCAGCTGCATTGCATTTTTCTCCTGATAAGTGACAGAGACAGGACATGGAGCAGGAGAGATCTTCAGAATCCTTGCTCCCACTGCTTTAGACTCCAACTGGCTCATCAAGAAAGACCATATCACCACTCTCCATACCCCTACCTCAGTTATCTCCACTGCTGTCAGTATCTGATCTGGGATTGGACCCGCACATGTTGAGCCAGCTCCAATACATCTAAGACTCAACCTTTTAGTGTGAAATAGTCTCCCTCCTCAAAGGAACACTCCTGGATGTCCTATGAATCAAACAAGTGATATGATGCCAGAGTTGGGTAATTGGCAAGACTGGCCCATGCCACTGTGGATGTCTTGGCTATCTTGACCAACCTATTTATCAGTAGCAGTCGAGGGAACCTCATTCTTCGGTTCGAACAACTTCCATCTGAACCTAAGGTATCTGAGGCATCCGGATCCAACAGCCAGGAAACACTGCCCTTCCTTAGTGCAAGACATGTCTCTGATGTAGGATACCAGGAAAGATTTCTGGACGACTTCCAACAAGTTGCAGTGGGGGAGGTCTAGGTTGGATATTAGGAAAAAGATTTTCCCTAGGAGGATGGTGAAGCTCTGGAATGGGTTACTTAGGGAGGTGGTGGAATCTCCAACTTTAGATGTTTTTAAGCTGCAGCTTGACAAAGCCCTGGCTGGGATGATTTAGCTGAGGTTAATCCTGCTTTGAGTAGGACATTGGACTAGATCCCTCCTGAGGTCCCTTCCAGCTCTAATCTTCTATGATTCTAACAAGAAGTCATGGAACTAAGGAGTGGTTCATCTCCAAATGAGAATGCAGATGTAGCTGCAGCATCACCTATTAGGATATGATTCAATTTAATAGCTAGTGGATAGGACGGCATCAACTTTAAAATTGCCATCAGCATCTTTGGAAGAAATCACTTAGCCAGCTTGTGATGTTCTGGGTTCTACAGTAAAGAGTAAAGTCTCCTTGCCTGTGGTATAAGGCCTCTGGCAACCAGCAAAATTTCTCTAGTCCAATCTGTCTTCATGTCAGTCAGTTTCAAAACTGGTTGACTGATAGTATTGGGTCCTGCTTTCACCCATCACCTAATTTTCTCTTATTTCTGATTGTGACAGCCACAGTTTAAAGATTTAGATCAATTCTTCAACATTCTACCTGTTATGACAAAGAAGGGTGAAAATGGACTTTCTACAGAGAAAATTGTTTCCTTTGGCTTCCTTAAACATGTGTGTGGCCAGTTGTTATGCAGTTATGGCCAGGTATCATCATCACTTGTGTGAGAAGCTATCTGTCTTATAGACTCATAGACTCATAGGTCAGAAGGGACCAATATGAT
>ML675706.1:1580190-1590425 GCA_007922155.1 Mesoclemmys tuberculata
CGGGGCGCTGTGGCGGGACGGGGTGGGACGGGGATGTGGGACAGGGGCGCTGTGGTGGGACGGGGATGTGGGACAGGGGCGCTGTGGCGGGACGGGGTGTGGGCTGGGAAGCTGTGGCGGGATGGAGGGGTGAGACAGGGGCGCTGTGGCGGGACGGGGGGTGCCGTGGCAGGGACCCCGCTCAGTAGCGCTGGCCGTCCTGGCTGCCGCGCAGCCCCTGGCCCCCTGCCCGGCCTCTCTGGCTTCTCCCATTTTCTGTTTTCTCCCCCCCTTTCCGTGCTGGCGTCCCGGCCTTAACGAGAAGCAGATGCTAGTGCAGAGCTGGGTGGGGGAGGGGGGAGGCTGGGGGGGGCCAGGGGGGAGCAGGAGCCAGTCACAGAAAAGCCCCTCGCAGGAGCTGGGGCAGCCAGGGGCCAAGGTGGCCCTGGAGGGGGGCCCTTCGCCGGGGGAGCGGGGGCTGGGCGGGGGGAGGCAGGAAGTGGGGGGCTGGGCCGAGGGGCTGGCCCAGGCTCGGGAGGAGGAGGGCAGAGGAGAGGCCCAGCCAGCGAGCGGGGAGCAGCCGGCTGGGACGTGTGGACGGACAGACGGACGCGCCATGAGCGGCTGAGCGGGACGGCCCGACGCCTTAGCGCCCAGCATGGCCGTGGCGCGGCTCTGGGGCAGCCTCTGCTGCCTGCTGGCCGGGGTGGCCTGGGCCGCCAACTACCCGCCCCGCTACAGCCTCTACACCGGGGGGCCGGTGCCGCTGAGCCAGGGCCTGGCCGCAGCCCAGGGGATCCCGCCGGGGCAGCCTGGGGCCCGGGCCGCCAGCCAGCACAGGTAAGGGGGCCGTGCCGGGACGGGGGCCGGGACCTCACAGAGCCAGGCAGAAGCGACTGGGCGAGCGGGGCCGGCCTCACTGCGCCTGGTGGGCTCCCCTGCCCAGGACCCTTTGCGGGGCCTGGCTTGTGGGTTTGGACGTAGGGGGCCGCGGCTGAGGGCGGCTCGTGGCGGTGCCGGGTCACCTCGGGGTGAGTCTGTCTGGCAGCCGCAGGGCACAGCTCTGCCTCGCGGGGTGCCTCAGGCAGGTCACGCCCCCGCACTGTGCCTCAGTTTTCCCAGGCGCAGAATGGGGAGAGCGACACTGACTTAGCGACATGCCTGTGTGAGCACGGGGGGGAGGGGGCTAGTGGGGGTGCCTTTGCCCTACACCAGGTTTGTGCGCAGGGCGTGGCGTGTGTCTGGCGAGGTGGGCTGGGCTCGAGGGGGGAGAAATAACTGGGCGGGGGGGCTCTGTGGGGGGCAGGGAGCACAGACCCAGGGGCCCTCAGGCTGCAGTGTGCTCGCTGGGGGGGTTCTGGGTCCCCAGACCAGTGCGCCTGGCCCCTGCCCCACAGGCCAGCCCCACGCAGACCCCCTGCTTCCACCCCGTGCTTTGACCCTGCTGCTCGGCACCCCCCGGGCACCCGGGTCCCCACTTTCCTGGGGGGGCGGGGGGCGCTGAAGTGAGCATGGCCTGGGCTGGCCCCGCACCAGGCGGCAGCGCGCAGGCGAGGGGCCCGGGGAGCCGGCACAACGGCCAGAGGGAGCGTGCGGCTGGGGACGGGGCAACCAGCAAGGGGGGCACGGGGAGGCTCCACTGGGGGGGGTTACCCCTGGGCGGGGGCGGGGGGCTGCCTCTGTTGCAGCCACATCAGCAGCAGGCCCTGGAGCAGGCGGCCGGAGGGGTGGGGGGGACGGACTCGCTGGGCACCGGCCTGGGCCGTGTCCCGCGCAGCAACGATGCGCCAGCCGCCCCTCCCAGCACCCGGGGCGCAGCCTCAGCGGGGGCCCAGCCCCCCGGCCAAGGAGAGACTGCAGGGGCGGGGAGTGCGGTGTCGGGCACGCCCGGGGGCATCCCTGGGGCAGGGCTCTGCTGGCTGGGCCCCTGGCAAACCGTGGCAGGAGGAGGGGTTGGGGGGCCCAGGGAGCTCACAGGGCACGGCCCCCCCGCTGGCCCCAGCCTGGCCTGGCCCCATGGCCACCGCCCTGCTGGGGGTCTGGGCCCAGCCTGGCTCCGGCTGACCCCCAAGGGCTGGGCCCCCAGTGGGGAGGAGGCCCAGTGGCGGGGGGGAGGGGGCAGAGCCAGGCGGGCGGCTCAGCCCCACACTCCGCACTCGGGACAGGAAGGGAAGTGGCTTGCGTCCAAGAGCAGGAATTTGGGAGGGCGGCTGGGGCTGGGATCTGGCCAGGCCGCCAGGGAACGGGCCAGGAGTGACAGGAAACGGCCTAGGATCTGCCACAGGCCGTGGGGCAGCCCAGCCCTGCTCCTGGCCCCACAGGCCCCTAGCACTGCTGTGGGGCAAGCCCCGACTGCAAGGGTAGCCCCCCCCGAGGCTCCCGCTCCCTGCCCCAGGGACCCCTAGCACCGCTGTGGGGCCAGCCCTGACTGGGAGGGTAGCGTGCCCCCCAAACAATTCACCTTCCTCCCTCCCTGAGTCCAGCCTGGGGCCGCACTTGCTAAGCAGAGAGGCCCCCCCCCACCGCCCTGCCAGCACTGAGGGACCCCCCCCGCCCAGCCCAGTGGGGAGGACAAGCAGAGCCCCCGAGTGCCATGGGGGACCGCCCAGCAAGGCCCCGCCCCCCCCCCCCCAAGGCAGGCAGGGCCCATGGGGCGGCTCTGCACTTCCGCCCACATGTGCCCCCAGCTCGGCCAGCCCTGACCTTGGGGCCAGCGGGTGCAATGATTAACCAGCCGCCCACCCAGCCAAGGGGGGTGGGGGGGGTGAATGTGCTGCTGGCCAGGCAGGCTGGATGGGGCCGCTCAGCTCTGGACCCCGCTGGCCTGGGCTGGCCTGGGCTGGGAGCAGACAGAGCCAGGCCCTGGAGCCTGGGCCCCACGCTGGGGGGGCTTAGAGCCTGGCCCCCCCAGGGCTGCAGGGAGAGGGCAGCGGCTTGGGGGGGACACAGGAGCAGGGGAAAGGGGACTCAGGGCACAGGACGTCGCCTGGCAAAGGGAGGCTCCGTCACACCCGCGGGGAGATGGGCTGGCCAGAGGGAGGCGTCCCTGAGCCACTGGGCCTCACCTGTGCTAGGGGGATGCTCCATGGGCTCCTGGCACACCCTACCCCCATCTGCACAAACTCCCCTGCTGCCAGGGCTACACCTGCCCCCACCCCCAGCCAGCAGGAGCAGGGCCCCTGCTGTAATAGCCCCAGTGGGGCAGACAGTCCCACTGCCACCCCAGTGCTGCCCTGTGTAGCCTTTGCCCCAAGTTCCTGGGGGGCTCCAGGGATCATAGCATCTCCTGTCCCGTAAGCCACAACCCCCTCCCTAAGCCACCTGCCCGTGACCTCTGGTTCCCCCTCCGTGATCAAAGGGGCTGGCCGCTGCCAGGGGCAGAGATCAAAGGGGGAATGAGCTGTGACCAGATGCTGCGGGGGGAATGGAGGGGTCACTGCACCAGGGCAGGGACCGTGCTGCACATGGGGGGATTCACCTTGTGCCCGGGGGCCTGACGCTGGTTCCCGTGGCAGGAACTGGTGCGCCTACGTGGTGACGCGCACAGTGAGCTGTGTGGTGGAGGACGGCGTGGACACCTTCGTCAAGCCCGACTACCAGCCCTGCGGGTGGGGCCAGCTGCAGTGCCCGCGCGTTGTGATGTGAGTGCGGAGGCAGGGGGCCGAGGGGGGCTGCAGGTCGGGATGGAGGGGCCCCTGCCGAGCTGTCTGTGTGTAGCCCTTGCCCGCTGGGCGCCTGGCCGAGACACGGCTTTTCTGGGCTAGGGCCTCGCTGCTCTGTCGCTCCGTGAGCTCTGAGGGCAGTTTGGGGGCAGAGCAGGAGATGGGGGGATCTGGGGGTGGGGTTGAATTCCCATGGGGGGAGATCCTGGCCATGCAGGGGATCCTGGAGTCAGGGTAGGGGGGGTTCGGGGTGCAGACCAGGGGTTCGGGGTTCGGCGCCTCGCCAGGGGCTGGGGTCAGGGTCTCCAGGGAGGGGCCATTGCCCTGCCCCGGGGGGCAGCAGGCAGAGCCAGGGACCCACAGACGGCGCTGCAGGCCCAGTCCAGCCCCCAAGGGGCGGTGCAGGGCGCCCCCTCGTGGGGATGTCTGGGAACTGCACCAGAGACACAAATACACCCGTCCCCCCCCCCGTCCCTGAGGCGCCAGAACCAGCTCTATGCCCCCATCACGGGTCTCGGGAACGGGGCTACGGCCCCGGCTTAGGAACAGCCTCCGAGAGGCGCCTGGCTTAGGTAGCCCCGCAGCCTCACTGTGTATAGGGCACTGGGGCGGCCACTGCTGGGACCCCGTGTGTGGGTTGGGGCCGGTTCCGAGAGGAGGCTGGTCAAGTGTGTGGCCAGAGAAAAGCCATGACAATGATGAAAGGGTTAGAAAGACCTGCCTCGTACTCACTCCCCACGCGCACAGGGCAGGGGCGCCACTGGGGCAGCGCCGGCCTCTCACCCGCTCTCCCGCTCCCCGCAGGTATCGCAGTTACCTGAGGCCCCGCTATAAGGTGGCCTATAAGACCGTGTCGGACATGGAGTGGAAATGCTGCCGCGGCTACTCGGGCGACGACTGCCAGGAGGGGCCAGCGCAGGGCCCCGCCCTCACCACCACCCGCCCGCGCCCCAAGCCTGGCCGCCCCACACTCTCCGGCTTTGGGAACCCCCTGAGCGGCCTGGGTGGAGAAGGTACCAATGGCAGGGGCGGGGTGGGGGGGCAAACAGGCCAGCTGTGGGGCAGGGGAGCCAAGTTTGTGGAGGGAAGCTGGGGGGGCTGGTCAGGGCTAGCAGAGCGGGCAACGCTCCCCCTTGCTGGAGTGCCAGGTCCCATTGCATGCTGGGACCCACTGTCTCCATGGGGCACGGCTGAGAGCGGCCAGTGGCCACAGGGCACCGGGCTCTGTGGCCCTCAGGCGAGCCAGGAGGCCAGGCCAAGAGACGCTGCAGCCACAGGCCGGCCAGGGGGAGCCGGGCAGGGCCAGGCCAGGCCGGGCGGGAGCCCCTCTCACAGCGCCGTGCTCTCCCGCTCCGCAGGCCGGGGGGACGCGGAGAAGGTGAAGCAGCTGGAGGAGAAAGTGCAGAGCCTGAGCAAGCAGCTGCACGAGCTGCAGGCCACGCTGCACGCCAGCACCGAGAAGCTGGTGCAGGACGTGCAGCAGGCGGTGGAGAGCTCGCTGAACGGGAAGCAGCTGGCTGACGCGGCCGCCCCGCCCGAGATGAAGGAGACCCTCAACGAGATCCAGAGGCACTTGCAGCACCTGGACAACCGCATCTCGGGCCACGATGCTGAGCTGACCAACCTCAGCAATGGGCTGGGGCCCGGCCAGGCGACCCCCCCGGGCGGGGCCCAGCTCCTGCAGGAGGTGGAGCGACGGGTGCAGGAGTCATGTGCCGCCTGCCTGGCGGGCAGCGAGGGCCTGCGGCGGCAGCAGGCCGAGGACCGCGAGCGCATGCGTGGCCTGGAGAAGCTGATCAGCTCCGTGGATCAGCGCAACCGGGAGGCGGTGGAAAGCATCCAGCGTCACGTCAGCGGCCTGGCGGGGCGCCTGCCCCGAGACTGCTGTGCCCAGCTCGACGGCCTGCGTGGGAAGATGGGCGACATGGAGAGGAGGCTGGACCGGGTCTCCAGCTCCTTTGCCATCCTCAACGGGCGCCTGGACCATGAGCTGGGGGTGGGGCGGGGCGGGGAGACCCTGGACGGGCGGCTGGCGGATATGGAGGGGCGCCTGAACGCCACGCAGCGTAGCCTGGAGGAGTACGACACCGAGAACCACTTTCATGGCCAGCTGGCAGGAGAGGTGGCCCGGGTGGCTGAGGAGCTGGGCACGCGGCTCAGCGGGGCTGAAGGCGAGCTCGCCAGCCTGGCCGGCCGGCTGAACAACTTCCAGAACCAGATGCAGCGGGCCCTGGCCAACCTGAGCCGTGACATGGAGCTGCTGAAGGACCGCGTGGTGCAGAACATGGCCGCGGTGACGGAGCTGGAGGGGCAGGTGCAGGGCACGGCGGTGAGGTGCAGCCAGCCCTGCCCCATGCCCCAGGAGCCCTCCCTGGGCAGCCAGGACTCACAGATCAGCGCCATCCTCAGCGACCTGGAGCGCCGGGTGCTGGATAACGAGGGGCAGCTGCGCATCCTGGGCTCCGGCCTGCACCAGCTGAGCAGCTCCGGGGATGGGCTGGCCGGCTCCATCCAGGGCCTGCAGGCCGAGGGCAAGAAGCTGCGGGAGCTGGTGGGGGCCCACGGGGCCTCAATAGGACGCCTGGCAGCTGAGATCGGCGAGCTGGAGAGCCGGCTGCCAGGCGCGGGGGGCAGCGCCAGTGAACCCTCCCTCAAGGACCTGGTGCTCTACTTCAACCGTACCGACGCCCGGATGGGCCAGCTGGAGACAGAGCTGAAGTGGCTGAGCGGGGTGCGGGGCTGCAGCCAGGCCTGCGCTGCCCTGCAGGAGGTGGGCCGGCTGCGCGGGGAGGTGGAGGCCTGCGCCAGCACTTGCCTGGTCCTGCCCAGGAAGCCGGAGCAGGGCCAGGACGTCACAGAGGCCCCCAAGCCCCTGGACGGCTTCAGCGTCTTCGGAGGCACGTCCACCGTGAACCTCAAGTCACTGCAGGGCGAGCTGTCCGAGGTGATCCTCAGTTTCAGTTCCCTCAACGACACGCTGCGGGGGCTGCAGAGCACCGTGGACAAGCACCAGACCGACATCCACGAGCTGGGCTCCACCAAGGACCGCATCATCGCCGAGATCAACAAGGTGCAGGCCGAGGCCACGGAGCAGGCGGCCGAGAACGAGGAGCGCTTCGAGGGCGTGACGCGCCAGCTGCAGCACCTAGGTGGCGCGCTGCCGGGCCAGGCGGGCGAGTGCCAGCCGGCGGCTGACGGCTTGGAGCAGCGGCTGGCCAAGCTGGAGGGCGTCTGTGAGCGGCTGGACGCTGTCTCGGGCGGCCTGCGCCGGGTGAAGGAGGGGCTGAGCAGGCACGTGGCGGGGCTGTGGGAGTGCCTGCATGAGGCGAACAGCACCCTGCGGGCCCACGGCGCCCTGCTCGACAAGCTGCACCACGGCCAGCTGCCCTCCCTGCACCGCCGCCTCGGAGCCTTCAACGCCTCCCTGCTGCAGCTGCTGGGCGAGGTGCACAACCTCAAGCACCAGGACTTGTCAGGTAAGGCCCCGGAGGGGTGGGGGCCTGGGGCTTTTCCGGGGGGCTGGTTTCGACCCGAAAGTCCGGTTGGACAGGGGACCTGGCAGTGGCAGCCCTGGGGGTGGGAAGAGCTTGGAGGAGTGCTTATGGATGCCCCCGGAGTGAGGCTCCCCTCCCCCCACCCCAGGAGAATGGGTTCCCCCGTCCCCCTGCCCCAGTCACCCCCTGCCCCGAGAGAGTGGGTCCCCCTGCCCCAGTCACTTACCCCTGGCATGCGGCTCTCGCTCCAACGTCCTGCTCCATCACACCCCCCACTCAGCTGGTGGGGGAGGGAGTGGGAGGGGAGGTGACGTGAGGAGTGGGGGCGGAGCCTTAGAAAAGGGCGTGGCCTCCAGGGCGGGTTGGGGCGGGGCCTTGGGTGAAAGGTGGGGGGTGCGTGGCTCAGGTCCTCATTAGCATGGTTAGTCCTCATTAGCGAGCCAGCTGCCTAGGGCACCATGGGGCAGTGAACGGGGGCAACCCAGGGCAGGGTGTGATGGGGCCCCACAGGGTGGAGGTGAAGCCAGGCAGGGCTCTAGTGGGGTGGGGTGCCTGGGCCCCCCTCGCACCTGACTGGCTCAGTGCATTTGGCCCCTGCTCCCCCCGCGGTGAGTCCCCAGGGCCCGGCACCCGTTTGCACGCAGCCATGAGTCACAGCCACAGGCGTTACAAGCTCCCAGGTCACCGCAGTGACCGCTGGGGGGTCCCAGAGCCCCACAGGGCGTGGCCCTTCCACCGCCCCAGCACGCCTCCCGCCTGCCTGATCGGTGTCTGTTTTTCTGAGCCAGGAGGTCACCTGACCTCTGCCCCCCAACACCTGGCAGGGGCTGGGATCTCGCTGTTGTCAGGGCACAGGGAGCTAGAGGCAGCCACGCCTGCTCTCAGGGTCACTATGCAGGTCACACACTCTTCACACAGAACTACACATGCAGATAATCCAGAAGGGAAACTGAGGCACACACCAGTCCCAGTCCAGGGGACCGGCTGGCTCAGAGTGTGGGGGTGGGGAGTGGGACCCAGGGCTCCGATCAGCCCAGGGGGGCAGCTCTAACTCTTCTGGTTCTTTTGCAGGACCCCCAGGCCCACCTGGGCCCGAAGGCCCCATGGGAAGACAGGGGCCCCCAGGGCCAGTGGGGCCGACAGGCAGGGATGGAGAACAAGGTCCCGTGGGACCCCCAGGTGAGGAGCAGCTCTGGGGGCCTGGGGTAGGGGCAGGACAGGATCGGGGCACAAACTCAGCTGCTGCCCCCAGCCGCCCCTCCACTCCCTGCCCCCTTCTCTGGCCAATGATGGGGCTGCGGCTGTCCAGGCACAGCCCCCTCTTGTCAATGTGGGGCTTCCCCACCAGAGCCCCGCTGTCCTGTGTCCTCTGGAGCCACCGCATCATAATGAGCCCACCCCTCGCCCTGCCCCTCTGCCCGTCCACCCCGCCATCCTGCTGCCCCCACTTGCCCAGCTGCTGGCCTCTGGCCCTTGTACCTCACTGCGTTCACCGGCCGCCCAGTCAGTGGGTCCTGTGCTTGTGCCCCAGTGGGGCTGGGCCGCAGCCGGGAGGGGGCAAGTGTGCAGGGCAAGGGGGTAGTCGAGCATTTGGAAAATTGCAAGCTACAGCAATAGCAACAGCGAGCTCAGGCCCTGGAAGCTGTGTGAGGTGAGAGCTTCTGGGGCAAAAGCTGGCGTTTTCCTGGCTAACCCGATTCTGGCTCCTTCCGGGGCAGTTCTGGCCTCAGGCTGCTGGAGAATGAGGCTTCTCGCTCCCTCCTGGGGCGTGGTTGCCCACTGGCATCATCAGATCCTTTTCTGACACAGAAAGTCCCAGTCCAACCCGAACCCTCACTCCCAGCCCACCAAGACGCCAGGGTCGCACAGTCGGGGGCCAGCTAATGGTGTCAGCTGTGGCCAGGGCTCCCAGGGGAGCTCCCTGCATTTGCTGCTGACTGCTGCATCGTTCATGCTCAGCCGGGCCCGATGCTCACTGGCGTTTGGAGCCTGCGGGGGCTCGGGGACGGTGAAATCTCCACAGCCAGGGCAAGCCCTGGGCTCCCTTGCTGCCAATGCTTCATGCCATGTCACAGAGCCCCAGGGTCTGGGCTATGCCCAGCCATCACCAGGCTCCTGGGAGTTGGTGGGCCAGGCCCTGGGGGTTCCCACAGCTCCACAGGGGCAGGCCTGTGGCACCCAAGACTGGGCCAGGGCACCAGCAACCCCCGTCTGTCTCCGAGGGCCCTGCAGTGAGTCCTGCCCAGCCAGGCGCCTGCGGGAGGCTTGTCCCATGCCCCGTCTGGACGCGATGCCCTAGGGGCGACACCAGCCACTTTCCCAAACCAGGGATTAGCCACCTGGCTACAGCATCTGCCATTCCTGTGGCTAGCACTGAGAGGCCAAGGGGGACCATGGGCCAGCCTGGCCAAGCTGTGCCAGGCCCCATCTCGGGCTCGCTCCCTCCTTTGTCCACCCAGAGGAGAGTGGCCAAGTCCCTCTCGGGCAGCCCTTCTCCTGCTTGCCTGGCAACTTCTCCCCTTTGGCCTCCAGCTCCGGCCCCGCCCCGCCCCATCTGTTCTGAGAATGGGGGGATTCAGTCGGTGCCTTGCTGGGCCCTCTCATGATTTTGGTCGCTTTCAGCCAGTTCTTGAATGACCCCTTTCGTCCCCCAGCCTGCCACGTGGCGCACACACTTCAGGCCACCCATGCTGCTCCAGGGGCAGTGGGATCCCTTTTGCCTTCACAGGGCAGCAATGCCACAAAGAGGGAAACCGAGGCCGCATTCCAGATCACTCCACAGCCACAACACGCATCTCTCCAAGCAGGGGCTCGGGGGAATCTCTGCGAAAACATCTTTAAGCGTCTCCCTCTTTTGTTGCTGGTTTTCACGGGCATCAGGCATCGCTTTAGCTCCCGGAGCAGTTTGACCTGCCTGATCACAGGAGCAAAAGCTTCCCGTCATTCTCCCAAGCTGCACTGAGACCAGGCATTTGGAGGATTCTTTGACTTCCACCCGCCCCCTTGTGTCAGCGGCCAGGTCCTCGCAGCCATGCCCGCCGTGTTACACCATGCCTGGACCACCTTGTACACTGGAGTAATAGTAATAGGATGAAATATA
>ML675706.1:1595425-1615709 GCA_007922155.1 Mesoclemmys tuberculata
CCTGGGTGCAGGGGGAAGCTGTGGGGGGGTGATGGGGCCATGGGCACAGGGGTGAGGGGCCAGGGGCCCCAGGCACGGGGGAAACGGGGCTGACAGGGCCGGACCACAGGCGCAGAGGTGTGATAGGCAGGGAGGAGGCTGGGCTGGGGGGGGGCGGGGTCCTACGGGCCCCATGCTGACCCTGGCCCCTTTCCCAGGCCCGGCGGGCGAGGCGGTCATGGTGCCCAAGGTCTCCTTCTCAGCCGCGCTGACGACCCAGCACGTGGAAGCTGGAACAATCCCCTTCGACCGGGTGCTGGTGAACGATGGGGATGCCTACGACCCCCACTCTGGTGAGTGGGGCCGGCATACGCAGGGGTAACGCCACGGGGCTGGGGGGAGCCCGGGGCTGGGGAGGGAGGGGAGCAGAGCTGGCTGAGCTGGGGTGACCCCCAGGGCTGGGCGCGCAGGGGCTCACCACCTCAGAGGGGCCCTGGTGTGTGTGTGAGGGCGCTGGGACCCCCCCACCATGCTGATGGCCCACCTCTGTCCAGGGATCTTCACCGTGCCTGTGACCGGGCGCTACTTCATCAGTGCGGTGCTGACGGGGCACCGGAACGAGAAGCTGGAGGCCGTGCTGTCCCGCTCCAACCAGGGCATCGCCCGCAGCGACTCGGGCGGCTACCACCCCGAAGGCCTGGAGAACAAGCCCGTGGCCGAGAACCAGCCCAGCACGGGCGCCCTGGGCGTCTTCAACCTGCTGCTGCGGCTGGAGGTCGGCGAGACGCTCTGCGTGGACCTGGTGACGGGCCAGCTGGCACACTCCGACGAGCCACTCACCGTCTTCAGCGGGGTGCTGCTCTACATGCCTGAGTGGGACGAGGACGTCTAGCCCCGTGCCCACGCGTGACGCTGCCCCCCAGCCCTGGGGGGAGGGACCCAGCTCCCGCAGGGGGCAGCTGGGCTCCAGGCCAGGGCTCCCCGCAGCCTCTGGCACGCTGCATCCTGATCCCCAGCAGGGCCACCCCCCGCAGCTCGCCTGGCCTGGCTTGGGAGCTGAGGGACACTCGGTTCTCCTGGCAGAGGGGCAGCAGGGGAGTCCTGGGCAGTGGAGGGCGAAAGGGAGCCCAGCTCGTTGCCAGCGAGCCCAGGGGCTCAGGAGTGCACTGGGGAGCCCAGCCCAGGGCCCCCCCCCGAGCTGGGCTGCAGCCTCCCCCTGCCCCCGGAGCAGGGCAGCCCAGCCCTGAATGAGCTACAGGACCCGACCGGAGAGGCCCCCCTGGGCCCTCACCACTCCCAGCTCCCTCTCACGCCGCCCCCGCCCCCCAGCTGCAGGCGCCCACGGCTCCCTGGGGCCATCAGGGCCTGGGCAGCTGCTGCGCAGGGGGTCCAGCGCTATGAACCCTGGGGGGGCCCCCAGATCTGGGGGGAGGTCCCCCTCCCCCCCAAAAGCCCCTCCCCCCAGAGACCCTCCCTCACCTGCATCATTCAGGCACCTGCCCCTTATTTATCATCCTGTCTTGCCCACCCCTGCCCCCCAGGGTAGCGCCACCGCCACTCACCGCACTGCCCCTGCCCCCCGCACCCGCCCACACTTGCTGCCAGCACAGCGCCCACTCACCACTCACGGGCAGCCACCCCAGCCGCCAGCGCACCACGGCCGGGCCGGAGCATCCCACGGCGCAGGCAGTGCTGGGGTCCCTCCAGCACAGGCCGCACCAGAGACAGAGCTGGCTGCAGCCTGCCTGGCCGCGGGGAGCAGGGAGAGAGGAAGGGGCCGGGTGGCTGCGGTGCCCTACCTGGCACCGGGGCCGGCTCTGTCAGGGCGATTTTGTGTATTAATAAAGGAACGTCACCGTGTTTTGTACCCTCTGGCCCTGCCTCTTTCCTCAGCCTGGCTGCCACCCCCAGACCCACCCCAGAGCCAGGTGAGCTGCTTGGCTCTCCAGGGCCAGGCGGGGCTCCCTCCCTGTGCACAAGGCAGCGCTGCAGAGACCAGGACCAGGCTGCATGGCATCACAGGCCTGCAGCGACTTTATTGCTCACCGTGCGGTGGGGCCAGGCCCAGGGGAGCTCCCACAGCCCCTCTCCGCTCGCCCGCCCAGGCAAGGATGCCCCGGTGCAGGTCCCTGAACCTCACGCAGCCGCTTGCCACGTGTCCAGTGCCCTGGGGGCCGCTCCACCCCGCCAGCGGGATCTGCCAGGCTGGGAACCCCAGCCCAGGAGGGGCCAGCCCAGGGCTAACAGCAAAGCAGGGCCACATCTTCCACCAGGCAGGGGCACATGCCCACCGCTGCAACAGGGCTGCAGCCGCCACCAGCGTGCGCTCCCTGCCACCCGTCCTTGTGTTGGTGCCAGTCCAGCCCTTCGTGCGCTCAGAAATCCTCGTCCCAGCCCGAGAACTCCCCCTCGGCCGGCGTCCAGTCCACCGAGAACCGCTTGAAGTTGGTGTAGGGCAGGCCCTGGGGAGGGAGGATGCCAGGTGCTCAGTCTCCACCAGCTCCGGGGCACGGCTGCAGGGCCATTCTGCCCCACGCGGGGCTCGGTTCCTACCCCAGCTCACCACCAGCCCCCCGGGACTCCCCCCGGCTCCAGTCCCTCCCTGGGGCTCCAGCCCCTGTGTCCCACGGATGGCCTGGCCACGCCACGGCTCTGCCCCCCACGCTGGAGGGACGGCCCTGTCTCCACGTCAGCTCTCAGCTCCGTGTCTGGGCATCTCCCATGCTGCCCGCATCCTGCCAGCCAGGGGAGCTCATGGGAGTCGGGGGGCACAGCTGCATGGCATGCGGGGAGCTGCGGTGCCCCAAGAAGTCAGCCCATGGCCACCCTGCACTGGGGAATCAGCTGATCGCTCCTCGACACTAGGCCCCCAACCAGGGCTGCACCCACCCCACAGCCCCTGCTTCCCAGCCCTTGCCCCACCTGCTTTATCAGTGCCAGAGTGGGCGCCTCGATCCGCCGCAGGGCCAGCTGCTTCCACTTCACCGAGCCGAACCACCTGGGAGCCAAGCGCAGCCTCAGCAGGGCAGGGGGTCCCAGCTCCTCCAGCCCCACCTGTCCCAGCAGGAGGCACCGTGGGACAGGACGGTGGGGCTGCTCCTATCAGGGGTACTGTGGGGTGGGACCACTGGCCATGGGGATAATTCCCAGCAGGGGGCACTGTGGGGCAGGAGTGGGGGAGATGCTCCCAGCAGGGGGGGTTCTGTGGGGTGGGAGTGCTGACTGTGGGGGGAGCTCCTGGCAGTGGGGTCTGTGCAGAGTGGGGTGGGAGCGCTGGTGTTGGGGGGAGCACCTGGCAGTGGGGAGGGGACAGAAGCATGGGGGGCACTCCAGGCCGGGGGGGGTGGTCTGTGGAGGGTAGGGCGGGAGCACTGGCTATGGGGCTCCCCATTGCCCCTGGCTCCCCTCCTACCGGTGCTTGCGGATGCCATGGATCCCGCTGCTGGTGTTCCCCAGACGCTGCCCGGGCCGGCGCCTGCCGAAGGTGCAGATCACAGCATCAGAGCGGCCCCCCGCCTGCCCCACACTGCCGGCCACCAGCTGTGCCCTGCCAGCCACGTGCAGCTGCTGCTCCCGGCCTAGGAGGACTCTGTCCACAGGGAGTTGGGGGTGGTGGAGGGACGGAGACCCTCTGACCCACCCCCTGCAGTGCGGAGGGGGCTGGGCTGGCTAGCAGCTGGCCCCGGGTGCCTTGTGCCCCCCAAGTCAGGCCCTGTGGCCCCTAAACCCAGCCTTCTGTGCTGGCCCGCACCCACCACATCCCTCAGTGCAGCCATGAGCGGCTGTGGTGCCGGGGCGCTGCCCCCATGCCCCCCACCTGCACAGCTTCGAGACCAGAGAGCAGGCAGCCTCGCTCACGTAGGCCGGGAAGGAGAACACCCCGTCCAGGATCTTGCTGTAGATCTTCTGGGGCTCCGCGCTGTGGAACAGGGGCCTGGCGAGAGAAGAGAGCATCACATCCCCATCCATGGGCCTCTCCTGGGACCCCCCTTTACTCTTCTCCTCCCCCACCAGGCAGGGCCACCCCTGGGACCCCCATTCCAACGGGCAGGGCCATTCCTGAGGAACCCTTCCCACCTCTGCCTGCCCGCCATGGACCACTCCTGGGGAACTGAGCCCACAACTTGGGGGGAACAGGGGGTACCCTCTGGGGCACAGTGGGACACCTGAAGTTCAGATGGAGCAGATGGTGACCCCCGTTGGGACACCCAAAGCTCAGGCAGGGGCAGGGGTTGACCCCGTGGGGTGCAGTGGGGCATCCCAGGCACAGGTGTGTGTGGGGGGACCCCTGTGAGCTGTCCCAGGCTCGTGTGCGTGCAGAGCCCCTCACCGGCCCACCAGCATTTCAAAGATGAGGATGCCCATCATCCAGAAGTCGACAGCGAAGTCGTGGCCCTCGTGGCGCAGGATCTCGGGAGCCAGGTACTCGGGGGTGCCACAGAACGAGTAGGTCTTCTCCCCACGCGCCAGCTCCTTGGCAAAGCCGAAATCCACCTGCCAATGGATGTACCGTGAGCCCAGCAGAGCTCCCCAGCCCCGCACGGGGCTGCAGCCGCGTCTCCAGAACCAAGGCTGGCTTGTCTCACAACCACACTTCAGTACAGTCACTCCCTGTGCACACGGGAGGGGGCTCCTTGGTGGAGCAAATCCCCCTGCCAGTGGGAGCCGGGCAGCAGAATTCTGCCACTGGCCTGGCACTGCCTCCCTGGGGGTTATTGGCTCAGCCTCACCCCCTGAACAATGGGGCTGGGCCGAATTCACTGAGCCGGCCAGGCCTGAGCCCAGGGGTGTGACGCTGCCTGGCTCGAGGGGCCCGTTCGTAACGTTACTGATGTCAATAGGGCAGAATGATATCTCGGGAAACGGGCCGTGCGAAGGAGCAATGGAAAAGCGGGGTTACTGCGTGTGCCGCACTCCTCTCTGCATTCCCCTGTGCACCGCAAGCAGGGTCTGGATGGCGCGTCTGTGTGCCACACGCTAGCCCCAGCAGCCCTGGCCAGCCTGAGGGTGGGCAAATCCAAGGCCATCAGCTCGAGGGAGCCCAGGGAGAGAAGCCAGGGCCATGCCTAGGAGTCACCAGGACCCCAGGGACCTGTGGGCAGAGACTTAACAGCGTCTCCCTGGCAGCCCATGTGCCACAGCTGGGAGCTTGGGTTTGAAACAAGGGATCTCCAAGCCACAGGGCACAAACCATCAAATGCATCTTCCCCAGTTCCATCTGGGCTTCGTTCCTGCCGCCTGCCTCAGGATCAGCTGCTCCATGCCTGGGGCTGGGACCCACAGGACCCAGCCCCAGCCAGGCACTGGATGTATGCCAGAGAGACGGTGCAACCTGGACTTTGGAGTCGTGTCTGCGGCTGGTTGCGGTGACCATTTAACAGCTGCATTCTGCTTTGTGTCTTTCCTTTTCTAATAACCTTTAGTCCAGTTACCGACGGGCTGGTTGGCCTCTGCGATTTCGGGTAAGATCGAAACCACGACTCATCTGGCCATGTGGTCGACCCTTGGGGTCAGGAGAATGTTTTTTAAATAATTTCTCTCTTTACTGGACCCAGCTGCTGTCTGGGAGCCAGAGCCTGGGGCTGGGTATTTGTTTTCCAGGGCTTCTTGATAACTCGTGGGGGGGAAATTGGGGGCACAGTTTGTGACTGGTCGGGGAATCTAACTTCAGTGTCACCACCAGTGCTGGGAGACCAGTGCTCTCCTTTGCAGCCTGCCCTGCCCTTGGCATTTTCAGTGGGCTGCCCTAGGCACGGACGGGTCACAGGTATTGCAGCCCAGATGGGCGAGATGATGAGTCCTTCAGGGACTGGGTGAAACCAACCCAGCGCGAGAGACAGACCAGCCCAGCTCCAGGGAGCCGTGAATTCCACATTGCTCAGCAAGGAGGCAGGGCAGAGACCCACTTGAGAACAAAGGCCTGGGCCCTGGGGGGAGTCTGTGTGGGCCCCAGACAAAGTTAGGGGCTCTCGCCCGGGAACAGACTGAGGAAGGGTCAGAAATAGCCTGAAACGGGGTCGCTACAGCAGGATGGGCACCGGGCTGGGCGGGAGGGGCTGGGCTGTAACCGCTAGGCCTCTGGACTAACCACGGCCTGCCTGTGCCGGGTGCCAGTCAGCGAATAAACCTGACTGTGCCTGCGCCGTGCGTGTCCCTGCAGCTCTCAGGTGAGGGCCATTGAGCCCTGAGGAGCGGCCAAGTGTCCCGAGTCTGGCTCCCTGGGACTCACTGGGCAGAGCTCATGTGGTGAAGCAGGGGCTACAGCCCCTGAGATCCGGTCTAGGAGGCAGTGATGCCATGGGGCTCACCCTGGGGGAGGAGTGAGACCCCTCGGAGCCTGACCCACTGAAGGGGGTCTCCCAGAGCCTGCTCAGAGCTGGGGCATGGCACCAACCCTGTGGGTCCATGACAGGAGGTCTTTCCCTTCCCTGAGTCCTGCTGCCTTTAGGCCTCAATGTTCTCATGTGGCAGGGAGTTCCACAGGTTAGTGCCATGCGTGAAGGGCACTGCCTCTGACCACTGATCCATCTGGCACCTTTCACATGCACCAGCCATCCCTGGCTCTCCTCTCAGGAAGGGGGTGAACAGCATCAGTCCCATTGGGCTCCTCCAGTCTGTAACTGTGTCACCTGCAGCACTGCCCCTCCCCCAGACAGGTCGTTAACCTCTTGATTAACAGCCCCAGCAGGGGCTCAGAGCCACCCACTCCACTGGGATCGGGGCCTCCCTGTGACAGGCCTTTGCCCCAGCCCAGGCCGGCTGCCTCTGGGCACGGCCTTGCCCCAGGCTGGCACCAGGGTCCCTCTCCCCAGCCTCAGAAACAGCGGGGCTGCCCCCCATCTAGCACCCCCCTGGCTACGCCGGGGCCTGCAGGCCTGGCCACCCCCCCAGTACCAGTTTGACGTAGCCCTGCTTGTCCAGCATCAGGTTCTCGGGTTTGAGGTCCCGGTAGATGATTCCGTTGCTATGCAGGTAGTCGAGTGCCTCCACCACGCAGGCCGCACAGAACACGGCCACCGGCTCCTCGAAGCAGCGCCTGCCAGGCACGACGGCTCAGTGCCCACTCGCCACCCCGTTCCCGCGCCGCCCTGTTCCCACACACTGCCCTGTTCCCACTCGCCACCCCGTTCCCGTGCCGCCCCGTTCCCACGCACCGCCCCGTTCCCACTCGCCGCCCCGTTCCCACACACTGCCCTGTTCCCACACACCGCCCCGTTCCCACACACCACCCTGTTCCCACACACCGCCCCGTTCCCACACACCGCCCCGTTCCCACGCACCGCCCCGTTCCCACGCACCGCCCTGTTCCACCCCGTTCCCGCACCACCCTGTTCCCACGCACCGCCCCGTTCCCACTCGCCACCCCGTTCCCGCGCACCGCCCCGTTCCCACTCGCCACCCCGTTCCCGTGCCACCCTGTTCCCATGCACCGCCCTGTTCCCACGCCTGGCATGATCCCCGCCCGCCCCCAGCCCCTCTGCCACAACCCCGCCCACTGTGCCCCCAGCCCACCACATAGCTCCCCGCCACGACCCCACCTGCACCACCCCCAGCCCTCACCCACTGCCCCTGCCACGCCGCCACTGCTCAGCCCCCCCACCAATCCCAGTGCCCACCCCCCCCCCGGACAGCCGTGTCCCCGCTCCCTGGCTCCGTACACCTCACGCAGCTTGGTCCACAGCTCGCCCCCCTCGCAGAACTCCAGCAGCATGTAGACGTAGCAGCTGTCCCGGAACGTGCCAAAGAGCCTAGGGGAGAGAGCGGGAAGGAGTTAAACTGGAGCCCCCCCAACCACCACCCAGCACCCCTGCCTGTGGCCCTCCCCTGCAGAGAACAACCCCATCCCCGCCCCTCGGCACTCCCACCTGGGCCCCTCCCTGACATGGAGAACACCCCCCCACGTGCCAGGGCCCCAACCCCCCCCACCGATGCAGCACCCACCTCACGACAAAGGGGCAGCGGCTCTGCTCCAGCACCCGCTTCTCCATGTGCACATGGGCTTGCTGCCCCCTGCGCACCACGTGGGCCTTGCAGATCCGCTTGAGGGCGAAGAGCTGCTCCCGGCCGCGCACCTGGGGGAGGCAGGGCATCAGGGCTCTCCACAGGGCACCGGCCAGGGGCTCGCGCCCCGCTTAGGGCCAGGGGTGGGGAGGGCAGCTGGCGGGGCGCAGGACTCTCCCCCTATGCCAGGAGGCTCCGGGGCACCCCAGACCCAGCGCGTGGCAGGGGGCTGCCCCACCCAAGGGGCTGGTTGGTCTCACCAGCTCGACTCTGCCAAAGCCGCCGGTGCCCAGGATGACGGGAAGGCCCCGGTGCTGCCCGTCCTCGTAGTGCACAGCCACCAGGTCCTGGAGCTGGAGCGGGGCGGTGGCCGCCATGGGGCATGGGCCGCTGCGGGGGGAGCAACAGCCCGGTGAGAGGCCAGCAACACAGATGCTGCCTGCCCCGACCTGCCCTTGCCCCGGCGTGGCCCCATGGCGGGTGCCAAGCCGGCTGGAGCCCTGTGCCATGTGTGGGGCCAGGACAATTCATAGCGGGCCCAGCTTTCCCCCACCCCACAACCCCCCTTCCCCCCCAGCCATGGCCCCTCAGCTGTGGGGCCAGCCCAGGGGGCCCTGCCCTACGGACTCACCTCCCCTGGGCAAAGGGCAGGACAGCCCCAGTGTGAAATTGACCAGGCCACAGAGCCAGGCTGCTCTGGGCCCGGGGAAGGGAGCCTAGGGCAGCACCTACTGCCTGCCTGGCCGTGGGGCCAGTACTCCACAGCCCCCATCCGGGGCCCCTCCTCACCCAGGCTGTGGGACCATGTCCCTGAGCCACTGCCCCGGGGGGCGCTCTGGGAGCCGGAGCTCCTTGCCCCAGAGTTGACCCCCCAGCCCCACACACTCAGCTGCAGCCCCGAGTCCCGCGTGCCCCCACCTGGGGGAAGTGCTGCAGGGATCCCTGGGGTTCTTGGCTCTTTGCCCTTTGAAAGGTGCCTCCCTTGGTGGCAGGATGGCACCCCCATTTTGCAGGGGTTTGTCGGGACAGGAGCCAGGGAGGGGCCGCAGGGACCAGGAGGGGGCTGGGAGGTCATGGGGGTAGAGAGCAGGGGGCGGGTGGGAGACAAGCCAGCCCTGGGGGCTGGGGCACAGCAGGCAGGGGGGGTCTTGGAGCCAGCCAGGACCATAAGCCCCCCCGGTCTGACTCACACACAGAAGCTCTTGGTGCAAGATGACAAAGCGAGCCCCCCCTTCCCAATCCCCAGGCTCCCTCAAACCCCAGCCCCATCTGGCCCAGTCCCGTCAAGCCCCCACCCCAGCCAGCCCTCCCCCAGCTACAACCCCCCCCCGCTCTCCTGGGGCACAGGACCCACACAACCTCCCTCAGCCCCTTGGTGGCTGCCCCTCCCAATCTGCCCTCCCTGCAGTCCCAGCATCTCACCCCAGCCCCATTGCGCCTGCCTCACCCAGGGGAGCCTCCGGGCAACGCTGCTTCCCCTCCCTGCTCTGCCTGGGGGGAGGGGGAAGGGCAGCTGCTGCCAGAACCCAGCCCCACAATGCAAGGCCACCCCAGCCCCTTCCCCTCACCAGGCCCCAACAGACACGGTGTGATGTGGTGGGCCACCCCCATCTTTTATGGGCAGGGCCCGGGAAGCCCCGCCCCCATGGGTGTGGCTTCCCATGCTCAGCCCTTGGGGAAGGACCCAGGTGCGAGGGAAGACGGCCGGGGCAGAGGATTTGTTGGAAGGCGCCTGCATGTTGGACCTGAAACAAACAACACCCCTGAGTGCCTGCTAGGAGGGGCGGGGGGGCAGGTTAAGGGGATCGGGGCAGAGGGATCAGGACGGGGGTCAGGAGGATCGGGGTAGGGGAGATGGGGGGATCAGGGTGGGAGGGGCAGGAATGGGGTGATTGGGGCTGGGCGTGGGGTGGGGAGAGGCGCAGGTCAGAGAAAGAGGGAGGGGTTGGTGGGTCATAGAAGAAGACGGGGTTGGGTGGCAAGAGGGAGTGGAGAACAGGGGCAGGGGGGCCTGTCAGCCCCATAGCCACCTCTCCCATGTGTGTGCAAGGACCTGGGGGAGTGGGAACGCCTCTCCCTACCCCACACATATACGCTGGGATCTGGGGGGCTTCTTCCCTCTGCCTTTCATGTGATCCTGGATATGGGGGGGCCTAGCCCCTCGGGGGGGTCTGCTCACGCTCAGTTTGTGATCCACTCCGTGGTAAAGCGTGTTGAGGTCTCCTGATGGACGGTGCTGTGCAAGTGCTTGGGGTCAGCATGGCACGTCTGAACTGCTTGCCTGCCAAATGACTGACAGCAGCTGCCTAGACGGCCACAAACTCCCACCCACATTTCTCCTTCCATTAAAAAACCAGGACGTTCACCGACAAACCTGCTGTTCAGGCCAATGGCCGGTGCCTGTTGGTGTTTCCGGCCGCTCCAGAAACATCGAGTTCATGAAAATTCAAGCTTGTGAAAACCAGGGGCTCCAGCGGCCAGGTAACGCTCAGGCAGCCGTGGCTCTGCCTGCCAGGCCATGCCCTAAATGCCCACCACACGGAGAATAGCACCTGCCTCTGCGCCGGGCTGAGCGGGTGCGGCTGATACTTAACCCCTCATCCTGCCCCAGACAGAGCCGCATCGCTGCTACGTGCCATAGCCCTTGAGCCCCTATATAGCCCCCATATAGCACCTCGCCCCTGCGCATGGTGCCACCCAGCACTCAGCTGTCGCTCCCCCTTCCTGAACCCCCAGCCATGCTCACCTCCCCCCGACTGCTGACGATCCCCTGTGCCCGACATGGCCACGCCTGGCTGCACTGACTAGAGGGCGCTGGCTCTGTCAGGGCACAATTCACCGCCACCTCTGATCATGCACACAAGGGCTCCCCCCACCCCAAGGGCCACAGCCCCACAGATCGTTCCCCATGGCTACGGGCAGCTCTGGGGGCAGGACGCAGGCTGCGGGGGATGGGGACTTGGCTCGGTGTTTCCTGGCTCTCAGCAGCCTGGGCTTTGCTGGGGAGGCAGGAGACGTTGCTGGGCACCTTCGCTGGCAGATCCTGCCGGCAAAGCCCCGTCCAGAAGGGTCGTCGTGCCCTGGGCCAGGCCACACCTGCGTGGCCAAGGCTGATGCTCAGGGCATGGCTAGAACCCGCGGCTCAGAGCAAGATGCTGCTCAAGCCCCACCCTGCGAGGTGGGGACCCTGCCCCCCATGTGCTCCCAACACTCCCCCCACAACAGATGCCCCCTTCCTCAGTGTCTTGAACTGTGGGGCAGCTGGGTCTGGGAGGGGTCCCGGCGTGCCAGTACTGACCGTCCAGGCTCAGGAAGGGACAGAGCCTCGGGCGCAGCCACGTCCCTGGCCGGGAAAGGAGAAGGTGTGTCAGCGTGCCAGGCCGCCGTGGCCAGGACAAGAACCACCCTGCCCCCCAGCACCCATCCCCTGCCCCCCCAACCCAATGACATCTCCCCATCACCCACCTCCACCTGCCAACCCCGGCCTCTGGCACCCAGCCCCCCTCCCTGTGACCCCCCCGCGCCTCTCACTGCAGTGTTTTCTCCAGCCCTTCAGTCATTCATGTGGCTCTTTTCTGCCCCTTCTCCCGCTTTTCAGCATCCTGTGTAGTCTCCTGTGAGCGAGCGCACCATGGCCTTTGCTCCTGGCTGCGCCTCACCCCACATGGACCTGGTGGATGCCCAGCCCCATGTAAGGGCAGCATTAGCAGGAGTCCCCCCTTCCCCTTCCCTGGGGAGACACTCACGGCTCTGAGAGCTGCCTGGGCATGGGGCAGAAGGGGCTGATCTCTTGGAAGTCCCTGCAGGGAGGAAGAAGAGAGGAGATATTGGCAGGGCCAGCAGAGGGACCCAGCCCCCCAGAGCAGCCTCTGCCTGCAGCCCCAGAAACCAGCAAGGGGCTAGACCATCACCCGGCCACTTGGGGAGAGGAGGGCAGAGACGAAGGGACTTGGCCAGGCTCACGCAGCAAACCAGTGGCAGATCTGGGAGGGAACCCAGGAGTCCTGGCTCCCAGCTCCCCTGCTACACTCTAACCACTAGACCCCACTCCCCTCCCAGAGCAGGGAGCAGACCCAGGAGTCCTACTCTGGCTCCAGTTACTCTGGCTAGCAGTCTTGTGGAGGCAAGCAGGGGCCAATCTAGCCCCAGGCACCATGTGCCACGTCCAGGATCTGGGGGCTCTGTGGTGCAGCCTGGGCAGGGGTGAAGTCAAGTCCCTCCCGGGGCTGACTTACTCCTTGGTCACGGCGATGCAAATGACCTGGCCCTGTGCCTGGCAGGTGGCCGTCCGGCGAATGTTCCTGCAGAGAGGAGGGAGGCAGTGAGGGCAGCTGGTGGGGGCAATGGGGGGGGGCTGCAGACCTGGCACCTGTATTGGGAAAGGGGAGCCAGGAGGACTGGGTGTGTATGGGGCTCTGCACCCTGGGCGTAGGCTGGGCATCCACGTGTGGGCATGGGAATCGGGGGCACCCGGTGAACCCGCCTGTGCGGGGGGACGGGAAAGGGGCCAGGTGGGTGCCACCGGGTGTGGGCATGCATGCGTATGGGCTCTGCGTGGCCATGTCAGACTGTGGGCATCCGCGTGGGGCCCCTGGGGCATGCATGTGCCAGGGGCCAGCTGGGCAGGGCCAGGGGGCACCTACCGCAGCAGCGAGAGCTCCCCGAAATGCTCGCCGGCTCGCAGCACCCGGATCAGCTCCTCCTGCCCGCCCCTGTTCCTGCTGACCCGAACCTGCAGGGAGACCGGGGACGGGACACTGCACCTGGGCAGGGGCTGGCATCTCTGCAGAAGCCCCCTGGCCCCAGTCTCCCCAACCAACGCCCATCACTACCGGACCCCGAAGGCCCCAGCTGGCCAGGGACGGCTGCAGGGTGGGCAGAGATGCCGCCATCGTCCCTCAACCCGGGGGCTGCTGCCCTGCTGGCAGCAGAACTGGGAGTGGGCTCTGGGCCTCCCTCGGGGAGTGGGGTGGGCAGGGGGCACGGGCACAGCTCATACCCACTGGCTACCCCCTGCTGGCCTCCCCTGACTCCTCCTGCGAGCGGGGGCTTGCATGGCCCACGGCTGGCTGGGCCGAGGGCTGGGCCGCCCAGCGCAGCCAGAGCAGGGCACTAGCGAGCCACTGGGAGCCGAGGGCCTGGCTAACCCGCTCAGCCCGACTGGGAACCGAACCCAGGTGTCCCGAGTGCCTGAGGGCTGCACCCTTCCCAGCAAGGCTGCCCTGCCCCACCCGCCAGGCAGGGAGCAGGGGTGAGCTGATGCCAGCAGGGCAGGGCAGGGCATTTCCCCAGGTGGGGCCAGGGAGGGGGAGGGGAGCGGTATTGCCCTAGTCGGCGCCAGGTGGGGGTGGGGGTATTCCCCCGGGGGGGGGGGGGGGGGGGGGGGGTGGGGTATTGGCCCAGGCCAGGCAGGCCTCACCTCTCCTCTCAGGATGATGTAGAAGTTTTTCCCCTCATCCCCTTCGCGGACAATCACCTCGTCATGAGTGAAAGTGCACTGCAGGACAGACATACGGACAGGCCCGTCATCACAAGGCAGACACACAGACAGGTCCAGCCCCACAGGACAGACACACGGACTGGCCTGGCAGCACAAGGGGGGCAGAGGTCCTGATGACCCTGGGGGAAGCAGCGAGGGATCCCCCAGCCCTGCGCCCCTGCATGGCATCCATGCACTGTGCCTGGGGGTGCTGACAGTGCTATGGGGCAGCCCCTTGCTGGAGGGGCAGGGAGCACGTGGGCACTGCCAGCCCCCAGCTCCTACCTCCTCCATGGAGTCCAGCAGCTTGGAGAGCTGAGCGTCTGCCAGGCCCTGCAGCCACGAGGTCCTGAGGAGGAGAGAGGGGCCATGTAAACACCCAGCCCCCAGCCCAGGGACCCGGCCCCCCCTGCCAACAGGACCCAGCCCAGGGACCTGACCCCCCCTGCTAACGGGACCCAGCCTAGGAAGATGTGGGGCTCAGAGTAGCCAAGCCGCTGACCCCAAGGATGAGGTGACTCATGGGGGGAGGGAGAGGGAGGCTGGAGGCACCCACAGCAGGTGGGGGAAAGGGGCAGCGAGTGGGTCAGGGCTTAGTCAGGCTGGGAGGAGTAGTGCTTGGGGCAGACAGGCATATGGAGAGTGGCACAGAGGGGTCAGGATGTGGGGGGCAGGATGGGGCACGCTGACCCTGGAGGGGATGGGGGGCGCTACCCTAGGGGGAAGGAGTGAGGGGTGCTGACCCAGAAAAGCACTGACCCTGGGCGGTTGGGAGGGGCGGTGACACCATTGGAGCAGGGAAGGAAATATAGAACATAAGAACGGCCACACTGGGTCAGACCAAAGGCCCATCCAGCCCCGTGTCCTGTCTGACGACAGCGGCCAGTGCCAGGGGTTTCAGAGGTTATGAATATGATCATTGAGTGAGCCACCCTGTCACCCATTCCCAGCCTCTGGCACACAGCAATCCCTGCCGAGCCTGGCTACTAGCCACGGATGGACCTATCCCCCATTAACTTAACTAGTTCCTTCTTGAACCCTTTTATAATCTCAGTCTTCACAACATCCCCTGGCAAGGAGTTCCACAGGTTGACTGTGCATTGTGTGAAAAAATACTTCCTTTTCTTCATTTAAAATCTGCTGCCTATTAATTTCATTGGGTGACCCCTAGTTTGTGTGTTCTGAGAAGGAGTAAATAACACTTCCTTATTTACTTTCTCCACATAAGTCATGATTTTATAGACCTCTGTCATATCCCCCCCTTAGCCATCTCTTTTCCAAGCTGAAAGTCCAACTTTTAATTAATCGTTCCTCATATTGAAGCTGTTCCAGACCCCTAACAATTTTTGTTTCGGTATCTTTTCCAATTGCAACACATCTTTTTTGAGGTGGGATGACCAGATCTGCACGCAGTGTTCAAGATGTGGGCGTACCATGGATTTATAAAGAAGTAATACGATACTTTCTGTCTTCTTATCTATCCCTCTCCTAATGATTCCTAACATTCTGTTGGCTTTTTTGATAGCACTGCACACTGATTGGATGGTTTCAGAGAACTACCCACAGTGACTCCAAGATTTCTACCTTGAGTGGTAACAGCTAATTTAGACCCCATCATTTTAAATGTATAGCTGGGGTTGTTTTCCAATGTGCATCATTTTGCATTTATCAACATTTAATTCCATCTGCCATTTTGTTGTCCAGTCACCCAGTTTTGTGGCATCTCTTTGTAACTCTTTACAGTCTGCTCTGGACTTAACTGTCTTGAGCAGTTTTGTATCATCTGCAAATTTTGCCATCTCACTGTTTACCCCCTTTTCCAGATCATTTCTGAATATATTGAACAGTACTGGTCTCCCACAGTATTCTTATCAGCAAGTTAAAGAAGAATGGACTGTAAAATGGATAGAGAACTGGCAAGAGCAAAGGGCTCAACGAGTAGTGATCAATGGCTCCATGTCTAGCTGGCAGCTGGTCACAAGTGGACTGCCCCAGGGGTTAGTGCTGGGGCCAGTTTTGTTCAACATCTTCATTAATGATCTGGAGGATGGGGTAGATTGCACCCTCAGCAAGTTTGCAGATGACATTAAGCAAGGGGGAGTGGTAGATACCCTGGAAGGGAGGGATGGGATACAGAGTGATATAGACAAATTGGAGGACTGGGCCAAAAGAAATCTGATGAGGTTCAACAAGGACAAGTGCGGAGTCCTGCACTTAGGACAGAAGAATCCCATGCACAGCTACAGACTGGGGACCGACGGGCTAGGCAGCAGTTCTGCAGAAAAGGATCTAGGGGTTACAGTGGATAAGAAGCTGGATAGGAGTCAGCAGTGTGCCCTGATTGCCAAGAAGGCTAATGGCATATTGGGCTGCATTAGTAAGAGCATTGCCAGCAGATCGCGGGAAGGGATTATTCCCCTCTATCGGGTATTGGTGAGGCCGCATTTGGAGTATTGTGTCCAGTTTTGGGCCCCCCACTACAAAAAGGATGTGGACAAGTTGGAGAGAGTCCAGCAGAGGGCAATAAAAATTATTAGGAGGCTGGAGCACAAGACTTATCAGGAGTGGCTGAGGAAACTGGGCCTGTTTAGTCTGCAGAAGAGAAGAATGAGGGGGGATTTGATAGCAGCCTTTAACTACCTGAAAGGGGGTTCCAGGAAGGATGGAGCTAGGCTGTTTTCAGTGCTGGCAGATGACAGAACAAGGAGCAACGGTCTCAAGTTGCAGTGGGGGAGGTCTAGGTTGGACATTAGGAAAAACTTTTTCCCTAGGAGGGTGGTGAAGCACTGGAATGGGTTACCTAGGGAGGTGGTGGCATCTCTGTCTCCACTGGATCACTCTCATCTACCTGCTTGTTGCTGCTCTCCAAGAATTCTAGTAGATTGGTGAGGCATGATTTCCCTTCACAAAAACCATGTTGACTTTTCCGCAACAAATCGTGTTCATCTCTGTGTCTGGTAACTCTGTTTTTTACTAGAGTTTCAGTCAATTTGTCTGCTACTGACATTAAGGTTACCAGCTAGTAATTGCCAGGATCTCCTCTGGAGCCTTTTTTAAAAATTGGCATCACATTAGCTACTCTCCAATCATCTGGAACAGAAGCTGATTTAAATTTGACCTGCAAGGCAAGGATGCTGACCCTATGGAGGCTGGGAGGGAGGGTCCAGGGGTCAGGTCCTGGCTCTAGTAGGATGGAGGGCAGGATGGGTAAGAGAAAACCTGGGCTCAAGGCAGCAATAGAATCTCTGAGAGACCCAAGGGCTGTGTCCTGCTGGGTGACCTCAATGTCTCAATCACCTCCAAGGGGCCATACCCCAATGGGAAATCCCCCCTTCCACTACACCTGACTGATCCACCCTTTTCCATACCTCCCAAATCTCCCCACTCAGACAGGAGATGTCCACCCTGCTCCCCAGTCCCCTGAGGGGCCGTGCCCAGGCATGTGATCTCCCATTGGCCTCCCCAACAGGGGATCCCCCTACTTCCTCATCCCCAGTGGACCCCCTCCCCAACAGGGGATTCCCCCGCAAGGCGCTCACCCCCCACTCACTCTCTGAGGGAGTCCAGGATCTTGGCCCGTCTGCGCTTGGCCTGGCCAGTGATGATGGTGCGGTAGGTTTGCCGGTCAATGGCCCAGAGCTGGACCTGGGTGAGCGCTGGGGGGAAGGGTTAGTTCGTAGGATTGGACCCTGTGGGCCCCAGCCCTGTCCCACTAGAGAGGCAGTTGCATCCCATGGGGCAGTGCCCAGAGCCGTGCAAGGGAGAGGGCAGGTGCCTGTTTGTTTGCAGCCCTCTGGGGTGGGGCTAGGACAGTGCCCAGGAGGTCCAGAACCCAGGGGTAGGAGCTGGGGCGGGGGCAGCGTCTATAGCCAGGGCAAAAGCAGGGGCAGGGGTGGGGAGCCGGGACAGGAGGGGGGAGCCGGGACAGTCCAGCCAGCCCTCACCTGTGACCGTGGCTGTGCGCTGGCAGTTGTACAGGATCGCCAGCTCCCCAAACACGTCCCCTGGGAGCAGCGTGCGTAGGTGGCACCCGCGTTGGGTCACGCTCAGCTCGCCCTCTGCAAGTGAAAGCACGGCCCCTAAACCAGACAGACAGGCCCTGGCCCCCCTCAATTGATGCCAGTCCCCCCCAGACAGGATTCGTGGGCAGGGGTGTGCAGACAGGAGCACCAGCCGGGCCGCGAGCATGGAGACGGGGTGCACAGATTTCCACACTAGCGGGGCCAGGCACTTGTGTATCTTCGCACGCACACACTGGCCAGAGCTGCCTTGCACTCATGCATGTGCAGAGGCACACGCGGGGCAGGGCACAGCAGGGCTGGGCTGGCTCTCGCACACACGTGGGGCAGGGCTGGCGTTTGCACACGCACATGCAGGGCAGGGCAGGCTCTCGCACGCACGCACGCACACATGGGGCACGCACGCACACACACACGGGACACGCACACACACACACAGGGCACAGGGACACACAGGCTGGCTCTCACCAGCGACAATGTACATGGCATCCCCGTCGGTGCCCTCGGCCAGCACGATGTGCCCTGGGCCATGCCAGGCGGGCGTGAAGCTCTGCACCATGGCGTCTGTCTGGCCCTCGCCCAGGCGCCGCAGGAAGTCGTTCCGCTCCACGGCCCCTGCAATCAGGCTGCAATCCCTGGAGGAGGGAAAGGCGACGGGTGGGATGGGACCGGGGGTGGGGGGGGGAGTTCCCTCCGTTGGCCCCAGCACACAGGAGCCATGCTTCAGGATACCCCTCAGCCCAGGTGCTCCTGGTGAGGGGATGGCTTGAGCACCCCTGGTGTGTCACGGTGCCCCAGCCCCATGGAAAGCCCCGGGCCTAGCCACGACCCTGTGCACAGAGTGGGAGCCCTGGAGAGCTGCGGGACGCCACGTCCTCCCAGACGCGGGGACTGGACACTGGCTGTTCCTCTGGCAATGCTGCATGGCATGGGGACGGGGCAGGGCCCTGCGGGCCTGGTATAAATACCCCCACACACACCAAGCCCAGCTCCGTGCTAGAGACGCTGGCCCATCACTCTCCCACCCAGAGCACGCGGCCCAGGCTGGCAGGAGCCCCCCACCATGCCTGGCGTTGCCCTGGGGGGCACTTGGCTGGGTGGGGTGTCCCAAGGGGAAGGGCAGGGCCATCCTGAGCTGGCTGCCCCAGCCGAGGGGTTACCTGGGTGACTTGGGGATGTGTGGCACCTGCAGGGCCCCCTCACTAGTGAGGGGCTCGGGGACGATGGGCTGGGCCCGGCTCTGCCTCCGTCCTCCATCGGCATCAGCCTGGTCTGTGATCCCCCGGCTCACGCCACCTTCTGCGCTCTCCAGCTCCCCACCTGTGGCAGTGGGGAGAGACACGCATGAGGGCTCTGCGCTTGCCCGCTGCCTGCTCTGTCAGGCCCGTCACGTCCTTCCCACCTGCGTCTGGAGCGAGGGGTCCTGTTGGGTGGGCCCAGTGTGGCAACTGGGCCAGGACGCTGGGCTGTGCTATACCTGTTGACTAACATAGGCTGGCTAGCATGACTGCAGAGCAGGGAGGAGCCGAGGCATACGTAGAAGTTGTAGAGCGCACTGAGCCCCAAGCACACAAGCACAGATCCTGTCATAGCCACATAGCCTAAACAGGCCTAGACCATCATCATGGACACTTACGCTAGGGACCCAGAACTCCTCGCAGGTCCTGAAGTCAGCATGTGGCATAAGCAAATAGGAAACTTGTGAAAATCAAGCTACGTTCATTCTCTGGCTCAGTACCAGCGAGGCGACCTTCACAGACCAGGGTCTGGAAGCTAGCTGTGACAAAGTGGGATTTTTTGGTAATATTCATAGAAAGCCAACGTGCGCCTCAGTTTCCCCTGTATGCTGCTTTGTTCCATAGTGGGAGAAGTGGCTGTTTGCTCTCGGGGGACACAGGTGTGAATGTGCCTAGTGGCCTGGGTCCTTAGGTCCCATCCCATGGAGCTCCTGAGAAGACACTGGCAGATCCAATTGCTGGGACATTGACACCTGGTAACCAATGGCCATGAATGGTCCCACCTCTTGGCAGGAAGGCAAGCAGCATTTTCCCAGCTCAGGAACAAAGGCCTGAGGGGGGCATTAAGCATGGGCGGCAGGAGGCACTTGGGAGCCTGATGAAGGAGGTCGGACAGACAGAACTTGAACCAAGGGTCACTACAGCTGTGCTGGGCACTTGGCTTGGCACCAGCTGGACTGGAGGGCCCTCTTTGTACTGCCTGCTCTGTCCTGCCCCTGCACTTCCAGCATCCAGGGGCAAGGCTGGTTCAGCTTCACCCACAAGGCAGGGTGTCGTGGTCCCTCACTCTCAGGCTCGGAGGGAGGCCACTCTGCCTCATTACAGCAAGATTTTGAATTGCAAACAAACTCCACAAGGAAAGTGGAGATATTTGGGTATCCTCTTTAATGTAAGCTATGGGGAAGCAAGCAGGGCATATCTTTGAATCCTTTGACTTTACTGAAGACAGTCACAAAGATGCCTATGAAAGGGTTGTAGCGATGTTTGATGCACACTTTATACCTCAGAGAAATGTGGTTTATGAAAGAGCATGTTTTCACCAGAGCATTCAGGAACCCGGGGAAAATGTGGAATGTTTTATAAGAGCTCTGCTTACGTTGGCTGAAAACTGTGACTTTGGAAAGGCAAAACTTGAAAATATTAGAAACAGGCTGGTTATTGTTGACAGATTAAAAACCTTCCATAGCTGCTACAACTGAAGAGAGATTAGCCCGTCAAATAGAATCACAGAACCATAGGGTTAGAAGGGAATGCACGGGCCATCTAGTCCAAGATGCAGGATTTGTTGT
>ML675706.1:1620709-1635339 GCA_007922155.1 Mesoclemmys tuberculata
GTTGTCATCCAAGACAGATGAGTATCCAACCTCCTTTTGAAAACCCCCAGTGAAGGAACTTCCTTAACGTCCCAAGGCGTCTGTTCCATTGTCTGACTATTCTTACAGTTAGGAAGTTTTTCCTGAGATTTAAACTAAATCTGCTCTGCTGTCATGTGAACCCACTGCCTCTTGTCCTGTCCTCTGTGGGAAGAGAGAACACATTTTGCTATCTTTTTTATTGTAGACTTTCAAGTATCTGAAGACTGCTATCATGTCCTCCTTCAACTCCTCTTTTCCAAATGACACATACCTAGTTCCTCCAGCCTTTGCTCATCTGGCTTGTGTTCCATCTCTTTGATCAACTTTGTCACTCATCTCCAGATCCTTTCCAGTTTCTCTACATCCTTTCTATACATTGGTGACCAAAGCAGGATGCAGCACTCCAGCTGAGGTGTAACCAGCGCCGAGTAGAGCAGTACCATCACCCCCTGTGACGTGAATGCTGTGCCTTTGCTAAAATTGCATTTGCTTTGCTTGCATCATCATCACATTGCTGGCTCATGGGGAGGCTGTGATCCACCACAACTCCCAGATCCTTCTCAGCACGGCTGCTGCCAGACCACTTATCCCCCATCCTGTATTTGTACATTTATTTTTTCTTGCCTTGAATTTCATTTTGTTGGCTATAGCCCAGTTCTCCAAGATGCCTCTGAATTTTACCTTTGTCCTCCAAAAGTGTTTGCAACCCTCCCCCCAGCTTTGTGTCATCTGCAGACTTGATCAGCATGCTCTCTACTCCTACGTCTGGGTCATTAATAAAGATGTTAAATAACAACGGACCCAGAACAGATCCCTGTGGGACTCCACGAGAGACCTCCCTCCAATCTGACATCCTTCCATCAATAGTTACTCTTTGTCTGTGGTTGTTTAACCGATTCTGTATGCACATAATGGTAGTTCTGTCGAGCCCGGATTTCTCCAACTTACTTATCAGAATGTCATGTGGGACTGTATCGAAAGCCTTGCTGAAGTCCAGGAACATTATGTCCACCCCATTCCCCCTTCCACCAAACCATTTACCCCGTCCAAGAAGGAAATCCAGCTGGTTTGGCATGATTTGTTCTTGGTAAATCCATGCTGGTCACTAGTGATCACCCCTTCATCATCCAGGTATTCGCAAATTGAATATTTGATGCATTGCTCTATAGCTTCCCAGGTAATGAGGTCAGGCTAGCTGGTCTATAGCTTCCCAGTTCCTCTTTGCCTTTTTTAAAGATGGGCACCATGGTAGCCCTTCTCCAGCCTTCCGGGGCCTCTCCTGTCATCCATGAGTTTGTCAATATTATTGCCAGTGGCTCCAAGATTTCTTTAGCTAATTCCTTCAGCACCTTGAGTAGCAAAGCCCTCTGAGCTGATGAGACAATAAAACCAAAAAGAGCAACTTGCCAAACTTGAAAAACAAGACACTAGTCTAGAAGCTGTTAACAGATGCAGCATAAATGCTAAAAGTCATTACTGTAACACCTCTAAGGCAAGAAGAGAGAACTTCCCAGGCTGAGGGACAAATTCCAGCCTACGTTCACAAGGTGTGGGAAAAGTCACATGCCAAGAGATGATGCATATCCAGCACAGTGTAATAAATGCATGAAATATGGACATTTTGCAGCTATTTACTTCACCAAAGCAGTCAGGGAGTTGACTCATATTACAGACAATCAAGAGCCATTGTGTCTGGATCTATCACCTGTGATGACACAGAGCCTGCCAGGAGAGTGAAACTAAACATTCATGGCAAGGTTATTGACTTTAAAATTGACTCAGGAGCTGACATCACAGTCACCTCAGAAGGGACTAACATCACCTTCAACCCCACCCAGAGCTGAAGTCACCCGGCCCAGCATTAACTAGCCCTGGAGGTATCTGAAGGGCATGGCCAGTTCACCACAGAAACAACTAACAAAGACAAAACTTCGCATCCAGAGTGCATGTGTTCAAAGGACCACGGACCAACAGACTTCTCAGCCGTGGCGTGGCATGATGTCTAGTGAGACAGGTCAAAGAACTCAATGGACTCTTGGGTGACACTGGACTTTGCAAGGAGAGCCGGTACAAATAACCTTCCGAGGCAATGCTGAACTGCGTAGTGTCACACACTGTGACGCTGCATGGAGTATGGGTGACCACTGGTAATATTATCAGTACCAATATCACAAACCTGCGCCTTATACCGGCTATGCCATGCAAGGTATCAGTGGAAGCGTCATGATTTGCTAAATATGATATGCTTGTTTATGTTATGTATCATCTTTGTGCAGAGAGCTATAAATATGTGTGGTACACTGATGTCTCAAACTTGTGCTTTGCATCTGGGTGACACCCTCAGACAGACTGACATCAGCACTCTCCAGCCTGCTTGATGGCCCATCAAGGGCAATCAGCTGTATAATGGACCCACTGAGCATAGCCAGGAGCTACACCTATGAGTCAGCAGGACATGTAGGGACATGCCTATGGACAGGGGACTCCAAGTTCTCTTCCATGCCCAATTGCTGTGAGCCTGTCTTTGGGACAAAGGATGTACAAGCCACATGGCAGAGAATATAAAAAGGCAGCTGCATCGCCTCCATTTTGTCTTCAGTCCTGCTTCTCACCTATGGAGTGATGTCTCTACAGCCTGAAGCTTTGAAAAAAGGATGGACAGACCCTTCCAAGCTTTGGATGTGCTCCAGAGGGACTTTACAAGCCAGCAAACTCACCAGTGCTGCGAGGAACCTGATCTCTGGACTCTGAAATCATATGTATGTATCTGATTGCTTTGACCATTTAACAACTCTCTTCTCGTACTTTTCTTTTCTAATGAAGCTTTGGTTTCAGATACTAAAGGATTGGCTGGCAGCAGGGTATTGAGCTGGTAATGTGGCCGGTGCTGTGGGGATCAGAAGAATATTTTGTGCAGTGAATGGAATTTTAAGTAACTTCTCACTTGACTGGACCTATTTGCTGATACAGAGCTAGAGACTGGAGTGCAACAAAGCGGGCTGTGTGATTTCATTTTTTCAGCTTCTTGATAACCCATGTGGGGGTTCAGGAACACTGTGTGACTGGCTGGTGAATCTAACTACAGTGTTAACCACCAGTTCTGGGAGAATCTGCTCTCCTTTTGCAGTCTGACTTAATCTTGACATTTTCAGTGTAGGTTACCCTGGGCACCTCATGTCACACACACATCCTCACAGGATTCTTGTCCCATCACTTTGTAAAATGGACTCTGTGTTAAAGAGACTGCAGCAGTTTGGCATAACCAATAATATCTCTCAGCCAAGACCCTGGGCTTCCCCCCTGCTTCTGGTTATAAAGAAAAATGGAAAATACAAATTTGTGCGGATCTGAAAAGACTTACTGAGGCAGTTGTGAGAGAAAAATCTATCCTCCATCGCTGGATGGCTTTCTCCCCAAAGTGAAAGGAACTACAATATTGTGTACGCTGGATGACTCCCGTAAATTCTGGCAAATTCCTTTAGCTGAAGAAAGTGCTAAACTGATTATATTGATCACACTTTTCAGGAGATTTTGCTTTTGAAGATTCCCTTTTGGGATTACCAGAGCACCTGAATTTTCCAAAGACAGATGGCAGAACTGATAATGAACACAAATGGAGTTGTAATTTTCATGGACAATATTCTGATACATGGATTTTTGATGCAACACAACAAAACCCTCAATGATGTCCTAAGCCTAGCCAGTCAGCCTGGACTCAAGCTATAGGAGGAAAAGTGCCTTTTCTGCCTGCCCCGAACTGGGGTTTTGGGACGGACAATAAACAAAGATGGAATCAGTCCTAACCCTGAGAAATGAGAGAATTGAATGCACCAACGAATGTATTAGAGCTGAAACATGTACTGGGGATGGTACATTACTTTGGTCGATACCTGTGAGACCTTTCTACATTGAAAAAACCACCCAATGAACTGTTAAAGTCCAACACAGCTTGGCTCTGGGAGCCAAATCAAGAAATTGCTTTCAAAAAGGGAAAAGAAGTGATCTCAACAATTCCACTTCTCTGCTGCCATGATGTGCAGAAACCCACAAGGGCTCAGTGCAGATGCAGACAGCTCTGGCCTGGGCGGTAGGCTCTGGGCGAAGCCAGCTATATTTTGTGTTTGCACTCTCACAGAAGCAGACAAATGACGTGCACAGATCAAGAAGAAGTGCTTGGCAAGCGCATGGGCAGGTGAAAACTTGTCCAGCTATCTGTGTGGCCTGGATTCATTTGCACTGATAACAGACCATAAACTGCTCGTAACCCTCATCAACAGACGAGACCTGGATCGAGCACCACTGAGATGCCAGCGTCCATTGCTAAGGTTAGTCCAGTTTAACCCAGGTGCTAAATACGTTCCTGGGAAAAATCCAGTGGTATAGACACTCTGTCATGGAGCCCAGGATCACACTCATCTAGCCGGGAGTTCGAAGACAGATGCTGAGGACACAGACAGACCAGTGTCAGAAAAGAGAGTGCTCCAGCTACAAACAGTAACCTCGCCAGACGTGCAACTTCAGGGAGCTCTAAATTACACTGGGGCAGCTGGCCCAGGCATCTAAAGGACACTATGGAAGTGACAAGGGACTTCGTGGTGTGTGGACAATTAAGCGAGTCAAATAGACTCATGATTAAACGCAACTGCAATTCCAAATGAAATGAGAGGAGAAATCCGAAACCTCATCCATGACGGACAGCAAGGATTAACTACATGCCACTAACAGACCAACCAGTCAGTGCAGTGGCCAAGCATCTGCCAGGACAGTAGGAATAAAATATCCACATATGAAGATTGCAGAACTAAGACCAACACAGCTCAAAGAACTTTGAATAACAACACCTCTGCCAGACAGAGCTGGGGAGTGATTCGCTGCAGATTCATAGAACATCATTATGGGGCATGATGGACTAGATTTCCAGGTATACAGCGATAATGTACTTGAAAGACATAACATGTCGCCAAGTGTGCACTTTTGCTCACTTTGGTTCTCCAGAACAACTAGTGACGGACAACGGGCCACAACACGCTGCAGCGTAATTGAACCCTTTCCAAACAAAACATGATTTTGGTCATGCTCCTGGGGGCCGACATTACCCACAAGCGAATGAAGGGGCTGAGAGCTGTACGGACAGCTGAGAAAATCCAACAGCAGGAAGTTCCAGCCCTTGCTCCTCTGAGCAACAGATAAACACCAATAGCAGCTACTGGATCTAGTCCAGCACAGCTCCTGCTGGGAAGACAGCTCAGAGCTACTGTTCCAACTCTGGGAAAGAATCTCTCTCCAAAGTGGCCAGACATGAAGAGTTGCCAGACTGGATAAAACGACCAAAAGAGCTTATGGCCAAATGTCACTCAGAGACCTGTGGGTCATGTTCATGTCAAACAGGATGCAGGAAAAGGATGGACATCTCCAACTTTCATAAATAAAAAGAATCCCACACCCAGATCACACGTGATCGAGACCAGCAGAGCGTGGAGAGTTCAACAGAAACCATTGACATCTACAGTCAGCATCAGGAGACCAATTAATGGAGCAAACGCTACAGATGGCAGATGCAGAACAAGACGAGACAACTCAAGGCTTTTAGATGGACAACAGCCAGTCACTGCAATGACTGGACAGCAGCAGCCAAGCTGTTCGGGACTGGGTCACGTAACCGGAAAACCTGCATGATTCAGAGGTGCGGCAGCCTGGTCCGCTGAGCGTCAGAGGCAGCACCGCAGCGGGACAGGCGTCACTGGCAGCCACGTGGACGGTAAGAGGGGGAGGGATGGAAGGGAGAGTGTCGTCGCTGGTGTGGGCAGTGGGAATGGGACTGGTCCTCCACGACTTTACAGCCATGGGTGGCACCTACCTCCTGCCTGTGGGGCGGCTGTTTGGGGGGCACGGGCGTGTGGACCGGGGCCCCGCCCTCTGCCCTGCCCGCTCCCCTGAGGCCCCACCCGTGTTCCACCCCCCCGCTCTGAGAGGTGTGTGGGGGAGGAGGGACCTCAGGGGAAGGGTCACGAAACTCTCCCCCCAAAGGCACCCGGAGCCCAGCTTGTGCCAGCCTTCGTGGGGGCTGCCTGGCGCTGGGCACTGAGGGGCTACAGGGCTCGGTCTGGCTGCACGGGACCAGAGGAGCAGCCCAAATGCTGGAGTTGGGGACTGTTGGGCCGAGCAGTCCCAGGAGCAGTGAAGTGCCCGTGCCCCGCCTGGCGGTCCCCGCATCCGGAGGGACCCTGGCACAGGGCGCAGCTGTGACAGGAGACAGCTGGAGGCATGGCCGAGAATCAGCGCGGGTAATGGGGTAAGTGCTTGCAAACGGTGTCAGACACGAGGTGCTCCGCAGCCTCTGCCTCCACCCACCTGTACTGGGGGCAGACCGCTGCGACCCGTGCCTTCCCCGCTGTCCCAGGACAGGAGAGCCCCCGCAGTCCCTGCCTGACCCAGTGGGGGTGCCGTGCTCAGAGATAAGCTCTGTGGTCAGTCTGCATCTGGTACCCCAGGGGCAGGGAAAGCCACGTGCCCGTCCCCCTTACCCTGCTCCTGCAAGCCTGTCCGCCGCGCCATGCTCTGCAGATATTCCCGCTCCTCCTGCAGTCGCTGCTCACGCAGCCGGTGGTCCATCTGCCCAGCCTGGGGCATGGGTAGGGCAAGGCAGGGAGAGCCCCAGGTAGGGACTGGGCAGCCGCCCTACGCCGTCCTCGGGCTGTTGGAGACACACAGGGACACACACTAGCTGGGTGGAGCTGGACAGAGTTAATCCTGCTCTCCCCAGCCCAGGCACCTCCAGACCCACGTACATCCACAGGCCCCTCGACACGGCACAGCACGGCAGCCACCACCGAGATGCAGCCACCTCTGCATGGATCCCGCCACATGGAGAATCCTGCCTCCCACAGAAACTGCAGGGGATCAAGAACCCAACAGCATCTCCCAGCTGGGATTCGGTCAGGACAGCCCAGCTCCCAGAGACGCCGGGGCTTGAGAACGGGACTTGGGCTTTTATTCCATTTAAAGGGCGGCTCTTCCTGCAGCATAGGCCACCCCACACAGGGCATCGGGGCCAGCGCTGTCTGTGGGGAGAGTGCCCCCTTCAGGTTAATTCAGGGTTGCTTAGCTAAGATATGGACACAAGGCTTCGTCCCAGTGTATGTGAGGTATTAAAGTAACACAATTAGGAGTTGGGTAAGAAATTGTGGCATGTAAAGCAAAGAGAATGTAAGGTGTTTGTAGGATTGTGACTCAGTTTCCCAACTCTCTGGGTACTGCCATCCCAAGCATCAATTCCTGCTCTAGGATGGAAGGCGGCAGGCAGGCCTGTCTGAGCTGGCGCAAAGGAATGGATCAAGAATGGCCCCACGTGAATGTGGCTCTGGAGGGACCATGGCGGCCTGGACTGGACATTCACTGCCAGGCGCTGCAAGCTGAGATGTGTGGAACCAGTGGGGACAGCGGCTAGAGACACAGAGACACAGAGACCAAGGTGCTTGGATCTGGTGAGAAGAACCTGTTGCCCCAGCACAGCAAGCTGACCCCAGCAGCATTTGGGTAAGAGGATCGAGGGACTCCAGTTCAGCCTGGCTTCCCCAGCTGCCCTCAGGACCCTTCGCTCCCGCGGCTTGTTCTGAACCAGCTGCCTGGCCCGGGTGCAGATCCCTGCCAGCTACGGCACCCCCAAGAGGTGATGGGGTCTCTGCCAGGGCAGAGCTCCCCTGAAGGGACCAGGAGCAGTGTGTAGCTCAGGCCCCCGCAATCCGGGCCGGTTAGCAGAGCATTTGCAGTGAATTCCTTCAAGACAGGATGGGAGCATGCACCAAGGATCCAGCTGCAGCACAGAGTGGCAAACTCAGGAAAATGCGGGTTCACAGGGGGACCCCAGCCAGCACATAACAGTGGATCCTTAACGCAGGCCCCTGCCCGTCTGCATTCAAGGGGCTGCTTGGCCAAATGCCTCACAGCAGCTAGACCCGTCAGCCCAAGTGTGCAAGGCCGGCTCCCAGCTGGCTGGAGCTGTGAACACAGGTAACTTTTCCTTGTGCTCTTCTCTCCCCCTCCCAGTGTGACAAGAGGGCAGCACTTTGGGTCCTAAGCAACTGGTAACGACAGCTTTGTCGCCTGCCTGAGCTGCCGGCACCCTTGTGAGTCATCCCAAGTCGCGCTCTCTGCAGCATCTCGGGGCTCTGAGTGCTTCCTCCCAGCACACCTCCCACAGCTCCAGCTGGGCCCAGCAGGTGCAATGAATGTTCCAGTCTCAACTCTCTTAGGCATGCAAAATCAACTTCAAATGATTGCTAAGCAGCCAGAGTGAAGTGTAAC
Source organism: Mesoclemmys tuberculata (assembly GCA_007922155.1). Lineage (NCBI taxonomy): Eukaryota > Metazoa > Chordata > Testudines > Chelidae > Mesoclemmys > Mesoclemmys tuberculata. The sequence goes on from ML675706.1 coordinate 1,629,035, forward strand.
TCGGGGGATGGAGAGGGGATGGGATATCTGTAACACACGTGCTCACATCCAGGCTCTAAGTCCTGTCGACTCTCTCTGCGTAAGCGCTAAGATCTGGCCTTTCTTCTCCATCCACACGGCTGCCAATTCTCCAAGCTCTCTTCTGAAACCCCCAGGCCAGAAGGGACCATGTGACCCTCCAGTCTGAGACCTGCCCCACAATCACCCTCTGAGCAGATCTCAGAAAAACATCCGATTGTGACTGGGAAACTGCCAGTGACGGAGAATCCACCATGACCCTTGGGAAATTGTTCTGATGGTTCATTGCTCTCACTGCTAAAAATTTCCCTTATTGCCAGTCTGAATGTGTCCAGCTTGAGCTTCTGGCCTTGGGATGGCATTCGCCCTTCCTCTGCTAGACCTCACCAAACACTTGGTCCCGGGCGGGTGCTTACAGATGGGGATCCAGTCGCCCCTTCACCTGCCCTCTGTGAAGCTGAACAACTTGATCTCCTTGAGTCTATCCCTACAAGGGAGGTTTTCTGACCCTCTCACCCTTTTCCTGGCTCATCTCTGTCCCCGCCCCCATTTATCAACACCCTCCTTGAATCGTGGCACCCGACCTGGCCCTGGATCCCAGCAGCAGCCGCACCAGCGCCAAATCAGGAGGGAAAACCACCTCTTGACTCTGACTCGAGATGTCCATTTGTGCTCCCAGGATCCCTGCAGCACCCTGCACGCTGCCTCGACAAATGCAATCATCCCTTCTGAGGCCAAGCCGGTCTCACCCCTAGTGGGGAGGATGGAGGAAAAGGTCCCCAGTAGCTCAGGGGGGCCGCTCCCCCCCAGCAAAGGGAACCGGGTGGTGCCCCTCCCCCAAGGGGCCAGGATGGATCTGGGGGTGCAGAGCAGCAGGATTGGTCCGGGGGCTGGGAACAGGTAGACATGGGGGGCTAGCTCCCATCCCTCGAAGCACTGCTCAGAACAATAGCCCAGCCCTGTGGGGTGCAGCAGCAGGTGGAGTCCCACATCCCAGCACCCCCAGCAAGGTGGGGGCTACAGCCTGGAGGTGACGGCAAGTGACACTTCCCGGGGGGTTCTTGGCTAGCAGAGGCAGGTCAAACGCGATACAGGGGGTGGACGTTGAAGGTGGACTGATTCCAGCTGTAATTGGGCATCCGTGTTTGCTCAGGCGGGTCACTAAACACAGGGGTGGAGGCTCCAACCGACTGTCACTGGCAATGTTTCAATCCAGCCTGGCTGGTCTTTTCCCTGCTCTGCCCAGGGAACGGCTCTGGGGCGGGGGTCTCGGCTGGGACGGGGGTCCCGGCTGGCCTGGGGATCTAGCCGCCTCAGGGCCTGGGAATGGAGGCTGGCTGCTGGCCCTGGAGCGGAGGGCTCTGGCGAGAGCTGAGCAGTGGCCAGGCGGGGAAGGCTGCCCAGGTTGTGTGTGGCTGAGGGCACGGAGAGGCCAGGTGCGGTTTGGGAGGTTCCGGGGAACCCGAGGCTCCCCCAGGATGAGGCACTTGCTTTACAGACAGCTACATTCGAATCCAGACAGCTCCCCCCGGCCTGAGCTTTGTCTGCTGTGACGGCCCCAGCTGGACGGGGCCAGCCACTGGGCCTGGGTCAGGCGCTCCTCGCTCAGACCCGAGAGCCAGCAACAGCGCAGGTATCGCCCGGCAGCCGGACGCCAGGGCTGGCCTGGGGCCAGCTCCTCCTGCACAGCCCCGCTTCCTGCTGCACGTGTCCTGCCACCTTGCGATGGCATCAGCTGCCTGGGGCTCCCAGAGCCCCCTCAAGCCCTGCAGCTACGCGGGCACTGGCCGTAGGCTGAGCATGGGCTGGGACCAAGGGTCCCAGGAGCCCAGAGGGCAGCAGTCAGGAGCAGACGTGTGAGCACCTGGAGCGGGGGATGTGCTGGCAGGGCACCCCACAGGATGGGCAGTGCTTGGCAGGGCCTTTGGGCCAACCCCACCCCAGGCAGCAGTCAAGGGATGCAGCCAGCCAGCCCCTCTGCTGCACCCTGGGTAGGACTGGGCACGCTGGGGCTGTACCACCAGCCTTGCCAGTGCCCCATGGCAGCGCCTCCCCCCAGCGGCGTGCCTTGCTGAGAAGACAGGCCTGGGGAGCTGCCAGGTGAGCCCAGCAAGGGGCCGGAGGAGACGCACCCGGGACAAAGGTTAGGCAAGCAGGAAGGGCCAGGGAAACTCCTGCAGGAGCAGCAACCTACACTGGGTTCCCACACCACCAGGCCACCCTGTGGGGCCAGAGACCCCAGCCCTAGTGCAAGAGACACAGGCGCAGGCCTGCCTCCAGCCACGCCACGCCAGGCTGACACAAACAACCAGAGTCCTGTAGCACTTTAAAGACTAACACATTTAATTTTTGCAGGCATAAGCTGTCATGGGCTGTAACCCACTTCGTCAGATGCCCTCCAATCCCCCTAAACTGCCATGCAGGCCCCCTCCCCCACAGCCACTGGTGCCCAGGGCCCAGACTGATCCCCCACACTTGCAGCAACCAGCCTGAGATGGCTGCACCCTCCTCCCACCGCATCACAGGCTGCAGGAGCCCCCCCTCGACCTCTCCCGGCTGTGCAGAGAACAGCCCCAAGCTGGACCCCCTCCCCCACATCCCAACTGCCCCGGCACAGAGCCGACCTACCTGGGCCCTCCTCACTTACTGGCGGGGCTCCCTGGCCTCCATCCCCCTGGCATAGCTGCAGGGGCCTCGGGAGGCAGCACACCCAGCCCGATGACACATTAACCACCAGTCCAAGCCTAGCCCTCCCTCAGGTGCATCTCCCCAGCCAGGCCCGACTGCTGCCTCTCCTCCCTCCCACACGCTGGCAGTGGGAAGTGTCAGGTTCTGACTCATGTGTGAGCGAGGGAGCTCCTTGCAGGAGGCTGGCAGGATAGCTGGCTCATCTGCCTCTGCCCAGCACCGCCAGCACTTTGCACACAGCCAGCCAAGCCTCTCAGCCTCAAGAGGGAGGAGAACTGGTGGGGAAACTGAGGCACATAAAGGGTTTTTTTGGGGGGTGACACAGTGAGAACGCCCCAGGGTCCTGACTCCCAGTTCCCCATGCTCCAACCCCTAGACCACACTACCTCTCCCTGACTGCAGGGGACAGGAGCTCTTTCTCAAGCAGGCGAAGGGGCATTGTGGCAGCACATCACAGCTGCTCAGTGCATATTTTTATGAATTATGAACGACTGGGATTTTCAGAAAGCCTTTGATAAGGTCCCTCACCAAAGGCTCTGAAGGTAACTACAGAGCCATAGGATCCAAGGGAAGGTGCTCTCCTGGATCAGCAATTGGAGAGAGGTAAATAGCAGGGTCCCCAGGGATCTGTCCTGGGACCAGTGCTGTTCAACTTACTCAGCAATGATCTAATAATATTCTGATCTAATCAGTGATGAAGAAAGGATGAAGAGTGAAGTGGCAACATTTGCAGATGTTACAAAATTATTCAAGATAGCTGACTGCAAGTTGCTGCAGGGGGCTCTCCCAAAACTCCAAAAACAGCAAAGAAATGCACCCTGGAAAACATAATCCCAACCCTACATATACCACAGCGGGCTCTGAATTAGCTGGTAACCCCCAAGAAAGAGATCTGGGAGTCACAGCAAATAGTTCTCAGCAGGTTTCAGTTCAATTCGCAGCTGTGGTCAAAAAGGCTAACAGGATTTTAGGAACCATTAGGAAACGGATATATATAAGACAGACAATATTATAATGCCACTTTATGGGATGCCCATGTCTTGAATACTGTGTGCATCCCAAAAAGGACACAGCTGAACTGAAAAAGGTTCAGAGACGGACAGCAAAGATGGTCGAAGGTACGGAACAACTTCCGTAAGAGGAGAGACTAAAAAGATTAGGGCCGTTCAGCTTAGAAAAGAAACACCAAAGGGGGGCTATAAAATGTTGACTAGTGTGGAGAAAGGGAATAGAGAAGTGTCATTTCCCCCTTCACGTAACACAAGAACCAGGAGTCACCCAATGAAATTAACAGACAGCAGGTTTAAAACAAACAAAAAGAAGTATTGCTTCACACAAGGCACAGTCAACCTGTGGAACTCATCGCCCTGGGATATTTGAAGGCCAAAAATATAGCTGGGTTCAAAAAAGAATGAGATCAGTTCCTGGAGGATCAGTCCAACAATGGCCCTTAGCCAAGATGGTCAGGAATACACCCAATGCTCCAGGTGTCCCTAGACCTCTGCTTGCCAGAAGCTGGGGCTAAGTGACAGGGGATGGGTGACCCAATAACTGCCCGGTCTGTTCAGCCCCTCTGAAGCACCTGGCACTGACAGCTGCGAGAGACAGGATCCTGCGCCAGCTGGACCACAGGTCTGACCCAGCCTGGCTGCCCTTAGGCAATAGCCTGTCCCCCCAAAGCAGCTAATTGTGCCCCACTGTCTCCTGGACAGAAATATGCTTCCTGCTCCCCCGCAGCTGCTCTGCTCTGGCCTGGAGCAGCAGTATGGAAGCCCTTTGACTTCCATTCCAGTCACTGGCACTGCAGGCGCTCTTTTCTTTAGGCCCTTTCTCTACACAGCCCCATTAGCAGCTGCCCTGAAGGGCTCAGGCAGTTCAGCAAGTGCACACAGCTGCTCCCCCAGCTGCAGTGACATCAGCTACCATGCCATGCCACCTGTCGGGATGAATTGCTTTAACCCATAGCTCCGCTCACAAGTGTAACTCCACCCACTCTGGGCCTGGGATGCTGGATGGATGGATGGACTGTGTGTAGATGGTAATCCCATGGGGCCAAGTGGGGTGCAACCTCCCAGAAAGAGGAGACAGACTGGACAAGATGCTGATGGGAACAAGATTCCGTCTCTCAAACCTCCCAGGGAGACAGGTGGGGAGCAGGTGGGATGAGAGAACAGGAAACGGTGGCTGGGGGAGGCATAATGATATAGTGATCGTCCACATTTATGTAATGCTGGGATCCCGAAGAGCTTTGCACACTGTAGGGTGCATACCAGTTAGTCAACTGCCAGAGAAATGCAGCCACCTCTGTGTGGAACACAGCAGCTGGCTGGCAGCTCACTGCAACGCTGCACATTAGAGCAGGAAGCGATGAAGAGAAGAGAGAGAGAGAAAAGGGGAAGAAAAGAGCTGCCAAAGGGCAGGTGGAGGGATTGGCTTGGTTTGAACTGGCACTGTCCTGTTTGGGACAGGGTGGGGCAGGGCACTGCCTTGGAAGCCAGGTTCCCATCCCAGTGGCCTGCCTGGGGCTCAGAGGGAGCTGGCGGGCAGACCAGACTGTTGCTGACTGGGAGGTTTTCTTGCCAAATTCACAAGATCCTGAATAAACAAGCCTCTTATCAGCCAGGACCTTTGCTCCGCCACAGACGCCCCCCGCTGCAAGGCCGCATCCGGTGACAGAGAGAAGCCGCTCGCCCCTTCCGGCCATGTGGTGACACTGGAGTAAGCGTGTCATGCGCACACCTGGCCTCCGCTGCAGGGGCGGGAGCGGGTGGAGGCTGCAGCCAGCAGCGGTGCTGGAACAGCCTCCCTGGGCAGAGTTAAGGTGACATGGGCAACCTTGACATGTCCCCTTTGCTGCGGGGGGGGGCACAAAGCCGGAGGGGCAACGTGTGTGTCACACGCGCGAGACACGGGCCTGGGGGCGGGGCCTGCCCCTGCTGCTGCTCCCGGCGCCCCCTCCCCCGTGCAGAGCTGGCCACGCCCCCCGGGCTAGAGTCAGCGATGCCGCGGGCGGGCGGGGCCGCACGGACGGAAGGAAGGGGCGGGGCAGCCCCAGCCTAGCACCCCCGCCTCGCCCCTCACGTGATCCCGAGGGGGCGGGGCTCTGACCTGGGGCGGGTCAGTGGACGTGCGGGGGGCGGGGCCAGAGAGCTGGGGGCGGGGCAGGCAGCGGACGGAGCCCCGCCCCCAGCGCCTCAGCCCCGCCCCGCTGCGACTCCGGAGCCACCCGGCCAGCGCGGGGCGCCGGGGGCAGGTGCGGGGGCGGGTGTCCGGTCCGGTCCGGTCCGGTCCGGGCGGGGCGGGGCGGGGCGGGGCGGGGGGGCAGGTGCCGGGGGCCCGGTCCGGTCCGGGCGGGGCGGGGCAGGTGCCGGGGGCCCGGTCCGGTCCGGTCCGGGCGGGGCGGGCGCAGCCCACCCATGGGGGACAGGCGCATCCTGTGCGTGGGCCTGGCCTGCCTGGACATCATCAGCGTGGTGGACGCGTACCCGGCCGAGGACACGGACACCAGGTACGGCCCGGCCGGCCGGGCGCGCGTGGGACGGGGCCAGTCCAAGTGAGACCCGCAGGGCCCGTCTCGGGCGTGGCGCGGGGCCCCCCCC
>ML675706.1:1640037-1705050 GCA_007922155.1 Mesoclemmys tuberculata
TGGTATGTTGGCGGGGCGCTCTGGGCAGCTGGCTCGGTGTCTCTGGTATGTTGGCGGGGCGCTCTGGGTAGCTGGCTCGGTGTCTATGGTATGTTGGAGGGGCGCTCTAGGTAGCTGGCTCAGTGTCTGTGGTACGTGGGAGGGGGCGCTCTGGGCAGCTGGCTCCAGCTCGTTGCTCTAGGTGGGGCTGCCCAGGACAGGAGGCACGTGGGGCAGCAAGAAGGGGCCAAGGGCCTAGTGGGGCTGCTCAGCTGCCAGTCAGTTGCCAGCTCCCGGGCGGCTGGGGAGCAGGGACTCCTGGCCGCGGCCGGGGTTTGCTGGGCAGTGACGGGGGCTGGGGACAGGACCCCCTGGGGGCATTGGGCAAGGGGCAGGGAGACGGCGCTGAGGGGACAGGGCCGTGAGGGGGTTCGCGGGGAGGGGACAGGGCCGTGTGGGGGTTCGCGGGGGAGGGGACAGGGCCGTGAGGGGGTTCGCGGGTGCTGGCTGCCCAGCCCAGCCTGGCCCCCTCACCCCTTTCGTTCCTGGCAGGTGTTTGTCAGCAAGGACGTGGCCAAGGACTTTGGTTTCCAGTCAGCTGCTGCGGCCGTCAAGGGGCTTCACGCCCGTGTGAGACCAGGGTAGGCTTGGGCCGCTTGGGGCCAAACTGGGAGGGTGAACCCATCCCAGGTTTGGGGGGCCAGGGACTCAGCTGTGTCCAGGCCACCTACCTGCGCTCACTGCCCTACCTTGGGCAAAGCTCCAGGGCCTGTGTAATGCACACTGGCCAAGGCAGCTTCCAGTGGGCCAGGGCCCCAGAGGAGGCTCTGGCCAGGTATTGGGGGCTCGCTACAGCCACAAAATGACTTGGTGGATTCACAGCTGTCCCCACTGGGCCCCTGCCAATGCCAGGGGCATGTGGGCACCAAGTGGGCCCTGGAGGTAGAAGGGGGATGGTGGGCAGGGCTGGCTCTGGGGTCACACTGTGGGGCTGTCAGGCCAGCTCTTTGCTGCTATCCCCTAGGGCCACTGTGATCTGTGCCTGGGCCGAGGAAGGGGCCGACGCGCTGGGGCCTGACGGGGAGCTTGTCCACTCAGCTGCTTTCTCCCCCGAGACCATCGTGGACACGTTGGGAGCTGGAGACACGTTCAACGCCTCTGTCATCTTGGCCCTTTCGAGAGGTGAGGGTCTGTCCCACTGGCTGGCCAGCAGAGCACTGGCTGCGGGGTGGAGCCAATTCCCAGGCTAACGGGCGGATTGCTGTCCCATCACAGGGCAGAGTCTGCAGGAGGCACTGACCTTTGGCTGCCAGGTGGCTGGCAGAAAGTGTGGCGTGCAGGGGTACGACGGCATCGTGTGACGCCGCCCTGGGAGTGCCACCCGCTGGAGGAGACGACCATTTGCTGAGTTGCCGAGCTTGAGGTGTCCGTGGCTGGTGCTGACTTGCTGTGGTTTCCTGGGACGAGAGCTGAGCCCTTGGCACTGCCTGCTGCCTTGGCCCTGTACCAGGCCCTCCCTGGCCCCTCCCCATCCAGTCAATAAACACCTGGCAACAGCTGCAGTGCTCGCTCTTCTCAGGGCCACCAGCATCCAGCCTGCAGGGCCCTGCGGGCCATTTCTCGGGGGCCATGGGACGTGCTGAGCCTGCCTGACGCTGCCTAGTTAGGGGTAGCTCACACCAAGGAGGCCCTACCCAGCAGACAGGTGGGCAGCCGGCTGCAGCATCAGAGGTGTGGTGCAGGTGCTCCTGGGGACACCAGACCCGCTGGCGGGGGTTGGCACCATGGTCCTGGTAGCCTTTGGTGCCTGACCTCACCCTGTGGCGGGGGCTCCCTGCAGGTCTCTGCCTTGGAGCTGCATAGTGTTGGAGAGCTGCCAGCTGGACCCTGCCAAGCCAAGCACTGCCCCGGCAACTGCTTTCAACTTCCCAGCCCCTTCCCTCTGGTAGCGGCTCAAGCCCCTGGCAGGAACGTGAGGGGCTGGGTTGGGGACAGAGGGGCCTGGGCCATCCAAAGGAGGGCCTCTGCTCTGCCTGGGGAGATCCTAGTGCTGATCGGGAGGGGGAGGTCTCAGGATGTTGGGGCCTAGCTCCACAGGAGGTATTCTCAGGGCGACTCCTGCTGGCGCCAAGCAGCCCTAACACAAAGGACAGCATGCTGTCTGGCCCAAGGGGAGCGTGGGGTGCCCAGGTGGCAGGAGTATGGACTGGCCTAGGCCCCAGGGGGTGAGGAGACAGAGCTGGCTGCTTTGCCAGGGCACAGCTTGGCCATGGGGGCAGTGTTAGAGTGGCCAGCTGGGTCCTGGCCAGCCCTGTGGCAGCAGCACTCAGTGAGGAGGCTCGACCCTGGCTGGGGAGCTGCACTGTGCCCCTTGGGCTGTGCATGGGGGCAGGGTGCTCTGGTTCCTGTCTCAGAGCTTGGACAAAGCACCAGGGCCAGTCACACTGAAGGGGGCAGGGGTTAAACCCTGCCTGCCCCCCCGGGAATGGCCACCGGCTATGGCTGAGGGAAACACCACCCCCTTTCTCCTTCTCCCCAGAGAAGGCGAGGCAGCCAGCCATGCAGCAGGGATGGGCACTCAAGTGGGCTGGCTGCCAGTAGGGCCACTTGTCAGCCCACACGGCTGCTGCCTGCTCTGGGGGCAGGGGAGATTTCGGCAGGGACTCAGCCCCATGGAGGGACAAGCAGCTGAACTTACCCTCTCTCCTCTTCCCCCCAATCCCTATGGTGCTTACAGTCAGGGAGGGGGCTGACAGCCTTGAACATAGTGTATATTTTTCTCTTTCCAAGTGTGAGTTACATGATCAATTGCACATGACGCAGTCCCCGCCCCCCATCCTGGCCCCCAGCATCCAGCTTGTTTCCCTCTTGGATGCAACATGCAGAGCCAGTTCAGCGCTAGAGGGGGTAACCCTGCTTCGCTGCAGTGCCAGGACGGCTCCTTTCCCCCAACCTGGCTCAGGGTCAGGCACCTGCCTCCCCACAACCTTGTCTCGAGGGGGGTCTCACGTGCAGCAGACCCCACAGGAATTGCCCCACTGTCTCCTAGGGGCTCAGGACCAGCTTTCCCCAGGTGCAGGCCAGGGGTGCAGGGTGTTGCTGAGCAGAGAGCACACGGGGAGAGTTCAGGCCCCCCCATTCTGAGCCCTGAGTGCTAGGAGGGGGTGCCAGTGTCCACAGGGCACCAGACCATGGTCTAACCCCCACAATGCATCTCCTGAGCTGAGGTGGACACAGCAGCCACACCAAATCCAGGGGAGGGGATCCCTGACAGCTGTTTCCCACCCCCCAAAGCTCCTTGGTGCAGTGGCACCCCCCCACCAGCTCTGCCGCCCCAACACTGCCCTGAGCTGTCCAGCTAGATCTCAGTGCTGCCCACTTGCCTCTTGGGCCCCCCCGCCTCCCAGTGCCCATCCTCTTCAGGCTGAGCTGCTGTCTCCTGCCCTGGGGGGCTGAGCGAGGGCCCCCTCTTGGCCTCTGGCTGCTGTGCTGAGGGCCCTGGCACCTCGGGGGGTTCCACGCCAGGATCTGCTGCCCCTGGGGGGCCTGGGATCTCTAGGGCCACAGCAGGTCGCTCCTCTGGTTCTTGAGCTACCTGCTGCTCCAGCCCTTCTCCCTGGGGGGCATTGGCCTGCTCTGATGGGGGAGGCTGGCCCTTGGTGGGGGGCAGCAGGAGCTCTGAGGGGTTCAGTAACCCATCCCTGTTCAGGTCCTGAGTCGCCAGGATGCTGTCTACCACCAGGATCACCTACAGGAGAGGAGAGGGGACATTCACAGCTGCAGGGAGCAGAAAGCAAGCGGGGGACTGGCTGGCTCTGGGGGTGGGGAATGGGACATGGCCTTTCCCGCTAGGGGGGCACTGGCTCCAATCCAGCCCCAAGGCAGGGGAGGGGCTGGCTCCTGGGCGTCATCCTTTCCCCCTTGAGATGCCTGAGCTCTGCCCCTCGAGGGTGGGAGGAAGCTCTCCTTGCTGCTGCCCATGCGCAGGGCCCAAGAATAATTGTTTCGGGCCCAGTACAACTGTGTAACATGGGCCCCCTCCCACACACACAGGCACGCTCCCTCATCCCCGACACAGTCTCGAGCCATAAAAACCGTTTTCCTCATGGTAATGGGGGTTGCCTCTGGGCCCGGTAAAGTGTACCCTCCCCCCCACGCACAGGGGCCTTGCCCATGTGCTGGGCGAGATGGAGGCTGTCAGGCCCCAGCTGCCACCACAGACTGGGGCCGGCGCAGACCTTTGCCCAGGTGAGAGGCAGCCCCCCCCCCACACACACACCTGCTAGCTCAGCTGTGCCAGGCCCTCCCCCAGCTCAGGGTCCCACAGCAGCCGTGCAGGGGGCAAGTGCCACCTACCGAGGCGGGAGAGGGCTGGCCCTGGGCATGCTGGGACCCCACCTCCGTCAGCAGGTGCAGGACCTCCAGTCCGTCCAGCAGGCCACTCTTGTCATCGTCGTGCAGCGCAAAGAGGAACAGCAGAGCTGCGGAGAGACGGGGGGTCACGGGCTGGCCACAGCTGCCCTCGCAGCCCCCCCGGCACTTCAGCTGCAGCCTGGGCACCGGAGCCCCCACCAGCTGCACCCTCCAGCTCTCGGAAGCTGCCAGGTGGCCTCCATGGCTGGCCAGGACTTTGCTGCCAGGCAGGCCCACGGCGCTCTGCCACTGCAGTGAGCCTGGCCACCCGCCTGCGCCATGCGGGGCCTTTAGGGCAGGTAGTCTGGGCAGCCTGTGAGAAGGGCAGGCGTCCCAGGCACTCGGGTGCATAAGCCGGTGAATGGCAGGCAAGGGGAGACAGCTGGGAGGACACCCCCTCCCCAGACACGGGGCTGGAACCTGTCAGCCGCACGGCTTTCCACCTGCTTGGCACATCCCTGCCTTCACCCCCCCAGGAACACACCTTGCAGTGGGCCCCCCGTCATACACTGGCCTCCTTGCCATTGGGGATGGGGGGAGGTGCCCCTTACCCTGCTCCCTCGTCATGTGATCGGGGTCCTCCGCCACCTGCCCGGCGCTCCTCAGGTAACTCTGCAGCAGCCTGTAACAGGGAGCCCACGTGAGGCCAGGCAGGGGCTGTGGGGCGCAGGGGGCGGGAAGGAGTGATGGGGGCAGGGGCAGAGGACACAAAGGTCCAGCCTGAGCCAGTGGCTGGAAGGGGAAGCTGGACAAATCAGGCTGGCAAAGGGGCGTCCACATTTAACAGGGAGAGTGACAAACCCCTAGGGCAACGCGCCAAAGGCTGGGGTGGAGTCTCCGTCACCTGTAATTCCTCAGTCCAGTCTGGCTGTTTCTCTGCCCAGTTGGCTCCAGGGATTGCTCTGGGACAGGGCTCTGGCCCGTCATGCAGGGGATCCAACTAAATGGTCACAGGGCCCTTCGGCCTTGGGATCTGGGAGCTGCTGTGTGCTAGGCAAGGCAACTGGCCCCCAGGGTCCTTGCTGCCCCCCAACTGGCTCCCAAGGGCCCTGCCCCGCCCTAGTGCACTCATCCCTGCTAGCCAGCAGGGTGTGAGCCAGCCTAGCTCTGGGTCAGTAATGGTAAAAGCCTGGAAACTGGGGAGGTCAAAACAGTCCGTTTTCACAGTGGAGAGGGGTAAGTAGCAGGGTCCCCCGGGTCTGTGCTGGCACCACTGCTGTTCAACGTGTTCACACATGATCTGGAAAAGGAATGAGCCGTGAGGTGGCAAAAGTCTGCAGATGATACAACATGACAAGCTAGTCAAGTCCAAAGCTGACTGAGAAGAGCTCCAAGCAGAGCCCTGTGAAGATACAGACTTCGTATCCACATTTGTGCCGCGAGCCACATAAACGGTCCGCGGATGTCGCAGATTTGCAGGGCTTTAGATCTGCATCCATCCACGAGCCGCAAAACTGGTCCGCAGGTGCAGAAACCTGCGGATGTAAAGCGGAGATCCACGGCTCTCCTCACAAAGGGAGCTCACAAACTGTGGGGCTGGGCAACAAAATGGCAGATGATGTTCAGTGTTGATAAATGCAGTGATGAGTTGGAAAACATCATCCCAACTATGCATATAAAATGATGGGGTCTAAACTGGCTGTTACCACTCAGGACAGATCTCGGCGTCACTGTGGACAGTTCTCTGAAAACATCTGCTCAATGTGCAGCAGCCACCGAAACGCTACCTGGATGTTAGGAACCATCAGGAAAGAGATCAACAATGAGCTAGAAAACATCATGTCGTCACTCTAAATCCAGGGGACACCTGAGCCCAGCAACATCCCCCAAATCTCACTCCCCTGCATGGGACTTTGTCCAGCCCAGCTTCCCATCCCCAGCACGTGGCTCTCCTGTCACGCTCCCCGGGCCAGAGCCAGCGTAAGGTCTGAGGCTGTTCGTGGACTAAGCAGTGGCAGCTGCGCCAGGACCGGCCGCAGCCATAAGCTAAGTAGCAGCCAGTCACATCTTCACATTCCTGCAAGACACCGTGACACGGGGCTGTAGGAAGGCCCTACTGTCCTAACAGCGCCTGCCTCCGCCACACGCGGAAACAGATCTTCCACTGCCGACAGAAAACGTGGTTTGCCAGCGTCCTGCCTGGCCAGGCTTCGCTGACTGTGGGTGTAAAATCTACTCAATGTTTGGTCTTGATGGTGCCCACGTCTCTTGTCTCTCAGTGATCTCTGTCTGCTTCTTCGATTGGTTCTGTTTGTTGCTTAACTAAATGTGCAACAGTTAAATTGACTAAGGCGCTGGGGTATGGTTGGTCAAAGAGCTGGTTCATAAGGGGCAAGGATTGGTGTTTTCTAGTACTTCCGTTTAAAATGATTGGTTAAAGTACAGCTAAGCCAGACCCACGTCTTAATTATATAAATCGGGTCCCAAAAGGAAGTGCTTGGGAACCTAACTCCAGGAGGCAGCCCTAGAAGATCAGCGTTGCCAGACCTCAACACCCAGCCACCACACTGTGCAATAGCTGGAGTCCCCAGATGATCTAATCCGGACTGGCCACCGGAGACGTGTCTGCCTTGTTGGGAGTGGTGAGCGTTGGATGCTCAGTGTGTTCTGTGCTGGTCATTGTTAATAGAGAATACAGATATTCCTGTGTAAGGCCCCTTTGCTGGTAAAAGACCTCACAGCCCACAGGGAAATACGCCCGGAGCCCTACGGCCTGGGACCGGGGGTACTTCAATTAACCAGGTTACCCCCAGAGCCCCATGGCCTGGGAGGGGTGTCCAAACCCTAGAGTGTGGATTGGGTAAGGGTAGGTGCCTTTCCCTGGAGCCCTACAGACTGGGAAAGAGTGGGGCTGCCTTAACCGGGTTGTGGGTTGAGTCCTACAGGTTGGGGGAAAGGTGGAGTTGCCCTAGTGTGCGGGTAACACCAGCTGCATCATTGTCACAAAGGACAGGCAGATCACACCCCCAAGTTGGTGCCCCTGCTGTGCCCTCTCCTCCATCAACATGTAGTGCAGGGCCTAGGGAAACCCCCTCCTATGCAACAGTCACCACTCACCACCTGCCCTCTCTTGTCCCACCCCAGTCCCTTCCACAGGCTGGGCCCAGCAGCTACTGGCATCTTCCTGCTGGCTGCTCAGCCCTAGGCCCCAGGGTCCCTCCCAGGGGGAGCTGGACTCACCGCAGCCCCTCTGGTTCGGGCTGCAGAGGGTTGGGAACAGGCTCTGTCTGCTGTACAGCTGGGCCATCGGATCTGGGAGCAACAAACAGGGTCACGGGCAGATCCAGTGTCATTCCCCCACCCCACACAGGTTCTGGCCTCACTCCCCACAGCACCCCCAGCCCCGCTTCCCATAGCACCCCCCCAACCCAGCCAGGGCTCCAGTCTTGCCCCCCCCCAGTGTCCCCAGACAGGGCTTGGATCCCACCCCCCACAGGAGCTCCCTTCACTGCCCCTCCCAGCTGAAAGGCCTGTGGCAGAGCCGCTTTCAGATACCTGTTGATGCTGTCCTGGGGCGCAGCTTGGCTGGGCGGCAGGGCCAACAGCAGAGATGCTAGGAGCAAAATCCTCATTGTGAGACCACAGCTGGGGACAGCCTGGGGACACAAGCAGCCACATCAGCCCCTCCCTGACCCACCAGTGGCTGCAGATGCAGGCGAGGCCTGGCCTTTAGGGACAGAGGGTCCCCAGCTGTGGGGAGTGTCGGGAGTCCCCGTGTGGCACTGGGCAGCGGCTGTGGGTGGTCACAGCTCACAGGGTGGCCGTGCCTCGCTGTGGTCGGCACTCCCAGTTGCTGGCTGGCCAAGGCTGCATGGGGCTGAGCCAGCAAGTCCAGGCTCCCCGGGCTTTGCTCTGGCGCCGGGACCACGTCAGCACCCCCAGCGAGGAGCCGAGACAGCGGTGTGGCACTGACCACAGAGCCATGGCCAGCACTACGTCAGCCGCTGCTGCTCCCCCAGGGCAGGCAATGACCGGAGACTCTGGGGGGGGAAGAGGCCCCGGCCCCGTGAACGGCATCTCCATGGTGGGTGCTCCAGGCTAGCAGAGCGGGCGACTGGCCATGGAGCTGCATTATGGGCCCTACCAGCCCCGCTTCTGCCCTGACTCCCCTCCAAGACAAAGCGCCTCCTCCCAGCTCCCCGGGCACCCTCTGGGGGCGTGTAACCCTGTGTGCCCAGCCCGCTCAGAGGAGCGCTCAGCCTGCCGTGGGGCTTCCCTGCCACCAGCAGACGCCAGCTCAGGAACGTGCACTGGGCTGGGCCAAGCCCTGGGCAGGACCGGACACCACTGCAGGGCCAGCATGACTAGGCACTGCCCCCGCCGGTCGCACAGGCCCCAGGTGGGCACGGAGCCCTTCGGAAGGGTGAGCAGAGCCTGGGCACCCGCGGCCCCGACCACAACACGCGGGCCAAACAGCCCAGGGCCCGCAGCGCTGCCGGCAAGAGCCAGGCACAGCCCAGCTCCGGGTCCTCAGCACACGGGCCAGCCAGCGCCAGCGCAGCGCCCAGCCCCGGGCGCAGGGACCGCCCGCGCACAACGGGCCGCACAGCCCGCCCCGCACGGTGCCCCGGCCCGGCCCGCCCGCCGCAGCTCAGCCCGCCCCGCACGGTGCCCCGGCCCGGCCCCGCCCCCCCCCCCAGCGGGGACAACCCGGCGCCCTGCGCGCACACACACACACACACACACGCAGTGTCAGCCACGCAACACCCGCACCCTCCCGGCCGCCCCAACACACAGGCCCGGAGCCACGCCGCAAACGGCCCGGGGGGTGCGCGGGGCACAAACACCCACCGCAACAGCGACGCGCGCCTGCATCGCCAGCTGCGTCGCCCGCCCGCCGGCCCGGCCCCGACACTCGCCTCCCGGCCCGGTCCCGGCCCCGGCCCAGCTGCGCCGGCTCCGCGCCCCGCCCCCAGCACCGCCCCGACACAGAGTCCACGTGGCTGGGCAAGTCCCGCAGAGCCGCAGCACGTGCCCCCCTTGCGCGGGATCCGGCCCTGCGCCGTGGCTTCCCCCCGCCAAGCGCTGGGGCCGCGCCAGGCGCCGGCCGGGCTCGTGTGGACGCTGCACCCCGCCAGCAGCGCCAGGGCGGCCCCCGGGCCCCCGCCAGCCCCACGTGGGGGAGGGGCCGGCCCAGGCCGCACGCCGGTGTGCGGGGGCTACACGTTGGTGCGGGACCCGGGGCCGGGCTCCCCGCCCTGCCCAGCTCGAGGCCAGGGGTCCCCCCGACCCTCGCCGCCTGCCCCGGCCCGGGCGGGGCAGAGCAGCCGCGGCACCGCCAGGGACCCCGTTGGGGGGGACACGCAGCCAGCGGCTGGGACCCGGGGGCCGGGCCGGGCCTGCCCCGGGCACGCGGGCTGCTCTCCCTGCGGAGGGGCCCCCGGCGCAGCGCCCTGGGGCCGGGGGGGGCCGCTGCCAGGCAGCGCGAGGGACTCAGTGCCCGCTACCGCGCGCCCCCGGCCTGCGGAACTCCCCGCCGCGGGACGGCAGGGGCCAGGCGTAGCCGGATCGCGGGTTTTGGCCGGGCCCGGGGCTGAGCAGGGCGCCGGGCCCCCCAGCTACGGCGGGGCCAGGGCCAGCAGTCCGGGCCGCAGGGGGCGTTTGCACGGGGCGGGGACCCGCCGGGGCGGGGGGAGGGGCTGTGCCCGGGACTCCTGGGTCCCGCTCCCGGCCGCTCATTCACTGCCCCTCACAAAGATGGCGGCGGGGCGGGGCCTGGGGCGGCCCCTCACAAAGATGGCGGCGGGGCGGGGCCTGGGGCGGCCCGTCGCGGAGCCGCCTGAGCGGCGGGCGCGGCCGGGCGCGGCGGAGGATGCTGGGGGCGCTCGACGTGCTGCGGCTGCTCGGCGGGGGCTGGGGGGAGCCGCTGCTGCTGCTGGCCGCCGGCGCCGCCGTCCTGTGCTGCCGCTGGGCGCGCGTCCCCCAGGTCCGTCCGTCCGACGGTCCGTGCGGGGCGGGGCGGGGCGGGTCGGTCGGTCGGTCCGTAGCTGGCGGGGGGGGGTCGGTCCGTCGGTCGGTCCGTAGCTGGCGGCGGGGGGGGGTCGGTCCGTCGGTCCGTGCGGGGCTGTCGGTGTCCCCCATGAAACGGGCCAACCCGCCCCGGGACCCCGGCCGGTCACTGCCGCCCCGCCCCGGCGCTGAGGCCGCCGCACCCAGCCGTGCCCCAGTCGCACGGACGCGCTGTGGGGGCCCTGGCGCCCCCCGGCTCCCAGGCCCGGCCGGCGGCTGCAGACTCCTGCCCGCTCCGCGTCTCCAGCGGCTGCGGCCTGGCCCCGCCCGTCCCGTGCCAGCCCCGGGGCGCCTGGCCCGGGCACGTCTGCTCCGGCCTCGCTGCACCTCAGGTCCGCAGAAGCGTCCCTGTGGAAGCGTCCCTGTCTGAGCGGGGCAGTGACGCTCTCCCCTGGGGGGCGCTGCTGTGGCCGTGGGGGGCAGACCCCCTCTGCCCTGGGAGGTCAGGCCTGAGCAGCTCCGGGCTAGACCCGGGTCCCAGGCCGTGGGGAGGACCCAGCTCACCATGGCCCTTCTGGCTTCCTGCGTAACAGGGTGCGCGTCGGTCCCCTTGTGACCTTTGCGGTAGAGGATAACAGCCTACTGCTGCTGTCGGCTGCGTGAGTTACTCCTGGCACCTGATGGCTGTTTGGGACCCACCTGTGCACCGCTGCAACTTGGGGCCTCCTGGAATGGGGGGAAGGGGTCTGTGCTCTTGGTCCACTGCACCATAGGAGACTTCGGGGGGCCATCTGCGGCATGGGATCTGGGGCTCTTGTCCCTCTGGCTCAGCCCCACAGCTGCCAGCCCTATGCTGTGGGATCTCTGGGGCTGCTGGTGCGGCCTGGGAACTGGGCCCTCTCCGTTGGCTTGGGCTGCCCCCCAGCTCTTCCCAAATCTTTCCCTAGAGGCCCTTGCTGGTGGCTGGGCCGTTGTTCCACACCTTCCTGGAGACGCACTGCCCCATCGTCAGTGAGACCTTCTACCCTACGCCTTGGTGTTTTGGGGGCCGACTGCAGACCCTGGTCCGCTTCTTCCTACAGTCCCGGCCCCTGCTCTCCTACCGCAGGTGCGTGCTGGATCTGGGGGTGTACCAGACCTGGCCCTACCTCTGACACCGGGCTGGGCCTGGGGGACACCTCTCTCTGCCTCCCAGGCAGTGCCACAGTGCCCAGGGCTCACAGCACCCTGTGCTTCCTCCCCAGCGAGGTGCTGCGGACGGCGGATGGAGGGCAGCTGCTGCTGGATTGGGCTGATAATGCAGAGAGTCAGCGGTACCCAGACCCTGGCACACGCCCCACGGTCCTGCTCCTCCCAGGCCTCACCAGCAACAGCCAGGCCACCTACATCCTGCACTTGGTGCAACAGGCCTTGCAGGCAGGGTACAGGTGAGCCGGCCCCAGAGACTGAGGGTGTGACCCCCACAGGTTCACGACCAGCCCCAGATTAAGGGTTGCTACCTCAGTCTCCCCGCTCGCCTGAGCAAGGGTGGCACCTGGGTCAGGACCAGCCTGTGTGGGGCAGCCCCAGATGGTCGTGGGCATTGCGGAGGGGCACAGAGGGGTCGTGCAGGAAGGGGGCAGGTGCCCAGGCTGGGATCCTCACCCATCTCTTCTCTCCCCAGGGCTGTTGTGTTCAATAACCGAGGGTGCAAAGGGGAGGAGCTGCTGGTGAGTGAGCCGTGACGCCCGTGTCACCAGGCTGCACACTGCTCCAATGCACAGATCCTGGCCTCGGCCTGACTGCCAGTGACCTGGTGCAGGGCTCTGCCAGGCCCAGCCAGGGGTGTTTAGCCCAGGGGGCGGGAGGGCCGGCCTTGGCCCTCTAGAGCCTGCCCAGCTGGAGGTGCAGTCCTGCCCCAGGGCTGCCCCTCAAACATCCATGTGCTGCAGGCCCCAGCATGAAGGTGCAAATGGCTCTCAGGGCCCAACCCTCCCCCTGCCCTGTGGGGGGATGGAAGACAGGCCCCCCTCCTCCCTTGCATCTGTGGGGGATCCAACTCCACGGCCCCATAACCTTCTGCTACCTGCCATCAGCCAGGCCTAGACAGCCAGCCACAGCCCTGCCCCTAGACCCCCTGAGAGCTGCTGCCTACACCCACAAGGCAGGGCCCACTGGCACCACTGCACAGGATCGGCGCCTGGCCCCCCCACCCCTGCTTTTATCCTGTCTCGGGGGCAAGGGTGCCAGCTCCTCCCTGCCCCCCCACCCCCCCGCTTCTTAATGTGGGTGTAGTTCGGGGGCAGGGAGCCACGTACTTCCTCTCCCTCCCCCCTCCCAAGCCTCGGGCAGGCCTGGTGCTGATCAGCTCCCCACAGTGCAGCCCCAGGCTGAGGCGCCAGCCTCTTGGCCCATCAGTGGCCTGGCCCCTGCTTCTCCCCTTCCCTTGAGGCCCTGCCCCCTGGACAGGCCACGGCAAGAGTTGCCCAGGGTGCCTGTGGGATCCCCACTGTTCCATTGGCCCTGGGTGGCTCTTAACCGGCCTGGCTGGGTCAGGGCCTCATGGCCCCACCACTTCTAGGGCGGACATGCCTGCCCTGGGCAGCCCCTTCCAGTGAGCCAGATCCCCAGGGGGTGGCCCACATGGCCTCACCCGCTCTGAGACTGAGCCCTGGGCTCCAGCCCTCCTGCCTTACCCCACAGCTCTGTCCAGCAGGGCTGGATGCCTGGGAGACTCGCCCGCTGTGCAGTGACCTGTCAGCATTGGCAGTGACGCTGGGCGGCCTGCCTGACCAGAGCAGGGCTTGGTCCCCGGGCACAGTGAGGGGCCGTGGGTCAGACACAGGCTGGCCAAGCTGCTGCGGGTTCCAGGCCAGGCTTGGTCCCTGTCTCGTCTGCCCCAACGAAGAGCAGCCAAGTCTCTCTGCAGGCCGTGCTGGGCTCCATCCCTGCCTGTCCATGTCTCCCAGAGCCTGGGTGAGCTGGGGCGTTCCCAGCCAGGCTTTACGGACGCACTGTTCCCCAGACAGTGTGAGGACGTGCACTTCCTGGCTGCCGTGCTGGCCCAAGAGCAGCCTTGCTCTTATTGGGGGCAATGCAAAACAGGGAAACTGAGGCACACACATACATAGTAAAAATACTACAGAAAACCTCCATTGTCACAGTGCTGCTAGACACCTTCCTCCACGCCCAGCCCAGGGCTGGCTACCTGCCCCCAGTGCCCTGCCCCACTCAGCTCTGCTCTCGCTGTCAGACCCACAGAGCCTTCTGCGCCAGCAACACAGAGGACCTACAGACTGTGGTCACCCACCTCAAGGCCCAGCACCCCCGGGCACCGCTTCTGGCCGTGGGCGTCTCGCTAGGCGGGTGAGGCACCAGCGGGGCCCCTGTGGGCTCCCCCAGGGAAGGGGGGAGTCTGTGGAGGTTAACGTTGGGAGGGGGCTAACCCCACTAGGAGAGGCAGTGGCAGAACACGGTGGGAGGGGAGGGCTGATCCTAGGGGACAGCCCCAGGGCTGTGCCCCTTTCTCCTGGGGCAGGTGGAGCCCTGGCCCCTCTGCCCACGTGTGGCACTGTCTCCCCAGGATCTTGGTGCTGAACTACCTGGCACAGCGTGGGCAGGACACAGGCCTGGTGGCTGCCATGACCTTGTCTGTCACCTGGGACGCCTTTGAGACCAGCCGCTCGCTGGAGCAGCCACTCAACCACCTGCTCTTCAACCGACACCTCACAGCCGGCCTGCGCCACATCATCAGCAGGTGGGCTGGGCTGTGGGGACCACTGGGGGCTCAGGCTGGTGGGGCAGGGCAGGCTGGGGACTCCATCTCACTTGGAGGCTGTAACCCCCTGACTCTGGGGCATGTTTCAGGCAGAGGAAGGTGATTGCAGAGAAGGTGGACGTGGATCACATCTTGAAGGTACTTGCACCCCACCCCTGTGCAGCGGCCGACCCTGGGGTGCCAGGCCTTGACCGTGGCCCGCTCTCTGCCCCAGGCACGCAACATCCGGGAGTTTGATGAGCGCTACACAGCTGTGGTGTTCGGCTATGGGACATGTGCTGCATATTACCAGGCTGCCAGCCCCTCGCACCTGCTGCACACTGTCTGCCTGCCTGTGCTCTGCCTCAACGCAGCTGATGACCCTTTCTCCCCACAGCATGGTGAGTGCCTGCCCCGTCCAGCGCAGTGAGCAGCACCCAGGGCAACTTGGGGGGAGCTGTGGGGCTATCCGTCCCTCTCACTGCTGGGCCCAGGGGCGGGAGACACCTAAGCTTGCAGCCCCCTGACTGTGCTGTTTTCCAGCCATCCCGGTGAACACGGCTGCGCACCTCCCCAGTGTGGCACTGCTGGTGACAGCGCATGGCGGTCACATCGGCTTCTTGGAGGGACTCTTCCCGCGGCACGAGAGCTACGCGGACCGTGTCTTTGCTCAGTTCGCCAGCGCGGCCTTTGAGCACGGAGAGGAGCTGAGCTGCATCGTGGGGGCAAGGAACAGCACCGCACACACAAGCCTGGCTCACTGATGCCCTTACAGGGCCTGGGGCACACAAGTGAGGGAGGCGGAGGAGAGGGGTCTGTTCTGCAGATGTAGGCCTGGGCCCCCAATAAATGCTTCGCTGGCCTGCTGTAGGGGGTGCTCTCCCCGGGGCCTACTGCAGCCTCCAGCAACCCCACAAACCTGCCGCCTGCATTTCTCCTTTCCTGCAGTGGGGGGAGGGGACAGAGCAAAGCAACAGGGCCCCTTGGCATGGAGGGGGAGGGGAGCCACCCCCCAGCAGCAGCAGAGTCCAGTGTTGGCTCTGATGCATTGACACCAGCTCAGCGACTGTGGGGCTGGGATGGGGAGAGCCCAGGGCCCTTGCTATAGGGCAAATGAACAGGGGGCAGCTGCAGGGTCCAGCCTGAGACCTGTGCCATAGAAGAAAAAGGCCCTAGGGCCCATCCCCACCTCTTCTGAGCCAGCCAGCTCCCCACACCGCCACTGGCACAGCCTGGGAAGGGAAAGGCCCAGCTGCCTGGGCCTAGCACTGCTCCAGCCCTTCCCTGAGGGATGCTCTAGGGCAGGAGGGACCCCCAGGTCAATACCCACTGCTCAGTGAGGGTGCCTGTGGGAGTGGGCAAGGACTGAGGCTTCCTCCCTCCCCCGGCCAGGCCCCCTCCTTGCTGGCTGGCTGGGCCATTCCACCCTGGGCAGACGGAGCCCACGGCTGGGGGCAGCAGGGTCCACAGGCAGCACTGCACATAGAGGAGACAGGCTTTTATATAAGATGCCCCTCCCCCAGGATCCCCCCACCAGGGACATCCTCCCAGTGCCCCGGCACAGATAGGCTGGAGAGCCACAGGTCCGACTCCAGTTTTAATGGTGGCAAGTGAGCTGCAGCAGGATGGGCTGGGGCCACTGGCGGGGCACTCCCCTGCCCCAAGCCAGCTCTCAGAGCACCTCACTACATGCAGCCAGCCACCACTCTGTGCGGGAACCTGCCCACAGGCTGTGCCCCCATACCCCAGAGTCCTGGGCTGGGAGCACCCCACAGGGGCAGAGCTGAGGAGGCTGCAGGGCTCAGTGGCTTCACAGTGTCCCAAAGTGGCTGGAGGGGGCAGCGCTGGACGGGACCCCGCAGGACCGGGGGGCTCACACGCCTCACAGCCAAACCCAGCCAGGAGAGGTACCTGGTGGCTACAGGAAGCCGGGGAAGGCCAGTTGCAGCAGCAGGACCGTGGCCACAATGAGCCCAGTGCAGAGCAGCAGCAGCAGCCAGGCGGGGAAGCTGCCTGTAGAGAGAAGACACAGCTCAGGGGGGACCAAGCACCAAGGGTCAGTGATGGGAGATTGAGACGGGGTGGGGGCCTGGAGCTTGGGAACTCCTTGGGAGGGGGCATCACAGGGACATAGATCCAGCTGAGGGGTGGGGGCCCTGCTAGGATCCAGCCAGAGCAGGGCCTGTGGGAACAATGCTGCAAGGCAAGGGGGCAGGACCCGAAGGGGCATCTCTCCCCCCAGAACAGGCCCTGCACCCCTCTCCCCCATGGGCCCGGGGCACGTACGCCGGGGGGGCAGCAGGTGCAGCTTGCAGCGGCTGTCCACGGCCACGCTAAGCAAGGCGGCTTCGTTCTTCGCCAGCAGCTCGCGGCCCCGCTGGCTCTCGGGCAGGAAGGCCACATCCGTCACCACGATGCCGTGTGCCTCCCTCACGTAGTACAGCCTCTGCAGGGAGGGCAGGGCAGGTCAGGGGGTGGGCCCACAGCACAGAAACTGCCTGCCTGGCCCACCCGCAGCCACGGGGGGGGGGGGAGAAGAGCAGCTGCTTTGGCAGGGAGCTCTTGAGACAGCCAGGCCAATGCCTGACTCGCACATGGGCCCTGGGGCCTCTCCCGGCCAGCCCCCCACCCAGCGCAGCCCCGCACCCTCCTGGCCAACCCCCAGCCAGCCACTTGCCTGCAGCGAGAAGGAGACGTAGACAGCCACTGAGCCAGTCACGGTGCCCAGCCCCAGGAATGTGCCGGAGTCACTGGCAGGACAAATGGCAGCGAACACCTAGTCAGACAGCAGGGCCTCCCCCAGCCCCACCTGCAACCCAACACTCCCCTCACCCCAGCCCCCCCCGCCCCTCTCAACCCCACTCCCCCATACCTGACCGAGAGGCAGGACACGACCTCGCTGCCGCAGGGCTGGGTGAGCAGGGGCAGGAAGCTCTTGCCGTCCCACTTGGTGAGGTAGCAGGGTGGGGGGCGGCGCCCACGTGTATGGGGCACCTGCACCGTGTAGAGCCGCAGCGCCTCCGCCTGGTCCGGCACTGCCCCAAACCTGCCACCAGGGAGCTCTGTCAGGCCAGTCCGAGGCCCCCCCAGCCCAGCCCAGGATCCCCCTGCCCAACCAAGCCCTGAGGCCACAGCCCCTGGCGGGCCCCCCCAAACCCTCTCCGCTGGCCTGCATCAATCTGGCCAGGCCCAGCCCCAGACTGTGCCCCCTGCACCCCCTTACCGGCAGGCCTGGTAGCGGTAGGTCTGGTTGGGGACGGCTGGCATGTTCTCGTTCCAACGCAGCCCCAGCACCAGCTGGTCCCTCTGCCACACACAGCACTGGCAATCCCGCCCCGCCGTCACCACCTGTCGGGCCACGGGTACAGCTGAGAACATGGCCCCCTGCCGCCAGGGGAGCAGGGCCCAGCCATTCCCAGGAGCAATGGAGACCCAGCCTCACTTTCCCCCAGTCCACCTGCCCTGTGACAGGCTGTGCGCACCCCCCCCGAGACACCAGGGCTGCTCCAGGCTCCCTCCTGCCTCGGGTTGGCATCACCCAGCATCCTGCACCCCCACAGGGACAGGGCCTGGAGCTGGGTTTGAGCCCCCACACAGACCCTTCACACAGGGATGCTTCTCCTGGTCCCCCCACCCCACAGGCCCATAGAGTGCACGTGGGGAGGGCTGTGCTCTGTGCAGGCAGCGAGCTCCCTCGGGGGTGGGCAGGGCCTAGCTCATCCAGCGCTATGGGGCCCGGCTCAGCTACGCACCTTGTTGTCAGGACCCAGCGCGATGTCCTCGATCTCCCCGTCATGCGCTTTGAACTCCAGCACCTTCTTCATGCTGGGGAACTGCCGAGAGCGCTAGGCTCAGCCACCAGGCTGGGCCCAGCGCCTCCCCCAGCACCCCTCAGCCCCAACATCCACCCCCGCCCCAGCCCTGCACCCCCAGTCCCACCACCCACCCCTGCGCACGCACACCCCTTGCAAAGATCTTGACCTCAATGACTTCCTGTGGCAGAGAGTTCCACAGGCTAATTGTGCACTGGGCAAAACAGTGTTTCCTTTTTTAGCTTTGAATGTCCGCCCTTGTAGCAGACCGAACTCCCATTCTCACAACAGCCAAGCAGGACTGTGACTGAAACATGCAGGGTGCCTAGAGAGGGCAGAAAACCCAGTGACGCTAGGGGATTTCAGTCCCCCCCACTGATGTGTTACCTCCGGGCGGGATAGAGAGAACACTTCTAGAAGTCATTTATAGCGGCTGCTTGGAGCGGCTGGTCCTGCAGCCCACAAGGGAGAAGCAGTCCTCAGTGGGGCATGGGATGTGGTGCCAGAGGTGGCTCGATAACCGGCCGTGATGTAATTCACTTAACACCCGTACCGGGGGACGGCTCAGCCGGCGGGGAGCAGGACTGGCACTGGCAGGCCAGGCTGCTCTTTGGAAGCTGCAAGCTGTGAACTCACCTTGTGGAGGGCCAGAGGGGCCTGGCACTAGCCTGCAGGGTGAGGGCGGGGCCCAGCAGGGCTGCATGGGACACCCATGGATGATGGAGTTGGGGGTGGACCCCGGCAGGCCCAGACAGACCCTCTCACACCCGGAGAGGAGCCTGAAAACGCTGGGTACACCAGGAAGGCTCAGCATGGCCCCGGCTCAGCATTGCCCTGGCTCAGCCCACCCAGTGGGAGACCTGAAGTATCTGCGGTTGCAGAGCTGCCAGGGACCCCCCGCTGACGTCCCCTCCCCACAGGCAGCAGGCTACACTCCCCTCCACAACAGCTGAGCAGCCCAGGTTGCGCCAGGCCAGCTCCTACCTCCCAGAGTCTCAGGAAGCCGTCGGCACCACCTGTGGCCAGCAGCGAATGATCCGAACTGACACGCACGGCCTTCTGCAGCGCGTCAGGGCTGAAGTCTGTCTGGACACTGCACAGGGTCTCCACGGCCAGCTCGCCCGTCGCGGTCCTCGTCTCGGCCTCCCCCTTCTCAGAGAGGCCAGAGACCTTCCGCTTCCGGGGACCCTTCCCCGCGCCGCCTGGGACAGACACAGCAATGACCCAGCCCGCGCCAGCGGGGCACCCTCAGACTCCAGGGCCCGCAGCAGCCAGCCCCGTCTGCTCCCCGCGGTGCCCCCCGCTGGGAGCTCCCCTGCGGCCAGTGCCCCTGCCCCACAGCGCCCTGGTAGCTGTTACTCTGGCACTGCCGGGAAGAGTCAGCCGTGCCTAGCAGCTGGAAACCCCCGCGCAGGGTGCCCCCTCCCTGCAGATCCCACGGGCCCATGGCAGCGGGGGCCGAGCGTCTCACCGGCCTGGCTGCTGGCCTGGCTGCTGTCGCCTCTCTCGTGGGGTCCCTGCAGGCGGAAGCGCAGAAGGTGGCAGCTGGCGTCCTGCCCCGCCGCGATGAGGTCGCCAGCCAGGGCCATGGTCATGGTGGCCCGGGTCTCCGTGTCGTGGCAATGCAGCAGCGAGGCGCTGAGCTGGCCCCCGATCCGCTCCAGCTGGAGGAAATGCTGCGGGCGGAGGAAGGCGACAGGGACAGGGTCAGCCGCGGCCCAGAGCGCCGGGCCGGGGGCCGGGCCCGAAGGGAAGCGATGCTCTCCCGCAGGGCTGCTCACCCCCGCGCAGGCTCCCGCAAGGCAAAGGCTCCGCACAGGCCCGCACTGCTGCCAGGCCCGGCCCGGCCCGGCCCCAAATCCCCGCGGCCCCAGGAGCAGGGCCGGGCCCGCGGAACCAGGAACAGAGCCGCCGGTGCAACATCTCCTAGCTCGGCCGCGCCGCGCCGCGCCCCGCTCCCACTGCTGACCCCCCGCCCCGCCGGTGGCCCCACTCCTGACCCCCCGCCCCGCCCCGCTCCCACTGCTGACCCCCCGCCCCGCCCCGCCCCGCCCCGCTCCCACTCCTGACCCCCCGCCCCGCCGGTGCCCCCAGCTCTGCCCCGCCCCGCCCCGCCCCGCCGTGCCCCCGCCCCGCCCCGGTGCCCCACTCCCCCCGCGCCCACCAGGCCGTTCCTGACGCCGGTCCGGGCCGCGCCGCCGCCGCCCGCCGCGAGGGCCAGCCCGGCGCGCGCGTGGATCTGCAGCGCGTAGAGCGGGAAGGGGGCGCGGTACAGCTCGGCCGGCCGGCGGGGCCCCATGGCGGCGCGGCTCCGTTCGGCTCGGCTCGGCTCGGCCCGGCCCGCTCCGGGGCCCGCACACGTCAGCGCGGCGGGGCCGGGGTCACGTGACGCCCGATCCGCGTCGCCGCGCGGGCGCCATCTTTGTGCGGGGCGCCGTGTGCCCCCGGGGAGAGGGGCTCTTAAAGGGGCCGCGTCCCGCAGAGCCCGGGGCGGGCAGCGCCGCGAGACCCGCCGTCCCGCGCGGACAGCGGGGTGCTCAGGGCCCGGCCCGCCCCCGCCAGCCCCGGGGCACACTCCCGCTTTCCACCCGCTGGCGAGCCGTGCACAGTGCAGGGGAAACTGAGGCTCACAGGGGCCATAGCATATCGCAGACAATCCCCGTGCCCAGCACCAGGCGGTAAAAGCCAGGCCCACGCCAGCCCGGGGCTGGGCGAGTTTGCCGGGTCTCGGTGGCGCTGATCAGACGTGGGCCTGGGGGCTCGTGTCTGCGAGGAAACGGGGCTGGACTGTCACAGCCACCACGGCCAGGCCGGCTCCAGCCCAGCCATGCTGCCACCTTCGCTGTGCCCCAGCGAGGACCTGTCGGAGCAGTGGGGGGGTGCGTGTGTGTGTGTGTGCATGCGTGGGTGGGTGGGCGCGCGCCCTTGCAAACCCCTCCCCAGCAAAGGGCAGGGCCCAGGGAGGGAGGCACAAGAGCCTGAGTTTGCCACCAGACGGAGCCGGCTAAGGTCTCTGGAGACTGACCCCCAGCCCTTGTTCCACGCGGGCAGGGCTGGGCAGTGCCTGGGTCTCAGACCGTCTCAGGCCCCTTTATCCCATCCAAATCAATACGTCAGCACCCCCTCCTCACTGTACCACCCACAGGCCAGAATCCTAGAAGATGAGGCTTGGGAGGGATCTCAGCAGGTATTGAGTCCAACCCCCTTTTTAAACTGGGCCATAAAAACCTCTAAAGATGGAGATTCCACCACCTGCCTTGGTAACCCATCCCCCAGAGCCCCCCACCAACACCCCCTCATCACCAGATGTCCCTTAGGGCCCCCCAGTGACGTGCCCAGCAGTAGCCCCATGCTGGCTAGCAGAGGCCACTTGCCTTGGCCCTTGCTTTGCCCAAACTGGCCACATGCAGAGACCGGGGCGTGACACACTGCAGCTGTCGCTGGGTCCCAGTCCGGCTCTAGGAACCCCAGGGAGATTCCCCCAGATGATGCTCGGCTGTGGGGCAGGAGCCTAGAGCTAGCATGCCCCTCTGCCCTCTCACCTCCGTCTCCCCACCTCACTGCCATTGTCAACAGCTGGCCCCATCCCCCATTCTCACAGCCCCACCTGGACCCTTCCCAGCTTCAGCACTGGGCCCAGGACAGTGTTGTCGTCGTCGTGTGTCGTCCCCCCACCCCCACCCCCACCCCGTGCACTCTCCCCAGTGCCCTGAATTCATTTCTTGGCACACAGTGGGAGCTGCTTCCTTCCCTCCCTAGACTACAGCCCCCTCCTCCGGCTGCTCCCTCCTCTTCCTCTTCAACCTCCAGCCGTCCAGACCCACGCAGCCCCCTGGGGCGTTCAGTTCCGCCACCGACCTCTCCCACCCCTGCCTCCTCTCAGGACCTCTTGGCTGCCTGGTGCCCCATGGCCCAGGGCTGTGTTGGGGTGGGGGGGCAGAGCGCTCTCCATCAGCCATGCTGGGCGAGGGACTTGAGTGGCGGGGGGAACTGGCCCCCCAGGAGGAGCGCGCGCCCCTGGGAGGAGGCAAGGAAGAGGCCCGCAGAGAATCCCCAGGGAGAGGTCGCTGCAGGGCAGTGGGGCTGGGGGTCCCAGGTGCGTTTGGCTGTGACTGTTCTCGCCAGGCTGGCAGGGTCTGTGGCTGCGGGTCCCTGGAGCAGGTCGCCGGCCCGTCTCCATCGTCTCTGGGGTGCCTCACGGCCCTTTAATCCACAGCAGGGCCCAGAGCTGAGCTACAGGCCAGCTGCCAGGCAGGTGGAGCAGGCACCCAGCCTCGGGTGCTGGGAACGAGAGGCCAGGACGGGCTGTGGTGTCCTGGGCTCCTACATGGCCGCGCCAAGCCTGGCTGCTGCATCCAGGCCCTACAGCACCCGTCGATCCCTGGGGGGCTCAGGGCTGGGGGCTGGCCTACAGCTCCCAGCAGCAGGGCAGGGGCGCTCTGGCAGGGAGCATGGCACGGGGTGGGGAGAGCTGAGCTGGAGGGAGGCTCCAGCCGGGACAGCTCGTTATCCACCCAGTCTCGTCCTCCCATGCAAAGTGCCAAGGAGGGGGCGGCGGGGGAGCGTGGGACGCTCGCCCAGAGATCACTCCGAGCCAGAACACGCCGCGCGTCTCCCGTTGCACGTCTGAGGAGGCAGATAAGGAGCCAGCGCAGCGGGGTATGCGCAGCGCCTCCCGGCAGGGCACCCGGCACGCAGCGCCCCGCAGGGCCCCCCAACGGGCCAATGGGGCCTGGGTACTAGCAGCGCCGCTGTGCTGGGGATGGCTGAGCGCGCCTTTGCAGGGGCAGAGGGGAAGCGACTGGCTGGCCGGCGGCAAGAGACGGGCACCCCTGGGCCAAACTCTGCCCCGGACGGCGGGAGGAGGAGAGACTGCCCGAGCGCACTGCGGCTCGCCCCGGGTTGGAAGAGAGCAAGTCAGCAGGAGGTGGGCAGGAGCCAGGGAACCAGCAAAGCCCCCTCCCGGCGCCGCAGCACAGCGGGGACCCTCTCAGCAGCTGGCAGGGTAAGAGCCAGCACAAGAGCACAAGCTGAGGCAAGCACCAGCCTGGCGGGCCCAGGAGCAGGGCAGGGGCGCTGGCCGTGGGGGCAGCTCCCGGCTTCTCCACTCGGTCTCCTTAGCAATGCAGCGGCATAAGGGAACTGGGTCATTTTATGGCATTTACACTCTCTAAAGGCCTGGGGCAAGGCCCCGGCCGGAGGCAGCCAGCCTGGCTGGGCCAAAGGGCTGTTGCAGGGTGGCCCCGATCCCAGCGGGGAGACGGCTCTGGGCTCCGGTTGGGGCCATAAATCAAGATGTTAACGTGGCCGGGGCACAGCATTTCCAGGTGCCTGGCAAAGCCTGGGCCTAGGATGCCATCGTGGGCGCAGGGCGGGCGCCCATTGCTGAGACACAGCGAAACCTTGGCCCAGCACAGCGGGTGGCACAGGGCAACCAGCCCCAGTGGCAAGGGCTGGGGGAATGGCGGTGCATACGTGGCGGGGTCTCCAGGCCCCAGGAGTGACTGTGGTGTGTGGGGCAGGGTCTCCGGGCCCCAGGAGTGACTGTGGTGTATGGGGGGTGAGATCTCTGTGTCCCAGGAGTGATCATGAGTTACAGGGCGGGGTCTCTGGGCCCCGGGAGTGGCCATGGGTATGGGGCACGGTCTCTGGTCCCAGGAGTGACCATGGAATATGGGGGGCAGGGTTTCCGGGTCCCGGGAGTGACCAGAGTATGGGGGGGCAGGGTCTCCGGGCCCCGGAAGTGACCGTGGAGTATGGGGGGCGGGGCCTCCAGGTCCCAGGAGTGGCCGTGGGGTCGCTGGGCTCTGTGGGGAGACATGGTCCCCGCACACCATGGGCTGGGGACCAGGCAGGTTGCACTGGGTGGTTTTCAGCCTGTCTGGGCTCAGCTCTGCCTCTCTCCCCAGGGCCGAACAAGCGCCACGCTGCCCAGAGCAAGCACAGGGAAGCTGTGCCCTGAGAACGCGGCCCGGGAGCGCAGCCGCGTGCGGACACTGCGCCAGGCCTTCCTGGCGCTCCAGGCTGCGCTGCCCTCAGTGCCGCCCGACACCAAACTCTCCAAGCTGGACGTGCTCGTCCTGGCCACCAGCTACATCGCCCACCTGACCCACACCTTGCACCAGGGCCAGCCGCCCCCCGAGATGGCCTCGCTGCGGAGGGTGCCCAGCTTCCTGCACCCCATGAAGGTAACGGGCTGTGCGACCCGGCGTGCACGGGGTTTCCCAGGGCTCCTGGCTCGCACCAGCGCAGGCCCAGGCATGCTGTGCCCGTGGTGGGCGGTGGGCGCTGCCCCCCAGGCCTTAGAGCCCCAGGGCACCGGCCCACTTCCAGGGCTGATGCGAACCTGAGGGACGGCCAGTGGCGCCGGCTCTGCTCATGGCAGGAGGATCCCATCACCACATGCCCCCAGGGGACGGCTCTCTCCTGGAGATGCACTGGGGAAGCCGCAGGGAAATCCTTCTCTGGGCGTGGGGCTGTAGGAGGCAGTGTGGCATTGGGGGCAGGGTTGGGGGCTGCTGGTGAGGGAAGTGACCAGCGGGGGGTCTGGGCCGGGAGCCAGCTGGGGACACAGACCATCTGCTGCGTGTGCCAGAGCCAGGGAGACCCCAGGGCACTCCAGGCATCTGGCCTGGAGCAGTGAGGCCCTGCCTCCCACCCTGCTTGTCTAATGCCACCTCCAGGCAGCCGCAGCCCCTGGCTCTGCCTTCTGCGGGGCCCCGCTGAGCCCGCTCCCACCCTTCATGTCTTACAGAAATGGCCCATGCGCGCCCGTCTCTACGCTGGAGCCTGGGGAGTGGATGCCCCGGATGTGCCCCCAGCTGTCCCTGCAGCCCCTGGCAGCAGGGCAAGGTGGGGCCAGGAGGGGAACAGCCCGGGGGCCAGCGGAGCAGCCCTGTGATGCCTCCAGCCTGCAGCCCAGGGCGCCAGCTCCCTGCGTGGGTCTGTGCTGGCAGCTCCGCGCCACAGGTCCCTGGCGCGCCACTCTGCAGGGCTGGCCCCGAGGGACTCGGGATCTCTTGCAGCCAGACTCACCCCGTCTCTGCCCTCCCAGCCTGCGTGTGCACGGGGGCCTGGCTGCCCGGCTCTCACGGCATCCTCCCACTGGCGTTAGCTCCATTGGCATTCTCTGCTGTCTGCCAGTGCCACGCCAGGTGCCCCATTGCCGCAGCTCACAGCCTGCTGGCAGGGCCAGCGAGGATGGACTGATCCCCACCCTGCGGGCCAGGAGGAAGAGGAGGGAAGAGATGGGTGGCGAGGCAGAAGTGCAGCAGCAGGGGCAGCCCGGCTGGGCATGTGCCAAAGACCAGGCGGGAGCCACATTGCGCCAGGCCCTGCGCAGCCCTTCCCTGGGGTCACCCCCACTGCCAGCTGGATTCGACAGGACATGCTGGCCTGGCGACCAGGACTCCTGGGTTCTGGTCTCAGCTGTGTCACTGACTCGGCATAGCCTGGCTGGATCATAGGAGCATGCGCCTCACCAGACTGGATCTGAGCCGGGAGCTGCCTGGCCCGAGAGCCCAGCTGCGGCTGATCTGCCCCCAGGCCTCTGGTCTCTGAGTGAGAGCAGCTCCTGCCCCACGGTGGGAGGCGTCATTCGCTGCCCCGCAGGGCCCGTGCGGCAGCATTTGGGCGCAGCAAAGACCACGGCCTGTCCCCAGCTGCAGCACTGGGGGCCTTGCGCTGCGGGCTGGTCTGGGCGCACACCAGAGCCTGGCGCTGCTTTGCCCTGCCCACTGGTGTCCACACCAGTCTCACTGGCACTTGGGTTTGAGCGCGTTCACAGGGGCCCACCCAGCTACCAGAGGCCCCTTGACCAAAGGACCCCCCATTTGTTCCCCAAGCCCCACCCCAGAGAACTGGCCAGGATCTCAAGCCCATCTCCAGGGCATGTGGTGCTGGGCTCGCTTTGACTGGTAAAACAAGCTGTCCCCGTTCACAGGGGGCTGGGGCCGTGTCCGAGGGACCCCACCTCTGCCCTGGGAGGGCACAGCACAGTCATGGGGGCAACGCCACCAAGGCCCTTGCAGCAGGACCCGTCTGCCTGTCGGTTCCACGTTCCTGGGGTCTGGATGTGGGGGTGTCCCTAGAGCGGGGGGGGTATCGTCTGAGGGCTGCTAGGGCTGGTGGTAAAAGCCACGCACGTGGCGCACGGTTTCTAGTGGCAGCCCCACCAAGCCCTTCCCCAAGGCCCCTGGCGTGCGGAGGTGGGGAGTGCGGGGGCAGGGGTGCTGGAGCTGCGTGCGTCAGCGCAGGGAGCACTTTGTGGTGACACATGCCCGGCGCCATCTGGGCGCCAGGCCTTGTCACAGAGGCGGCGTGTCTCGGCTCACGCCCATGCCCGTGCTGGGCATGACACCAGCCCCCAGCGCAGCTGCTGCCTGGCATCGTTCATCTTCCTCTTCCCACAGCCGGGTGCGTGCCCGGGACAAGGCATCCCAGCTGGCAGCGGAGGCCAGCTGTGGCGAGCAATGTCTCAGCTCCTGCAGCGGGAACTGCTGTGCGGAGAAACGCCCGTACACGCCCCAGTCTGGCACAGCTGCCAAGGGCAGGTGCCGGCAC
Source organism: Mesoclemmys tuberculata (assembly GCA_007922155.1). Classification (NCBI taxonomy): domain Eukaryota; kingdom Metazoa; phylum Chordata; order Testudines; family Chelidae; genus Mesoclemmys; species Mesoclemmys tuberculata. The sequence continues at coordinate 1,666,489 of ML675706.1, forward strand.
TCAGGGCTCGGGTGCCACCCGTGGTCAGAGGGCACAGCTGGTGCGGCCCAGCTGTGTGACCTCCGCGGCGCAGCCTGCCTGCGGCACGTCATGGAGCCAGCTTCTCCCGGAGTCACTCTGAGCCAGTCCGGGCTGAGAGCAGTTGGCTGAGAACCGGGCCAAAGCGTTACAAAATCTCTGTGGTGGGTTTTTGGAGGGGTCCCTAAATCTCTGGCCTGCCTTGCTCTACCCACCTCAGACGGGGGGGGCCCCGCTGGTCCTACCACAGAAGCTGTGACGCACAGCAGCTTTCAGGACCAGCTGTGTAAACGGGAACCTGACAGCGCTTAGCAGAACTGGCTCCTAGGCAGCGACCTGGTTTCATCTTTCCCCACGGTGCTGCTGGCTTCCAAGCCATTTGCTGTCCCTCACGAATGGCCGGGGAACAGCCAGGCCTGCTTGGACTCTCACAAAATACTTGCCCTCAACAACTTCCTGTGGCTGTGAGTTCCACTGGATAATTACACAGCATATAAACAAGTCTTGCTGTGTAGCAGTTCTGCATCCGCCTTTGAACGCCAGTGACTGTCCCCTCTGTGCTGTGCTGTGGGGCTGGGAGAAGAGCGGCTCCCACTCTGCCTTCTCCAGGCATCCTTGTTCTAGCAACGTTTCTGTCCCAGAAGGCAACAAGCCCAAGTGAGTGTCTCGCTGGCTCTACACAGCAGAGATTTTCCAGCCCTTGGTTGTGCTTGGTGCCCTTCGCTGACCCCCCCCAGTGCCGCGATCGCCTTGGCCAGGGAGGGCACTGCACTGCAGCCGGTGCCAGATGAGCCCACACCACTGAGGCTCTCAAAGCATTGGAATATTCTGTGTTATTCAGCACCGCGTTCCTTGGGCACCCCACACATGGCCTCTGACTGTCCCCAGATGCGCTCCAGTCCTGCCCCATGGGGGCTGGGGGAATGCACAGGTGGGGCCAGCCCTCCGCTCCCCCATGCACTGAGCAGAGCCGGGCCCAGTACGGGGGGAGGAGGGGACACACACACTGGCCTGTCCCAGCAGCTGAGGCCTGGTGCTGCGGGTGGGAGGCGCTGCAGGGGCTGCCAGCACAGGGAGAGGAACCAGCGACCCAGCTCCATGGGAAAGAGGCCAGGTTCAAGGCTAGGGCTGTAAATCTGTCCTGCACCTGGACTGCATCCCGCTCACTAACGAGCTGCCTTCTCCCCACAGATGCTGCTGCTGGGGAGTGGGGGGAACCTTCTCAATACAGCTGGGGCCTGGGGAAAACTTCCCTTCCCCTGCCCCGTGCCAGCCCCAGCCTCCCTCCTGCGTCCCCCGACGAGCCACTGGGAGCAGAGCTGGGTGGCAATTTTGAGGGGCAAACTGGCCCCCGTGCTGGCTCGGGGCAGAAGCTGATGTCTGGATGCAGCTGTCCCAGGCAGCCGGTCTCCCCCATCCATGGGCTGGGGGCCAGGACAGAGCTCACATGGACAGGGCCCTTCCCTCATCGCCAAGGCCGGGTGCCCTGCAGCACAGCTGGGGGTTGGGAGGAGGGGGGGGGCGGCAGGGTCCTGCTTCAGCCTCTGGCAGCTGGAGTCTTCCTAGGGGCCAGGACAAATCACCCAGCCAGTGAGCAGTTGTCATGTCTGGACGGGACGTGCAGAGCCGGGCGCAAGGGAAACCCAGGGCTGGGTAAAGGCTGCGGGTCGGGCGCGAGGGGCACCAGCAGAGCTGTGACATGCTGCATCCCCTGCCCATGAGTTCGGTGCCCAGCTCGACGCGGTTCTGGCTCGGCCCGGCCCAGGCAGCACCCCAGCAGGCATAGCTCGTGTCCTTGCTAAGGACTAGCCCCTAGAGCAACCTGGCTCCCTCCTGCCTGTCCCAGGCCAGCGCAGCGCTCCCAGCCCCCAGTTAGCCCAGGAGCTGGGACTGTGTGTGCCAGTGGCCGGGGTCAGCATCCGGGCCCTGGTGCAGGCGGGTGGGTCGGGGGGCTGTGAACAGAGGCAGCTCACGCCCCACCCCCAGACCATGAGCCGTGAGCACCCGACATTGGCCCCCAGCCCCTCAGGTGGGTGCCACGTCCTGGGGCCCCCCAGCCCTCCATACACTGTGGGGCCAGGCACTCGCCCTCCAGCTTGCATTGGCCCCATGTCCTCCCTGCCCCTGGGACCTTCCTGCAGGGACGCAGGGCTGGGAGCCGCCTGGCTCCACCTGCATCCCTTGAGCGTGGGCATGTCCACCGCTGTCCCCCCTGCAGGGGACCATCCTGAGCTGTGCAGGGCCCAGCTCTGTGTGCAGTGACCCCCGCCCCTCCCCGGCCGCACGCACAGCTCACACGTGGGGTGTGCCCTGTCAGCTGCCAGCCCCGGCCGCTCTCGGGCACCCCGGCCCCATGGCTGGCACCCCAGACTCCGGCCCCAACGGCTCTACTTTCTCTTGCTGCAGCAGCTGCTGCCTGGCGGGCCATGCTCAGCGCTCAGCAACGCAGCCGGCACCTCGGCCCCGGCCTCCTAGGAACCGGAGCCAGGGCCCTGCATGGGGGTGGGGGATGGCTGGAGGTGGGACGGGGGCCCTCTGGGGGGAGGGGACCTCTTCCTGCCCAACAGATAAGAGCCCCCAGCATATTTGCAGCGCAGCCATTCCAGGGCGGGAGGCAGGGGGGTGCAGCTGGGATCTCCGCTGCTGGGGGAACAGGACAGGCTCTGAGGCAAGGCAGAGGCCAAGGCTGGGCACTTCCTGGAGTGGGCACCCCAGGAAAGCCAGGGCCAAGGGGGTGAATGCCCAGCTGCCCTTTACAGAGGGGCCAGGCGCCAGCTGATAGCCCGGAGTGTGGCTGGGCACAGGGAGCCCCTGCCCCACAGGGAGAGACACAGGAAGGGGCTCCCACGTGGGCCTGCTGGGGGCATGGTGGCTCGCAGGCCGGGCTGTCTCAGGCCTGTTGTGGTGGCACTACATGCCCGTGGGGGGACCAGGGCTCAGCACCAAGACGCTGCAGGGCTGGGGAGCTGGCACGGACGCCATTCGAGCTGGGGGCACATTCGTGTTGTCACACACAGCCCTCGGGAGAGGCTGGCACTCGCCCCACTCCTGGAGCTCAGCACGCCTGGCACAAGCCAGCCCCAGAAGCAGGCCTTGCAGGACTGGAAGGGCCTCAGCCGGGCATCTAGTCCAGCCTGGCGCTCAAGGCAGGACCATGGAATAACTAGGCCAGAAGTTTTGGTTAGGGTCCCCCAAGGGGGCCACAGAAGGTGCCGATGACCAAGTTTCAGATCCCAGGAAACGCATTCCATTTCCTCTATGTGAACGCCCGTCCCCAGGGCAAACCTGGAGGTGGTGTCGTTACCGCAGAAGCCCTGTTTAGCCTTTCGCACCCTGTAACACATGCCAGGCCAAGCACGTGATTCTGTTCAGTCGTCAGCATCAAATAGCTGTAGTAGGGCTGCAGCCCACAAGCTGGATTTACCAAGGGGTTGGCTATGGAATAAAGGTTGAAAACCACGGACCTAAACCATCTCTGGACGGTGTTTGTCTAACCTGCTCTTAAAATCCTGTGACAGAGATTCCACAACCTCCCCAGGCAATTTATTCCAGTGCTTAACTACCCTGACAGGAAGCTTTTCCTAAGGTTCAACATAAACCACCCGTGCTGTGATTTAAGCCCATTGCTTCTTGTCCTGTCCTCTGAAATTAAGAAACTTTTTCTCCCTCCTTTCATGTACTTGAACACTGTTCTCCTGTCCCTCTGTCTTCTCTTCTCCAGACTAAACAAGCTCAGTTTTTAGAATCTTCCCTCTGAGGTTGTTTTCTGGATCTTTTGATAATTTTTGTTATTCTTCTCTAGACTTTCTCCAATTTGTCCACATCTTTCCTGAAATGTGGCACCCAGAACAGGACACAATCCTCCAGCTGAGGCCTGATCAGCATTGAGTAGAGGGGAAGAATTACTTCTCCTGTCTGGCTTACAACACTCCTGCTAATACAGCCCAAAATGATGTTTGCTTTTTTTGCAACAGTGTGACATTGTTGACTGATATTTAGCTTGTGATCCACTGTGACCCCCAGATCCCCTTCTGCAATACCCCTTCCTTGGCAGTCATTTCCCAGTTTGTACGTGTGCAGCTGACTGTTCCTTCCCCAGGGGAGGACTTTGCATTTGTCATTTTTGAATTTCATCCTATTCACATCAGACCATTTCTCTAGTTTGTCCAGATCATTCTGAATTTTAATCCTATCCCCCAAAGCACTTGTAACCCCTCCCAACTTGGTATCGTCCGCAAGCTTTGTAAGCGTGCATCTGTATCATTATCTAAATCATTGATGAAGATATTGAACAGAACTGGCCCCAGAACTGATCCTCGCGGGACCCCTCATTCTGCCTTTCCAGCCTGGCTGTGAGCCACTGATAACTGGTCTCTGGGAACAGTTTTCCAACAGTTCTGCACCCACCTTACAGTAGCTCCATCTAGGTTGCATCTCCCTAGTTTGTTTATAAGCAGGTCATGTGAGACAGTATCAAAACCCTTACTAAAGTCAAGATATGCCACATCTACCACTTCCCCCTCTCCACAAGGCGTCACCCTGGCAAAGCTGTCAGGGTTGGTTTAACACGAATTGTTCTTGACAAGTCCACGCTGTTACTTACCACCAAATTATCTCCTAAGTGTGACCCTTTGGCTAGTCAGAGTTGGCTGCCACAAGGGCCAGGTTCTATGTCTACAACAGCGCAACACAGAGCCGGCTCGACCCCCACCCGGCCACCTGGAACAGTCACAAACTGCGCCAGCCTTCGGTGCTTTAGAGGCACAGGTCCCCTCGCGAGCAGGGGGACTGAGTGTAGGAAAGTGACCCGGCCTCGCCTGGGAAACGCCACAAACAGGATTCACACGCAATGACCATGAGCAACCCACCCCCCCAGCGCACATGAGGCAGTGTCCTTTTGCCTCAGGGCTTAATTCCAGCAACAAGAAGTTCCTTTGCTGCGCCCCTCCCCACACCGCCCCCCTCACAGGAGCTGTCCTTAGTCAGACAACCAGAGTCAGACTGTCCAGTCTAGGGTGCAGCTGCGGGGTTCACCTCCTGCTCTGGCTGGGGGGAAGATGGCACTTGGCTCGTTCCACTATTCCTCCACCCTGCACCAGCTGCTCCGCCGCACCCTCACCTTCTGCTACCACCTGGCCTGCACTATGACCCCACAGGTTGGTCTCTCAAGGGGCCGCCCAGGTCTCAGCTCTGAGCGGGTGGACCTGGGGGCTGAGGCAGGCCAGCGGCGCTGCCCCACAGATGAGTCCAGCATGAGGGCGCACTTAGCAGAAGACTCCTCCTGGACTGTTAATTAGCCGAACGGGTGACCAGGCGAGGTAAGCCCTGCCTGGGGCTCGTAGCACCCCCCCTTCCACGCAGGAGCACCCATCCCCACCCCACCCCCATCAGCCTTCCCAGGGCTCTGGCATCCCAGCCCCAGCTTAGCCAGCGTGGTGCAGCTGACAGCCACCCTTCAGTCAGAGCCGGCGAAGCCCAGCCCCGCCGCCTGTTGCCCAGACAATTGGGGAGGGGGGGAGAACGTTTCACCCCTGCAGCGAACACCAGTGATCCGTGACCCACGCCAGCCAAAGGGGTCGCTTGGGCAAAGCGTCCCACGGCGCTGCGCCCCAAGGCAGGTGGCTGCGCTCATGCAAATAGCTCGTGGGGAGAGGCCCTCCACACCTTGCTTATTCAGGCCTTTGCAAATTGATTATTTGCTCCATTATCTTTCTGGGGGCTGAAGTCTGACTGGCCTGTAATTCCCCGGCCTGTCCTGAGTTCCCTTTATTGATTGGCACCGTATCTGCCCCCTTCTCAGCCGTTCTTACCGCTCCATTTCCCACGAGTTTTCGAAGCTAATCGCTAATGGTGGAGCTCCTGGAGCAGCCCAGGCTGTTTCACCAGGCCCTAAGGCCACCTAGCGTGTTACGTTTACATGTGGACATGGCCTAGAGGTAGCTGTGTTACCTCAATGTCACTGTGTAGACAAGGCATGTCTAACTCATTCTTCCCCTAGCTGGTCGCTGGCACTCGCGCCGTGAGACGTCCAGTCGCTACCAACCTGCTTGGTGAAACTGACCCAAAACAGTAATTTAGCCCTTCTGCCACTCCCACGGTCTGTTACGGTTGCCCCCCGTGAGCAAGGGGCCCACCCTCTTCTTGCTTTTCCTCTGGCCTCGGGTGTATTTGGCAAATGTTTTCTTTGACCCTGTGTCCTGAGCCCCAGCTAAGCCCATTTGTGCCTGGCTCTGGCTCTTATTGGCTCTACCTGCTGGTGTTTTTCTGCAAGTTTCAACAATGACAACATGCCCAGTTCGGTCCCATCTCCACCCCACCCCGGCTCTGCCCAGGCTCACTATAAATGCTGCAAATGATGGGGCTCCCGGCCCTGCCCCAGCATCCCTGCCCCCCCCCAGTTGGACCCATATCCCTGCTGGGGAGGCTCTCAGGGCCAGCCAGCATTTCCCCTTTGCTCCCCCCATGCCCACTTCACAGCACCAGCCCTTGGGGTCTGCCTTGCCTGCGGCTGCAGCCTGGGCCCAGCTCCAGGGAGCAGGACAGGGGCTGGAGCGAGCCCAGGCAGGCCCCACGGACCCCATCAGAGCTGCTTGGGGGGTTGCTCCCAGCCTTGCCTCAGAGCAGCCCTGCCCCACCCATGGAGACCCCCAGATGTGGGGCCATCGCAGCCCCTCCCAGAAGGGGGAGGCAATGCAAAGCCCAGGCTGTGCTGGCCACAGGGCCAGCTCCCCGCCCCCAGCACCGTTCCTTGGCTCACCAGTAGCACCCGGCCCTGCTGCAGGGGGACAGGGGCAGCCAGGATCTGGCAGCCCCCACCCCCGCATCAGGAAAACTGCCACTAGCACCTGCCAGCCTGTGTGTTGGCAGCCACCCTGGCAGAGGCCCATGGCTCAGGCTGGGACGTGCCCCCACTGCATGGCCATGGTGCCAGAACCGCCCCGTCCTTCCCGCCAGGCCAGCCCGGCTAGGTCTCAGCCACAGAGGGGCAGGGACAGCACAGCGCAGGGCCCAGCAAGACGAAGAACCACTTTACTGAGATGAGGGCCCCGTGCCGGGGCTGCAGACAATTAACAAATAACCAGAACAGCTCATTGAACAGAAAGAGGCCGGCCCGGGGTTATTGCGCTGTCCCCCGCCGGCCTTGGCACAGCACGAGTCAGTCCCTTCGCCAGCCCCCACGTTCCAGGCACGGGCGAGCAGCTGGCCCACAGGACGGGGCTGGCCAGCCCAAGGTGGGGGCCGGGACTCCCGTCAGTCAGGCTCTGGCAGGGCGGAGGGGCCCTTTGGTACCTTGTGGCTGCACGAAGTGCAGGGTGGGTTAGAGCGATCGCGGCCCAGGCTCACCCCAAATGACGGCAGGGAGGAGGGCCAGGCTCAGCAGGGTCCCAGGAGTAGCTGAGCCGTGGGATGCAGGCTGGGCGCATGCTGCAGAGCTGGGGGGGCTGCTTCCCGGGCCAGGTCCCAGCTCAGAGCGACGTCTCCTGCAGGACGTAGGCGTGTGCGCCCTCCGCCCTGGCAAAGCCCTCACCCTCTGCCTCCTCCGTGAGGGCCAGGCCCTCCAGAGGGCCGCTCAGCACCCCATTGCTGGTCTTCTCCGTGGCACCAGGCACCGGCTCTTCACCGCTGACGTCCTGGGTGGGGAGAGAAGTGTGAAAGGGGGCAGGGAATGGGCCATGGGGCTGGCAGCAGGGACCTGTGTCCTCCCCCCAACCCCCACATTGGCCAACCACCTGCTGCTTCATTGCCAGAGTTTAGGACAGTCGCTATTCAAGGCCTGGACTGGAGCCAAGCCCTGGGCAGCACCCGCTGAGAACGGCCGATGCCTCTTCCCCCTTCAGACATGCCCCGTCCAGCCAGCCCTGCAGGAACCTTCTGAGACAGCCGCTCTCGCCACTGGCCACCCGGCCTCCAACCTCCTGTGCCCAAGGAAGCTCAGAGACACTGCCAGCGTGGCCATCCTAGACCCAGCACACACTGGATTTGGGCCAAGGTGCAGGATGGAAACTGCTCTAGAGCCACCCCTGAGCCGACAGAGGACAGACATCTGTCCTCGTCCTCCCGTCCCCTCTGCAGCGCTGGACCCTGCTGGCCAGGACCTTCAGCTGCCTCACCTAAGAGGTGGCAGGGTGCAGGGTAACGAGCGACACTGGTGCAAGTCCTTGCTGCAGGGACGCGCCCAAGGAGCGGTGCTGGGAACCTGTCCCCCTGCCAGACGGGCAGCTCTCCCTCAGCTCCTTCACTACATCTCCATGCAGCTGACAGGTGAGCTGCTCATACAGCACCAGCCCACAGCTCACGCTCTGCACCCGCCGAGGCCTTACTGGTGGCAGAGAACAGCCCTGTGAGCAGCTCTCAGCCCCGCTCATCTCATGGGGTGAAGGTTCATGCCCACAACCGGTCAGTTCAGTCCAGGGTCTGGGAGACGCCTGGATTCATGCAGCAGCGTCCAGCAGTAACGCTGTGACCCCAAGCTCCCCTTGGACAGATGAAGAGAGCAGCTCAGCGTACCCTAATGCACGGGCTCTAACTTGTATCTTCCAGGCGCTACCCATTCTCGGCCATGAAAATCTTATCACAGACTGTGAAATCTGGGCTCCAGCCACCCAACTGTGAAGGCACCGTCCCCTGCCTGCCCGCCCGCCAGCAGCAGTGCGGAAGTGAGGGTGACAATACTGTGACCCCTGATAAGCCTGAGACCCCCTTTTGGGTCTGGAACGCAGCATGAGAAATGCTGCAGAGAAGTCACAGGTTTGTGGGTTGGTTGTGGCATAAAGAGCAGATCTCTCAGATGTGAGACATACCCACCACCTCTGCAATTTATGCCACGACCAGCCCCCAAAAGCGTCCTGTTTCTTGACGATTTAACAGGGCCCTAGTCACACGTCATAGGGAAATGATGACTCAGAGCATTAACGTTCTTGCATGATGAGTGTGGCGTGCATGAAGAGCTGTGGATACAGGCTGCAATGATGACACGTGTTTAAACCATGCCTGGTTAACAGGTCAGCCCTAGCCAAAGCTGAAGGTCCCTTGACATATCAGGCGAACAAGGCTACCAAGCGGGGGGGAAAGAGCCTTGTGCTTCCTTTATCTGGGTGAGAATGGCAGGAGCTGAGCCTCAAGCGCTCAGCAATGGAACGGGCTGATTGCTGCAGCATTGCTGTTCCAGACATTGATAGTGAGGTGTCTAATGACACTCTGGTGATTAACAGCATCATAAAACGTCTGCACAGCGCCTGCTGCAGGAACCATGGGCCCTCCTGGATACTACACCGCACTGCCTGGGTCCTAGCAAAGGGATGGGAGCAGGGCCCCCTTGCCAAGCAGGAACGCTCGAGCTGGCGAGCCACCTGCCTCCTACAGCCATTAAGTCTGATGGAATCATGGCACGGAAGCCCATGTACACCCGGGGGGTGGGAAGGCCACAGGAGGGGAAAACAGCTGCCATCCTGCCGCTGGGCACAGGGCATTGGGAGACGTAAGCAAAGGCAGATGCCGTCGCAGGCAGCCATCACTGGGCAGACAGGGGGAGAAAGCTCCTGCAAGCAGAGAAAGGTGGGTCCTTCAAGCAAGGGGGGCTGAAGTCTCTGCAAACTGAACAGAGGTGAGACACCGGCTTAGGCAAAGGAATAGAAGACAAAGGAAACCGGCCCCATGCGTGGCTGTGGAGAGTCAGCCCCGGCTGGAGAAAGACTGGCCAGAGATCTGCCTTGAGCAAAGCCCAGACTTAGTTAAGTCTTAGCCACTTGGGCTGTGTGGTGTTTCTCTGCCACTGTCTCCATTCTTTGCCCCCGCACTCACTTAGCCCCATGGCTATTTTACCCCTATGTGCTACGAACAGTGTGGGTGGGGTTTGCCCGTTAGGGCAATAGACATACGCTGCTTGAGTCTCTCGCAAGGAACCAGGCGTACTACAGCACCGAGCGCCCAGGGGAGGGCGGGGTGCTGTGGGCTGGGTGGTTTCAGGGGGAGCCAGGCTGGGAGCGTGCTGGGGCCACCTTGCTGGAGGTATGCTAGGCTGCTGGAAGCCAGGCTGCTGGTCCAAGCAGCTAGCCCAGGGCTGTCTGGCACACCAAAACTCAGGGCCAGGCTGGGAGCTACAGCACGTGTCGGGAGATGCTGAGGGGAGAGCGGTGACACCCCCGGGGTCCAGACTGCCCCACCGCTGTGACGAACGCACTCTCCCAGCCTGTCTGGCTAGGAGTCCCTGCCCCATCCTGCAGACGCTGCCCTCCCTGTTATAGATGCTGTGGCTTCCCTGTCCACATTACAGCAGGCGACCGAGCCGGGCACGGAGCCACCAGCCTTTCGGGGATTCCAGCCGGCTGCAGCGGGTCTCCTTAGCAAGCCGGGCTCCAGCCCGCACATCATGCCTGGGCACCACTCCCTACGCTGGCTGCCCGCCCGCAGCGGACCCAGGATGGGGGCGAGGGCTGATAGCTCAGCTCCTCCCCCAGCAGGGCCCAGCATGTCTGGGCAGGAAATGGAGCTTCCACGGCTGGTCCCAGCCTGCGGAACCAATCCCCTGGGAAACAGACCTTCCCCAGCTCGCTCCCAGCCCGGCCTCCTGTGGGGCAAACAGAGCCAGCAAGAGCAGCTGCCTGGGCCGTGACGGGCTAGTTGCTCCCCCGGCGCTGAGCAGCATCGCACAGCCGGGGCGCGTCGCCGGGACAGGCCGGGAACTGGGGACGGCCCAGCAGGCGCTGCCACGTGGCACTCACAGGGGCACGGGGCCACTCACCTCCGTGGAGCAGTCCACCCCGCAGCTCAGCCGGTGCCGGCACCGCGGGGGCAGACAGCACAGCAGCCGGGGCAGCACAGGGTAGATGGTGCGGGGGCTCACGGCCTCTCCCTTCGTGGGGCCTGCCAGGACAGAGGGACGGAGCGCAGGAGTTACACGGGGGCCCAGGGCCTTGTGCAGAACCACCCTGAGCCCTCCAACTGTCCTCCCCCACCTCAGCCCGCCCTTCCCGCAGACAAGTGGGCAGAGACCCAGGGGCCAGCCAGGGTTGGGTCTGTTCTCGCCACCGCTGCCCCACAGCTCTGCCTGGGTAGCCAGCCCAGACTCTCCGCAAGGGGCAGCACTGAACGCTGGGACTGGAGCCTCTGCTCTGCGTCAAGATGCGCGTGGCCCAAGCTGTGCTGCAAGGGGCAACCTGAGCTCTCCACGGCACCCGGAGCCCCTCACCACCACCCGAGCCGCCTGGGCGGGAGATTTCTGTCTGGCGTTTGGGGCTGCTCCTGGGCAGAGCAGGGAAGCGCAGGCCAAGAGGAATGGCTCTCTTGGGACCAGCTAGAGCCACATCCAGACAGACAACGGGAGCCGCCAAGACAGACCCACGGACAGCGGGAAGCTCTGGCAGGCAGGGCCAGGGCTGGGTGGGAGGAGGCCAATGGCCCAGAGGTGCCCGAGGCCGGGACTGGAGCTGGCCTTTGGTGAGGCACAGGGTTCAGCTGGGACTGGCAAAGAGCCAGGGCTAGAGACAGGACACCTGGTTCTCAGAGCAGCCTGGCTCCAGCCAGCATGGACTTAACCCCGACTGGTCTGGGCCAACCCCCACACCCCGGGACCAAGCCCTGCTCTGGTCAGACGGGCTGCTTGGTGTCGCTGCTGACGCTGGCAGGTGCAGTGTCCCTGCACAGTGGGCGAGTCTCCCAGGTGCCCGGCTCTGCTGGACATGCTGGGCAGAGATGAAGGGTGAGGCAGGCATGCTGTCTCGGGGCGGGGCACCTTTGCAGCAAAAGTGGGACCCCCGGGGGTCTGGCACACAGGAGGGTTCCTCCCAGGGACTGCTTCATAGCCGTGGGTAGCCCAGGTCCTCTGGATCCATGGCAGCCCCTCCCCGAGCCCCAGCCCCAGGCGCATCCCCCCAGCTCCCCAGCCGGCTGGCACACGTACCAGAGAGGATGCTGACTAGCAGGCCCACCAGGATGACGGTGGTGGAGTTGTGGGCGCTGTACCACATGTACGACAGGCTGTAGAACTTCTGGAGCCCCGCGAGGCTGGTGGGGAGGGAACAGCTGGGTTAGGGGGCAGCTGGGGACCTTGCACCTGCACAGGCCCCAGGGCTCTGCTCCCTCGGCAGGCCCAGGACCCAGCGCACACCTGCCTCAAGGGCAGCTAGGACCCACCAGCCCCAGGTCTCACCGGGGGAAGCCCCCAGCAGCCGCTAGCCACAACCCGGCGCCTCCACTCACCGCTTGGGGGCCGCGGCCAGCAGGGTCGCGGTGACGGCCGTGGTCAGGTTGCCAGCCTGGGAGAGGTTGGTGTCATTGGCCAGTGAAGGGGCCGAGGGAGCTGCCTGCAGGTTGGATGTCAGGCTCCCGATGCCGATCCAGAAGGCCATGGTCAACCCAGCCACCAGCCCGACGATCGCACCCTGCACACAGGGAGAACAGTCAGGGCCTGGGGCCCGTTCTGCAGCGAGACCGACCCCAAGGGACTGCCCCCCAGAGACCCCAGCTCCCCCAGCCGAATCCATCTCCCCTCGGGGCGCAGCCTCAGTTTCCCCTCTGCTCAGCGATTCACACCAGTGGGGGCCGGGCCGCACAGCCAGAGCTGAGAGGATGGGGGCAGAGAGGGGCACAGCACAGAGCAGGGGGCGGGGCTGGTGGGCACAGGGCCAGTGGCGGCAGGCAGAGCCGCACAGGCAGGAGGGGCACTCACCGTGGGGTTGGCACACGGGAAGAACATCCCCAGGCAGAAGAGGCCGAGCAGCGGGCCGCCCACCATCCCGAAGATGCTGATGGCAGCCTGCAAGGAGAGAGCAGGGCAAGCTCGGAGCGGCCAGTGCCAGGGCTGCGGGGCTCCGTGAGGGCAGAGAACCCACCGGCACAGAGGGCAGCTGGGCTCCCTGCCTCAGGTTAGGACACGTGGGCTGGGGGAGGCAGGCACCCGAAACAAGACCCTTGGGGTAGCTGTCAGGCACTGAGGGGCCTGGGCGGGTGCTGTCGGTGGAGACGTATCAGCTGGACGCAGCTGGGGTGAAGGAGAAAGCTCTGGGTGCATCAGTCGACCCCAGGGTGCCTGAGCCGCCAGCGCGCTGCAGCTGAGACAGGCCAACGCGGCCCCAGGAGGCATCGGGCGAGGCGATTGCAGCAGACAGGGAGGCGCTAGCACCATTACAGCGGGTCTGCTCTCCTGTGTGGACGGGAGATGAATTCGAAGTGGAAGCAGCGCAGAGGGGCTGCAGGGGCAGGGGAGGTATGAAGAGCTGCCTGAGGGGGACGCAAAGAGCTCGGCTTGTGCAGCCTACCCCAGTGACGGCTGAGCGGAGCCAGGGTCGCTCTCTGTAAACACATCAGAGGGCTTGGGAGAGACAGCCGGGAGGGGGAGGAGCTATTCAGGATAGCGCCAAGGTGGGGACACAAACAAACAGATAGAACCTGGCCATCAACAGGTCTAGATGGAATTAGGTGACGGTTTCTAGCCGTCGGGGGCGTGACGTTCTGGAACAGCCTCCTGCGGGGAGCTGTGGGGGCAAGAAACTGAGCTGGCTTCCAGACTGAGCTCGAGAAGTTTAGAGGTGAGGGGGTGATGGGGTTGCTTGTGGTGGCATGCAGCCGGTCTGTGACTGCTAGCAGCAGATATCTCCCCACAGCCGGGGATGGGACACTCGATGGGGAGGGCCCTGAGTTACTGCAGAGGATCTTTCCCAGGTGTCTGGCTGCTGGGTCTTGGCCACGTGCTCAGGGTCTAACTGGTCGCCAGATTTGGGGCCAGGAAGGAATTTTCTCCCAGGTCACGAAGGTTGGAGGCCTGTTCTACTCAATGTTTGGTCTTGTTGGTGCCCATGTCTCTTGTCTCTCAGTGATCTCTGTCTGCTTCTTCGATTGGTTCTGTTTGTTGCTTAACTAAATGTGCAACAGTTAAATCGACCAAGGCGCTGGGGTATGGTTGGTCAAAGAGCTGGTTCATAAGGGGCTAGGATTGGTGTTTTCTAGTACTTCCGTTTAAAATGATTGGTTAAAGTACAGCTAAGCCAGACCCACGTCTTAATTATATAAACCGGGTCCCAAAAGGAAGTGCTTGGGAACCTAACTCCAGGAGGCAGCCCTAGAAGATCAGCGTTGCCAGACCTCAACACCCAGCCACCACACTGTGCAATAGCTGGAGTCCCCAGATGATCTAATCCGGACTGGCCACCGGAGACGTGTCTGCCTTGTTGGGAGTGGTGAGCGTTGGATGGTCAGCGTGTTCTGTGCTGGTCATTGTTAATAGAGAATACGGATATTCCTGTGTAAGGCCCCTTTGCTGGTAAAAGACCTCACAGCCCACAGGGAAATACGCCCGGAGCCCTACGGCCTGGGACCGGGGGTACTTCAATTAACCAGGTTACCCCCGGAGCCCCACGGCCTGGGACGGGCGTCCAAACCCTAGAGTGTGGATTGGGTAAGGGTAGGTGCCTTTCCCCAGAGCCCTACGGTCTGGGGGAAAGGTGGGGTGCCCCAGTGTGTGGGTAACAGTCAGAGACCCTAGTGGGTTCACCTTGCTCTGCAGCGTGGGGCACGGGTCACTTGCAGGTTTAAACCAGCATCAGTGGTGGATTCTCTATACCTTGAAGTCTTTAAATAAAGACATGAGGGCGTCAGTGGCTCAGCCAGGGACTTGGGGCCGGTTGTGGAGGGGGGAGATATGTTCTGGGGCCTGCAGCTGGGGCCTAGACTGGGGGATCACGATGGTCCCTTCTGGCCTCGGATTCTACAAGTTTACGAAGCTGAGCACAAAGTCCTTTGGCAAATGGCCAGAACCTCAACCCCACCCCCGCGGGAGAGAACCTGCCACCGCACCAAGAGCCGAGGTGAGTGTGTCCTACCTGCAGCAGGGGTCCCAGCATGGAGGAGAGGTAGGCCATCCCCAAGCACAGCAGGCCGTAACCCAGAGCTGGGAATGGGAAGGAGGGGTTAGAAACTGCAGCATCACAACCAGCGTCGCTCAGTACAGCCATCGGCACCAGGGCAGGGCACAGCCAGGGCTGAGGGGCTCCGGCAGAAATGGGGGGGCATGCTGAGGCCTGGGCTAACAGAGGGCTGCAGGATGGGGGTGAGGGGCTCCAGTAGAGCTGGGGTAGCAGATGTGAATGACAGGAGGAGCTCACATGGACCTGCCTGCCCTGGCGCTGGCTCTCGCCTGTGCTTTCAGGGTCTCTCTGCACGGACATAGGACCAGGCAGTGGACGCCCCTCCCTGTAGGAAGCGTGGCACAGGCTCCCCCAAGCGTGACTCACCCAGCAGCTTGGAGAGCAGCGTGGCGCGGGACTCCGAGAGGCCAGGGAAGTAGGGATGGATCAGGTCCTCCATGGTCACAGTGGCTAGGGAGTTGAAGGCGGAGGAAATGGTGCTGAAAGGCAGAGAGAGGAGCTGGGGTGACAGGGAAGCTCCCGCAGCCCAGCCCAGCGGGGGACCCGCAGAGCAGCTGCGCCAGGAAGGCTTGCGCCCAGGTTACCAGCCAGCCTGGCCGAGAGGCGTGCCCAGGCCCCGCGGGCTGCAGCAGCCTTGAGCCCACATCAGCAGGCAGCAGGATTTCCTGGGCACAGGGCACTCACCTCAGGGAGCCGCTGAAAAGGCAGGCGACAAAGAGGCCCGGCAAGCCGGGCAGGTCCTTCAGGACGTCCATGACGAAGTACAGAACCAGCTGCGAAGGCAGGGAACTCGTCAGGGCACCGCCCGGCCAGGGTGCAAGAGGGCCAAGTGCTGCCCAGCCAGGGGCTGGGGCCACGAGGGCTGGGCCCCACCCAGCTGGAGGGCGCAGGGGGTGCGAGGGCTGGGCCCCACCCTTGTCAGATCAGTGAGCAGTGCTGTTGCCAGCAGTGCCGCATCGCTAGGTGTCAGAGTGAAGGCCCACAGGGTGCATGGCACAGGTCCCCGACCCAGCACCATCGTTCCAGGCTGTCTGCAGACTCGGGCACCTGGGAAAGTTGGGCCCGGATGGGAGCAAAGGCCCTGGGTGCAAGGAGAGGAAGCAAGCTCCCCAGTTTAGTCCAGGAGGGGAGCTCCCCCCGGTATAGGAGCCCAGCCCATGCTTTACCTGGTCCGGGGAAGCCTGGCTCTGGGCCGCCGTGAGCTGGTGCTCCTGGTAATAGGCAAACATGACGAGGCCAGTGAGGCAGCTGAGGCACAGCACCACCTGCTGGCAGGGGAACACGGCGTAGCAGGAGCTGCAGGGACGAGGCAGGGCACAGATGGGACTGAGACCAACGGCCCAGAGACTTGCGCCAGCAGCAAGCCGGGTCTGGCTGCGGGGTGTCTCTGATGGGGGAAGGGCTGGGCCCATCCCTGGGAACACCCCACAAAGCGGGGCCGGCCCTGCCCTGGCTTTCAGGGTGCCTGGAGCCAGCTGCCTGCCAGAGGCTAGTTCTGAAGCCCTGGGAGGGAGCCCCACTGCCACCGTTGGGGATCACTGCCCCATGGGATGAGAACGCAGTTGCCCAGGGCAGAGCTGTTCTGGCTGTCCCGCATGGCTGGACTGCCCTGCGCTGGCCGGGCCCCGCTGGGAATGGCCAAACCGAGCCCCCTGCTCCCATCCAGGACCCTGCTGGAGCCAGCTCTGCCCCCACCCGGCTTCGCACCAGAGCCATGCCCGGCCGCAGGGGTGGGCCCTCGTCCCGTCCCGTACTCACAGCACAGCCTCCCGCTCGGTGCGGGAGCTGAGGTAGCGCTGCACCTGCGCCTGATTCACGCCGTAGAGAGACAGCATCATGAACACGCCCCCGACGGCCAGGGTCCAGAAGGTGTGACGCTCAAAGGGATCCGGGTTGAGGCTGCAGTGAGACAGGACAGTCCCGGGCTGCTAGCACTGGGACTTGGGAGAGATCCCCATGCCCCACTGCACACTAGAGGACTGGGGGCACCATGCGGCTGCCCCCCACAGCAGGGCAGGCTGCCCACAGACAGGTCTGTGTCTGGTCCTGGCTTGTCCGGCACCCCCCAGGCCTGCCCTGACCCACAGCGCAGGTGGGATCCCAGGTCTGCACCCTCCACAGCCAGGCAACATGCAGCCAGAGCTGGGCGTGGGGTAGGCTGAATCTCCCCATAACCCCTCCAGCCAGGGCTGAGCTGGCAGCCCCCAGAAGCAGAGCGCTTGGGTGGCAGGGCCTGAGCAGCTGGGCCAAGGCCCCTACGGCTGGGGCCTGGGGCAGCCAGCCAGGGGCCGAGGTTCTACTCACTCAATTCCAGAGATCTTGCCCTGCTCAGCCGCCAGCTGCCACACCCGCCCCATGCCGCCCACCTTCACGGAGCCCACCACGATGACGGCCAGCTGCCCAGCAAACATCACCAGCGTTTGGAAGACGTCGGTCCATATGACAGCCTTCAGCCCACCCTGCGGAAGGAACGGCGCCCCGTCACGGCCATGAACTGGCAGCCAGGCGGGGCCAGCGCCACCAGCCGAGGCCAGCGAGCCCCCCGCACACTTGGGTGTGTGTCTGTGCGTGTGTGTGCATGTGCACAGTGGAGCAGGGCAGCGACACCAGGGTGGTGCAGACACGGTGTCACCAGAGGGAGAGGTGGCAGTGGGGGTAGGCGGGTCTGGCTGGGGGCCGGGAGGGGGAGATGGGTACCCCATCACTGGGGTGGAGAAGCAGCCCTGCCCCAGGGCACACGAGGAGCTGCCTCGCTGGGACCTCAGGGATTCCCCCATTGCCCCCGGTGCTCCATGCGCCAGGCACGGCTAGGCAGTGACGGAGCCAGGGCCACGGTGGCTGGCCGTGGGAGAGGTGCCAAGGGCAGCCCCCCGCACCCCCCGCCCAGAGCCCCAAACCCAGAGCCCCCACTTACCAGGGCCGTGTACAGGGTGCAGACCAGGCCCACGGCCAGCACTGCCCCCCAGAGGTCAAGCTGGGTCACTGCAAGCAAAACACCAGCCATCAGGAAAGTGCATGGGGCCAGGCAGCCCTCACCCCAGAGACCCCACCCCACGCTAGGCCCCGGCTTGTCCTGCCAGCCCAGTTCACCCCAGGGCAGAAAACAGCACACGCCTGGGAACAGGCCTCGCCCCAAAAGAGGATGTCTTGCCTTGCTGGGTGGGGGCTTTGTGTCCCAATCACTCCCCGCCAGGCCCCTGGGCCTGGCACACGGAGCTCCGGCATGGCCATGGCAGTGCCCCAGAGCCTGCCTGGCCAGGGTCCTACGTGCCCAGAGCAACAGGTGCTTGGCAGGGGATGGAGCCCAGGTACCACAGGCCTTGCCAGCCCAGGTCCGAGCCATGGTCCAGCCAGCCAGGATCCTGCAAGAGGCAGATGCGAGAACCCCCCATGGCAAATGGGGACCAGTGGGTCCCCCATGAAAGGCCCTTCCTGGGCATGGATAACTAGAGACCCAATTCAGTGCCAGAGCAGGAGGGTTAATCTCGCTGCCGGGCATGGTGCTCACTAGCCTAGGGCTAAGAATTCTTGTGGCCAATCAATCCCACTTAAAGCTTTCTCCTCACATCAGTTCTGAATTTGCCACCATTGGGGTCACTGAACGTCCCCATGTTATGAGAAGGAAGAACAGCTGCTCTCGATCGCCCTCCATCAGTTACATTTGTTGTGTCCCCCCACCCCAGGTAAGACCCCCCGTCTGTTCAGTCTCTCCCAGCCCCACTGCTCCCACCTCCAGGACCCCGCGATCCCTGTGTCACCTGCATTGAGAGCCAGCGCCGGGGCGTAGAGAACAACCCCCATGTAAATAACCTGCAGGGGAGAGAAGCAGCAGTAATTACGGAGACACAGGGGACGCAGGCGGCAGCCCTCTGCAGAGCAATGGTGCCCCCGACAGGCTGGCGCAGGCACAGCGGGACGGGGCTGGCCAAGGGCGGGTGGAAATGCAACGCCCAGGAAGAGCGCTGATTAGCAGCATCCTCAGAGCCCCACGTGGGGCAGGAAGCCAGGCTCTCTTCTGCCCTGCACTCTGCAAGGCTACACGTGCAATCCCGCACCCGGCCCGCAGGGCTCCCCTGGGTGGGGCGATGCCTTGGGAAGCACGGGGTGGGGAAGGGAGGAGGCAGACCACGGACCAGGGGCAGGCTTTCTGAGGGTGAAACGCTCGTGCACGTGCTGCCTGTGCCCAGGGACCTCAAGGGGCTGCTGCCTCCCACCCTGAAGTCCAAGCGCTCGGACTGCCCCGTGGCCACGGGGGGCCGGCTCGAGATGCTGAGCTGCTGTGCCTGATCGCCTGCTGGCCCGTCCTGGTGGGGGCTCCCCCGGGGCATTCGGCCACCGCAGGCTGGTTGAGCGCTGGGCAGGGAGGCAAACTGCAGGCAGCAGCCGACGACTCCTGCCGGGCTGATCAGCACTGGGCCCCAGCATGCCGCGCCCTCCGGATGGGAGACCGGTGACCCCACCTGCAGCCCTGCCCCATAGTGTAACTGCTAGCTGGGCTCCCCAGGCATAACCGATGGGACCCCATACCCGCCAGCAGAGCCTAGCCACCCCTGCCTGTGCTGGCGTTCCAGCGCAGAGCCAGGCCTTCCCCTGCCAGCCAGTGGCACCTGCCCTGCTGGGGGCTGAGATCAGCCACACTCACCATCTGGAAGATGAAGGTCACAGTCCCACACACGCGCACGGCCTTGTTGAAGCGCAGCTCCAGGTACTGAAAGCGGAGAAGGGAGAGGCGCAGGGGTGAGCCGGGGGGACGGCTGCAGGACTGCAGGGAACCCAACAGCCTTTGTGTCTGGGGCTCACTTCTGCCACCTTCCAGCCTTGCTCTGCCCACTCCTGACCCAGCACCCTACAGCCCCATCAGCCCACCCCGCCCGCCCCACCAGCCGATTGTTGATCACTCCTCCCGCCCCCTCTCCCTCTAGCTCCACAGCCCGGCCCTGATGCACCTCGTAGGCGCTGGTGAGGTGCAGGCGGTAGAAGACGGGGATGAAGACGTGCGCCGGGATGAGGAGTCCCAGGATGTAGCAGCAGCCGAGGAACCAGTACTGTGTGCCAAAGCGGTAGATCTCGGCAGGCACGCCCAGGATGGCCACGGCCGACTGGAAGGTGGCCAGCAAGGAGAGGGTGACGGGCAGGAAGCTCATGCTGCGGTTGGCCAGCAGGAATTCCTGCACCGTGCCTTGCCGGCCACCCCTCAGTGCGTGGAACAGCCCGATGGCCGAGGACAGCACCAGCAGCAGCACGAAGATGGTGTAATCTGCCACCGTGAATGCCATGGCGACGGCCCCTGCCACCGGCCAGTGGCGCTACAGCCTCCTGCCCACGCCTGCCATGCCAACTGCCCGGCCTCGCACTCCGCTCGGCTCTACCTGCCCCCCGCCGTGCGGGGGCTCAGCCGGCACGCCCCAGCCCAGGCCATCACCGGCATGCGGAGTCCCTTCCGCCGTGGGCGCCAGCCCCAGCCACCATCACTCCTGGCCGCCGGGCTGGAAGAGAAGAGGGGTCAGCGAGCCTAGTGCCAGGCTCTGGCACGGCACACGGGGAGGGAGCTCAGCCGCTGGGACACAGCGCCCTGAGGCAGGGCTGCCCCCTCACCTACTTCCCACGGGCAGGCCGCCAGCAAAGAGACAGCGCAGCAAGGACCTTCGCTCTGGTGGCTCCGACTAATCTCAGCGTCTCAAGGATCCGCCTGCAGCAGCCGGAGCTGGGCTGGGCACCCTGGGGGGGAGAGCGGGGGTGGGGGGCAGAGGAATGCCAGATTAACCATGTCACGGCTGCTGAGCGGGGCCGCCTCTTCCCCTGCCCCTCAGCACACAGTGGGGAGCTGGAACGCAGCCCCCAATTTAACTCAGGCCAAGAGCTCAGTTCCTTGGGACACGG
Organism: Mesoclemmys tuberculata; assembly: GCA_007922155.1. Classification (NCBI taxonomy): domain Eukaryota; kingdom Metazoa; phylum Chordata; order Testudines; family Chelidae; genus Mesoclemmys; species Mesoclemmys tuberculata. Next base: position 1,687,248 of record ML675706.1, read on the forward strand.
GGGCATTTCCAGGGCACTGGGGCAGGGCCTAACCCGCCCCTTGCCCCCGGGTGGTGCAGCAAGGCCACAGCTCAGCACAAACGAACACGTGGTGAACCCACACAGCCTGAACTTCAGCGGCTCCAAGGACAAAGGAAAACGCGTCCAAAAATCACAGGCGGCGCAGCAGCAATAACAGAACAGCCCCGCCCGGCAGCTACAGCCCGGCAGGAGTCGCAGCCCGGCGCCTTCCTGACCCCACTCCCTCCCCGCACCATGCTCCTGGTTTTGTGAGCCCTCTGCCACCGTATGCAGCATGCCTCAGAGCAGGCAGGGCATGGCCTAGACTTCCCCCTGGCCCGACAGCGCAGCCTCTGCTCCCTGGGCTGCTTCCCAGGCTGGCTTGGAACTGCTTGGCTTTGGCTTCCCAGGCTGTCCAGCCCCAGCAGGCGCCACTCGGCAAGCGCCCCATGGAGAGGCTGGGCGGGGCTCCCTGCGGGATCACACAGCCCAGGCCAGAAGGGCAAGCATTACCCCTGGCAGCTAAGGAGGCTCTAAGCAGCTGCTGCTCACAGGTGCAGGGGGGCCTGTCCCCACTCTGGGAAACTTTCCTGCTGCATCCAGCCCTTTCCAGGACCCCCCAGCTCTGTAAACCCCCCCCCCCCACACACACACACACACTCACCCCAAGGCTTCTCTGTGCTCTGGCACAGAGACAAAATGGGAATTTTCTGACCCCTACGTGTACCTCAGTTTCCCTGCATTTGGCATGGTTACCCATAGGGAGAAAAAGGGCTGTTCGCTCTCAGGGCCGGCTGAGAGACTGTCTCCTGGCTGTGAAAGCCAGGAGGGGTCACTGAAAAGGGCTGGCCGAGGTGATCCCGTAACCATGGAAGATGTGAGGAGACAATGGAAGAGCCTGTCTGAGCTTGCAGTGTGACGCAGGAGCTTTGGATCCTGGAGGAAGAGTGGGACCCCATGGGGATCTGGCACATCAAAGGGGTCCTTCCCTCCATGGGGGGCAGCACCGAGCCTGGGGATCTGTGACAAGCCCCACTGCCCAGAGCAGGGGCCAACCCCCACCCACTGGGACAGCCAGCCAGCCAGGCAAGGGGGCAGGAAACCAGCTTGGACCCAACAAGGGCTCAGCTGCCTGGGGCACCCCAGGGCAGGGCAGGTGACTGGGACAGCAGAGGGGTGAGGTGTCCAGGGCAGGCTCGCCACATCTCCGGGGCTCAGGGGACCACAGGGTGTCGTCCCGGGGGGGCAGAGCCCTCTTTTCCCCATGGCTCAGAGAGGGCAGTGCCCAGCCGGCCGCAGCAGTTTCAGGGGACAGAGCAGGGCCCAGCTGGCAGCAACAGGTCGAGTCCACAGACAGCCTGTGCTGAGGAAGGGGGACACCATGCAGAGGACAGGCCTAGCCCAGCCATGTTACCAGGGCACAGCAAGGTGCATGGCCCCAAGAGGCTGCTCAGCGGGCGACCCCCCCGGGCGACATGCAGGCTAGGGCTCAGGCAGAGGTAACAGGCCAATTCTCAGCCTGTGAACAGGAGCCGTGGGGGCTGCTGGCAGCGGCATGGCAGGAGGCTGGGTTCCCAGTGCCAGGTCTGACCCTGCAGCCCCAGGGTGGAGATGGTGAGGGGGAGCTACGATGGTCCCGTCGGAACAGGCGCCACAGGCCGGGCTGCGATGCCTCGGCTGGGGCAGGGAGCAGCTCTCTGGCGTGAGCTCCTACCCAGAGCACAGCAGGGTCCCGATGCAGGCCTGGGGCTCCTGGCCCCACGCAGGGCAAAATCCCATACCACGGCAGCGGGGAGCCAGCCTCCCCCCCGGGCAGAGCAGGGCCAGAGCCATGGGGGAAGGGCACGCAGGACTCCAGCCTGGGCAGGGGCTGCTTCACTCAGAGGCTTTATCGCAGCAGGAATTTTCTGGGGCATACTTGCTGGGATTAAGGCTCAGCCCGTGACCACCTGGCACCTCTGGCTGTGAGCACAGCATGTCCAGGCTTGCCCTGGCACCGGCTGGGGCAGGGCAGGGGCTGTACGAGTGAGCAGCTCCCCCAGGCCAGCAAGGCCAGCCAGCTCACAGCAGAGCCACAGGAAAGGCAACCCCTCGTGCTGCAGGGCAGCGTCATCCTTCCCCCTCCTCCCCCTGCCGCTGGGGGCTGCTTCCCAGAGCAGGGCCTGCAGCTGGGAGCCTTCCCCGGCTGCCCAAGGAGATGATAGCCTGACGGCAGTAGCCAGGACAGCCTCTGCCCCCTCACGCTGGGAGTAACGTTACCCCCCAGACACTCCTCTGGCCCTAGCCCCGAGCCCTGCTGGGGGTCAGCACCGCTGCTCCCGGCCCCAGGGGGAGGAGTACAAGGGGGGCTCTTGTTGAGGGGTGCTCCAGGAGGCTGCACTTCGCGCTGGACGTTCCCCACCGCTCAAGCGTGTCCTGGCGCTGACCCTGCAGTGCCGAAGCTGGAACAGGCAGATTGTGAGACGCGGCTGTGCGGAGCAGCGCACAGGAACGGACCGTGCTCAGTAACATTTGCCGCAGCCGCTGCCCTCGCCTCACCCTTCCTCGGAGTCAGACTCGGTGCCCCTCTTCAGAGGGGCTAAAAAGGAGCAAACGGGAGGCGGGCCGGGCCGGGCCGGCTCTGATCAGGGACAGAGCCGTCGGGGGGAGGCGTGAAGCCGATGGAGAGGGGCTGAGGGGCAAACCACGGGCAGGGGGATGGGTCGGGCCAGCCCCGGGGGGCGGCGCTGCCAGCCCCCCGCAGAGGAGAACCCCAGCCCAGGGAGAGGGGGTGACACTGACCCCGCTGGGGTGAGCCGCCTGTGACCTGCCCCGGGTGCAACACCAGTGCGGGGGGGTTTGTCCCCCTCCCCCGGGGGGTCCGTGGGCCAGACACGGCGGCCACGCTCTGCCGGACACCCCGGCCGGGCCAGCGCCCCGGGCACAGAGCGCAGGACCCCGCCCGGCGCAGGCGGCCCCGTTGGCGGCGTCTCCCCGGGCCCGCCCACACGTGCCCCAGGGCCGGGCCGGGCCGGGGGAGGGGCCCCGCTCACCGAGCGCTGCAGGCCGGCCCGGCGCGGCGCGGCACGTGCGGGTCAGGCTGGCTCCGGCCGCGCGGCGGCGCGTCAACTTAAACCAACGGCGCGGCGGGGCGGTTGCCGCCGGCGCACGGGGATGACGTAGCGTCATGTGCTGGCACTGGTTCCTTAGCCAGCTCCCCGCGCCGCCATCTTTACTCCTGGCAGCGTCATCCCCGACCCCCTGCGCGCAGCCCCGCCCCGCCCCGCCCGGCTCCGCCTCCTACCTGCTCCCAGACCCCCCACGGTCAGCCCCCCCGCCCCACCTACCATCGAAAAGAAGCAGTTGGGGGCCCAGCTATGGGTTAGAGCGCCCCGGGCACAGGAGCTGCAGGGCATGGGAGCTGGGGGGTGTGGGAGCCGTGGGGCGTGGGAGCTGGGGGGTGTGGGAGCCGGGGGGTGTGGGAGCCGGGGGGTGTGGGAGCCGTGTGGGAGCTGGGGGGCGTGGGAGCCGTGGGCGGTGGGGGGCGTGGGGTGTGGGAGCCGGGGGGCGTGGGAGCCGGGGGGCGTGGGAGCTGTGCACAGGGAATCAGAGCCGTTGGACCTGGGACCTGCCGGGGTGTCAGAAACATTGGGCATGGAAGCTGTGCGATGTCGGAGCCAGTGGGTGTTGGAGCCATTGGACATGGGAGGCATATGGCATCGGAGCTATTAGGCGTCGGAGCCATTGGGCACAGGATCCATCACCCACGTGCAGTCACATTTTCAAACTCTCCTCTATCACCAGCAGGCCTGGACTTTTCCTGCCCTTTGTACTGAGCCAAGCTCTGCCCTAGTCACAGGCTGAGTCTCCTGCTGGGGCTTAACACAAAAGCTCCAAACGTCGCAGGAGCTGGAACGGGCCCATCTGCCCATCTCCTCCCAGGGCCCCTCCAGCACCAGGGCCACAGGGACCCCTTGTGCTCAGATGCCACTGAGCCTTGCTGAGCTGTCAGGCAGGCACCCTACACACCGCTGAATATAAGAGCAGCAAAGGGATGCCAGAAGATGCGGGGTGGGAGGAACCCCAGGGGGTGTCTAGTCCCACTCCCTGCTCAGAGCAGAACCAACCCCGACTAAACCATCCCAGCCAGGGCTTTGTCAAGCTGAGCCTTTAAACCTCTAATGATGGAGATGCCACCACCTCCCTAAGTAGCCCATTCCAGCGCTTCACCACCCGCCTAGGGAAAACTTTTTCCTAATGTCCAACCTAGACCTCCCCCACTGCAACTTGAGACCATTGCTCCTTGTTCTGTCACTGCCACCACTGAGAACAGCCTAGCTCCATCCTCCCTGGAACCCCCTTTCAGGTAGTTAAAGGCTGCTATCAAATCCCCCCTCATTCTTCTCTTCTGCAGACTAAACAGGACTAGTTCTTTCAGCCTCTCCTCATAAGTCTTGTGCTCCAGTCCCCTTATCATTTTTGTTGCTCTCCGCTGGACTCTCTCCAACTTGTCCACATCCTTTTTGTAGTGGGGGACCCAAAACTGGACACAATACTCCAAATGTGGCCTCACCAATTTCGAATAGAGGGGAATAATCACTTCCCACGATCTGCTGGCAATGCTCTTACTAATGCAGCCCAATATGCCATTAGCCTTCTTGGCAACCAGGGCACACTGCTGACTCATATCCAGCTTCTTATCCACTGTAACCCCCAGGCCCTTTTCTGCAGAACTGCTGCCTAGCTCATCCGTCCCCAGTCTGTAGCTGTGCATGGGATTCTTCTGTTCTAAGTGCAGGACTCTGCACTTGTCCTTGTTGAACCTCATCAGATTTCTTTGGGCTCAATCCCCCAATTTGTTTAGGTCCTTCTGTATCCTATCCCTCCCTTCCAGGGTATCTACCACTCCCCCTTGCTTAGTGTCAGCTGCAAACTTGCTGAGGGTACAATCTACCCATCCTCCAGATCATTAATGAAGATGTTGAACAAAACCGGCCCCAGGACTGACACCTGGGGCACTCCACTTGTGACTGGCTGCCAGCTAGACATGGAGCCATTGATCACTACTTGTTGAGCCTGATGATCTAGCCAGTTCTCTGTCCATTTTATAGTCCATTCACCCAACCCAGACTTCTGTACCTTGCTGATAAGAATACTGTGGGAGACTGTATCAAAAGTTTTGCTAAAGTCAAGGTATATCACGTCCACCGCTTTCCCCACACCCACAGAGCCAGTCATCTCATCATAGAAGGCACTCAGGTTGGTCAGGCATGAATCCACGGTGGATCCAAGCCGACTGTTCCTGCTCAGCACAGTCTGTTCCCTCGGGGATGTGATTCCTGAGGGCAGAGGGGCTGGGCAGGCCTGGCTTCTGCTCTGTGAGGTGAACGCGCCAATGCCCCCGGGCCTAGATACTATTTAACAGCCAGTGGCAGGGCAGCACTCTGCAGCCAGGCCAGTGGGGTCATGGCCCTGCAGGCAGGGTCCAAAGGGCAGGGCAGGGAAAACAAGGGGGGGCCAGTCCGGCCCAGGAAAGGACGGAGGCAAAGAGCGTGTGAGCCGGCGAATGGAATGTGTGCATGAATGTGTGTGCAAGTGCATGCACAAGTGTGTGGGTGTGAGCAAACTTGGGGGGAATCCTGGGGGCAGGCTACAGCCTGAAGGAGTCCAGCTCTGAGCAGCATGTGCTCAGGAGTCAGAACAGAGGGGGCTCGGAGGGGGGAGAGCAGTGTTCCTGTGCGGGGTGGGGCGGTCACATACGGGTCAGACGCTGCTCCTCTACTGGGGGGGGTCACACCGACACGGTGGGGGTCGCCCATGGGGCAGGCAGAGTCCCCGCTCTGGGATGGGGGTCACACATGAGGAGGCCATCATTCCTGCTGTGGGGTTGGGGTGTGACAGAGTGGGAGTTGTTTGGAATATTTGTACGAAGCTGTGTGCGTGCCTCAATTTCCCCGGCGGGGGGGAGAGCTGTTTGCTCTCTGGGCAGGCGGAGATGCAGTGGTGGCAGCGGGAGGATTCTGAATGCACGGGAAGTGACTTGCGGAAGTAGAACAAGGGCAGTGAAAGGGAAGAGCCAGAAATCCATCTCCCTGAGATGGCCGTGGCAGATCTGTGCAGCAGGGAGAGAGGGGTACGCCACGCGTTGTGAGCTTAGCAAGGGGCGGTTGGTTGCACAGCTGGAGGAGGAGGATTGATCCAAGAAGCAGGCTCCAGACCCAAGCGGTGTGCCAGGAGGGTCCAAGAGTGACGGGGCATAGAGCAGCCAAGGCCTGTGGACCCAGTTCCCACCCCTGAAATCTGTCTATGGGATGCTGGGTCCCTGGTTGAAGTGGCCCGGCTCAGCTGGGTCTAGAGGGGGAAGAAAGGTGATGGGGGAGTTTTGTAACATTTGTATGCAGCCTGTGTGTGCCTGGCTCCCTTCGCAGTGGAGCCCCGGAGCGGTCAAAGACGGGGCTTTTATACCTCGCAGACGGACAGCTCGGCAGCACCCACGCCTGTGTGTCTGAGGCTCTGCCAACAGCAGAGATTCTCTCTCCCACTTCCCACAGCTACAATGCAGCACATTGGAACAGTGCAGCAAGCTGTTCGAGGGGGTCCTGCAGGGATCGGGCCTGCATCTAGTTCTACTAAAAATTTTCATCAATGATTTAGATAATGGCATAGAACATGAGAGCAGCCAGGCTGGGTCAGACCAACGGCCCATCTAGGCCAGTGTCCTGTCTGCCAACAGCGGCCAGGGCCAGGTGCTTCAGAGGGAATGAACAGAACAGGCGATCATCGACTGATCCATCCCATTGGCCATACCCAGCCTCTGGCACACAGCAATCCCTGCCCATCCTGGCTACTAGCCATGGATGGACTTATCCCCCATGAACTTAGCTAGTTCTTTTTTTAATCCTGTTATAGTTTTGACCTTCACAACATCCTCTGGCAAGTAGTTCCACAGGTTGACTGTGTGTTGTGTGAAGAAATACTTCCTTTTGTTGGTTTTAAACCTGCTGCCTATTAATTTCATTGGGTGACTCCTAGTTCTTGTGTCATGAGAAGGAGTAAATAACATTTCCTTATTTACTTTCTCCACACCAGTCATGATTTTATAGACCTCTATCATATCCCCCCCAGTTGCCTCTTTTCAAAGCCAAAAAGTCACAGTTTTATTAATCTCTCCCCATATGGAAGCTTTTCCAGACCCCTAACCCTTTTAGTTGCCCTTTTCTGTACCTTTTCCAATTCCCATACATCATTTTTGAGATGAGGCAACCAGATCTGCATGCAGTATTCAAGATGTGGTCATACAGTGGATTTATAAAAAGGCAATATGATGTTTTCTGTCTTACTATCTATCCTTTCCCTAACGATTCCCAACATCCTGTTAGACTTTGACTGACACTGCACAGTGAGTGGAGGTTTTCAGAGAAGTATCCACAACTCCAAGATATCTTTCTTGAGTGGGAACAGCTAACTGAGACCCCATCGTTTGTATGTAGAGTTGGGATGATGTTTTCCAATGTGCTTCACTTTGCATTTATCAACATTGAATATCATCTGCCAGTTTGTTGCCCAGTCACCCAGTTTAGTGAGATCTCTTTGAAACTCTTGGCAGTTGGTTTTGGACTTAACTGTCTTGAGTAGTTTTGTATCACCTGCAGATTTTGCCTCCTCACTGTTTACCATGTTTTCCAGATAATTTAAGAATATGTTGAACAGCACTGGACCATTTATTCCTATCCTTTGTTTCCTACCTTTTAACCTTTGATCCAAGAGGGGACCTTCCCTTTTATCCCATGACTATTTACTTTGCTTAAGAGCCTTTGGTGAGGGGCCTTGTCAAAGGCTTTCTGAAAATCTGAGTACACTCTATCCACCGGATCACCTTTGTCCACATGCTTGTTGACCCCCTCAAACAATTCTAGTAGATTGGTGAGACATGATTTCCCTTCACAAAAACCATCTTGACTCTTCCCAACTAACTGTGTTCATCTCTGTGTTTGAAAATTCTGTTCTTTACTAGAGGTTCAACCAATTTGTCTGCTACTGAAATTAGGCTTACCGGACTTTAATTGCTGGGATCACCTCTGGAGCCTTTTTAAAAAAATTGGTGTCACATTAACTACACTCCCGTCATCTGGTACAGAAGCTGATTTAACTGATGGTTACATACCACAGTTAGTAGTTCTGCAATTTCACATTTGAGTTCCTTCAGAACTCTTGGGTGGATCCCATCTGCTCCTGGTGACTTATTACTGTTTAATTTATCCATTTGTTCCAAAACCTCCTCTAATGAAATCTCAATCTGGGACAGTTCCTCAGATTTGTCACCTAAAAAGAATGGCTCAGGTTTGGAACTCTCACATCCTCAGCCATAAAGACCGATGCAAAGAATTCATTTACCTTCCTGGAGTGCTCTCTTAGCATCTCGTTTGTCCAGTGGCCCCACTGGTTGTTTAATGGCTTCCTGCTTCTGATGTAATTAAATAATTTTTTGCTGTTGCTTTTTTAGTCCTTGGCTGGCTGTTCTTCAAGTTCTTTTTTGGCCTTCCTTATTATGTTTTACACTTCACTTGCCAGAATTTAGGCTCCTTTCTAGTTTTCTTTAACTTCTACTTTTTAAAGGAGGCCTTTTTGCCTCCATCTGCTTCTTTTACTTTGTTGTTTAGCCACAGTGGCACTTTTTTGGTCCTCTTATTATGTTTTTTTAATTTGAAATACACATTTAAATTGAGCTGCTATTATGGTGTCGTAAAAAAGTTTCCATGCAGTTTGCAGGGATTTCACTTTTGGGTTCTGCATCTTTTACTTTCTGTTTAAGTAACTTTCTCATTTTTCAATGCAACCATCTTGGGCAGCTTTCATGTCCCTTCCTCCCCCACCAGGGATGTTAAATTTTATTATGTTATTGTCACTATTACCAAGCAGTTCAGCTATATTCACCAGATCCTTAGTCACCACTTAGGACTAAATCAAGAACGGCCTCTCCTCTTGTGGATTCCAGGACTAGCTGCTTCAAGAAGCAGCCATTTAAGATGTCAAGAAACGTTCTCTGCATCCCACCCTGAGGGGACATGTACCCGGTTAATATGGGGATAGGTGAAATCCCCCATTGTTACTGAGTTTATTTTTATAGCCTCTCTAATCTCCCCAAGCATTTCACACTCACTATCACCATCCTGGTCAGATGGTCAGTAGCATATCCCTCCTGAGATATTCTGATTATTCAAGCATGGAATTGCTATCCATAGAGATCCGATGGCTCTGTTTGGTTCATTTAAGATTTTTACTTCATTTGACTCGGTGCTTTCTTTCACATATAGTGCCACTCCCCCACCAGCACGATCTAGTCTGTGCTTCCGATATATCGTGTATCCTGGTGTTACTGTGTCCCACTGATTCCCCCATTCCACAAAGTTTCTGTGAGGCCTATGATATCAACGTCCTTATTTAATACAAGACGCTCACATTCACCCATCTTAGCATTTGGACTTCTAGCATTTGTATATAAGCACTTAAAATATTGTGTGGCAAACTGCCTGCTTCCCCCTGGTGGGTCTCATGCTTTTACCTTCTGTTTGTGGTCAGGGCACCCCCACCTACCTCATCGGCCCCTGGCTGTAGGAGAGCTCGGAAAGGGAAAAGGAAACGGAAACGGAAACGGAAACTGCCCCTGCCCCTGCCCTTGCCCTCCCCCACCCCCACCCCCACCCCCTTTAGGGAAGGCAGGGTTTAAATACCCCTGGCCTCACCCTTCATTGGGTCTAGGTGACTTTAATTGCCCTGCTGTGCTTTCCTTTATGCCTGCAAGACAGAGGGTTTTTAAACCTTTCGGGCCCTCATGCTGGCCCCAGCACACCCTTTTAAAGCCTTCCTGGCCTGACTTTATCACAATTGTCACTTTTTAGCTCTCTGCCATTATGTGATGTAATTGAATAGGACTCTCTTTCATTTGACTGTTTCTCATCACCTCCTGCCCATATTTTATCCTCTTCCATCCTCCCCTCCTAGGATATAGAAACTCTCCATTAATAGATTCTCCCATAAGGGATGTCTCTGTCCAAACCACATGCTCCTTTGTCTGCTTTCCCCCAGCCCTTAGTTTAAAAACTGCTCTACGACCTTTTGAATGTTACATGCCAGCAATCCAGTTCCTGTTTGGTTTAGGTGGCGCCTGCGTAGCTCCCCCTTTCCCCAAAGGTTCCCCAGTTCCTAATAAATCTAAACCCCTCCTCCCTGCACCATCGTCTCATTCACGCATTGAGACCCTGTGCTTCTACTGGACAGTGGGGGCATACGAGGGTGGGGTGGGGGGTGAACCTTCCAGTATCAGCACAGGAGATGTAGGGCCCTGTGCCAGTAGCCAGGGCCCCCCGTGGGAACCCTCACCACCCCGAGCCCCAGAAGAAGTCCCCCCGCCAGGCCCACCCTCAGTAGGCGCGACAGGGTTATAAGGCCAGTAAGCAGGTTAACTGACGATGCACCTGGGGTGAGCAGCGAGGAAGCTGACAGGCCTGTGGCGGCCATGGTAGGTTCCGTTTCCTCGGACCCTTCGGCACAACTCATGCGGCTGGTGGGGCAGGGTGTCAGCAGCTCTGAAGGTCCTGCCCGGTTGGGGGTGAGGAGAACAGGCTTCGGGGCCAGCCTGGGTTTCCATGAGCCCAGCCACCTGCCTTGGGGCGCAGCGCCGTGGGATGCTTTGCCCAAGCGACCCCTTTGGCTGGCGTGGGTCACGGATCACTGGTGTTCGCTGCAGGGGTGAAACGTTCTCCCCCCTCCCCAATTGTCTGAGCGACGGGCGGCGGGGCTGGGCTTCGCCGGCTCTGACTGAAGGGTGGCTGTCAGCTGCACCACGCTGGCTAAGCTGGGGCTGGGATGCCAGAGCCCTGGGAAGGCTGATGGGGGTGGGGTGGGGATGGGTGCTCCTGCGTGGAAGGGGGGGTGCTACGAGCCCCAGGCAGGGCTTACCTCGCCTGGTCACCCGTTCGGCTAATTAACAGTCCAGGAGGAGTCTTCTACTAAGTGCGCCCTCATGCTGGACTCATCTGTGGGGCAGCGCCGCTGGCCTGCCTGAGCCCCCGAGTCCACCCACTCAGAGCTGAGGCTGCTGGGAACCAGAGACGACTCACAGCAATCATCACCCCACTGAAAGGGGTGGGGGGTCAAAGGGGTTAATTGCCCAGGGACCCAGCAATTTTAAAAGGGGCCTGGTGTGAGCCATCCCCAGGAGCCGTGCAAACGAAGACTCAGATGCAGGATCGTTTGATTGTATCAGTGAGATGGAGGTAGAGGGAGATTTTCCTTTCCTGTTATGATAACGGTACAGGCCTGTTTAGTGTGTGCGGCTTGTTCGTTTCTTAAAGGAAGTTGTAACCTTTCCTGAAACTTGTACTATTGAACCTCAAAATATCTTGATGGATTCTCTGTGTGTGAGTGGGGAGTGTATGTGCAGAGCACGGAAAGACGCCAACCTAGACTGCTCTGCCTAGGGGAGGGCGGGCAGTGGGCTGGCAGGAACACATGGCATATGATGACGGAGCATTGCACAACCTTCCCCTGGGTGAGTTTCTCGGCAGCAGCAGGTCAGGCAGACAGTAGGGGGAGGCCATGGGCCGAGGATTGTGATTTGTGTAAATATTCCCAATCAAAATGTGGTCACAGTTAAAAAAACAAAACCAAAAACCAGCAGGGAGGACTGCCAACTGCCATCCTGACCCTGAAGGCTGAAGAATGCCTATCAAGGACGCTACAGTGCAAATAAATGACCCTAAAGTACAGACAGATCCGCCCTGGGAAGGGACAAAGTACAGGAATAAGAGAAGAGTCAGGCTTGCAATTAGCTGGTGATTAACAACCACACTGAACCTGGAGGCAGCATGACACAGCAAGGCCCAGAGACTGACAGGAGAGCCAGTGACTGTAAAAGATGGGTAAACACATGGAAACTTTGCGTGGGTCTCGTTCTGCAATCCTCATCTTGGAGCATCGGATTCGCGCCCGGCAGAGGCCCAGCTCCCTCCTCGCGCCCGGCTTTGCTGGCCACTGGCTCGAGCAATGCATAAAAGGCCTGGCCATTATATCACAGCAGCTCACAGCGCGTCTTGGGTGTGACTGTGTGCGTGAGATGGCTTTGTGGTGCTCTCACATGTACAATTAACGAGGCTGGTGCCTGGCCCCCCTGAATAGAACCCTGCTGGCCTTTTCTTTGGCACATCTAACACCAGGCCGGGACATTGGCGGCAGGTGAAACTCCCCCTCCGATGGCTCACACCCCAGCCCGCCCCACACACATCCACCCCGCTCAGCCCCAGGCCCCGCCCCACTTGCCACTGGGAACCTCCCCACCAGCCCATTCCCCATTTGGGCCCCCCACACACTGACTTTCCCTGCTTGGCCTACCCGCAGCTGCATCCCTCCTCCCTGCTCAGTCCCCCCACAGCTCATCGTGTCCTCACTCCCCCCTCAGCCCCCCCCACTGCTTGCCATGTCCCCCCTCAGCCCCCCCACCATCTCTGGCTGCCTAGGGAAGGGGGAGTATGGAAGAGAGCGGGGGACTGAGTGATGGGGGCAAAGGGGGTTGGGTGGGGTGGGGCCATCCGGCTCTGGGCCTGGAACTCCTGTTGGTGGGGTGGGCCTGGCCTGGCCCCCATAGTGGAGAAGCAGGTGGTAGCAGAAGGTGATGGGGTGCAGTAGAACAGCTGGCGGGATGGCCGGCTAGTGGGGTGTCCCCCTGCACCAGTGCAGGAGGTGAACCATGCGGCTGCACCCTAGACTCTGGGTCTGCCCCGACTAAGGACAGCCCTTGTGAGGGGGGCAGTGTGGGGAGGGGTGCAGCAAAGGAACTTCTTGCTGCTGGACTTAAGAACCTGAGGCAAAAGGACACTGCCCCACGTGCGCTGGGGGGGGGGGTGTTTGCTCATGGTCATCGCATGTGAATCCTGCTCGTGGCATTTCCCAGGCGAGGCCGGGTCACTTTCCTACACTCAGTCACTCTGCTCGCGAGGGGATCTGTGCCTCTAAAGCACTGAGAGCTGGCGCAGCGTGTGACTGTCCCAGGTGGCCAGGTGGGGGTCGAGCCAGCTCTGTCCCCTGGATACAGAACCTGGCCCTTGTGGCTGCCGACTCCGACTGGCCGAAGGGTCACTCAGGGAACAGCCCATGCACGTGTAAGGAAGGTTTTAGTGGAACTTCCCCCTGCTCAGACAGTCTGAGTGGTGAGTGGTGCTCCCTCATGCCCAGTCAGCTGAAAGGAGGGGGGGGCACTTTGTTGCATGGGCGGTGTATTTGCAAATTAGCACACCTAGGTGCTGAGCATAATGGGAAATGGTTAGCATGGCTGGTTTTGGGCTACAAACCACTTTTGTGTTAACCGCTGGGGTAATGAAATGTTGTCCTTCAATTGTATGAACAGATGTCAGCAAAACTGTGCTTAACTTGTTATGATAAAATACTTTACCATAAACTAAATAGAGTGCCACAGAGGTGGCGGACAGATGTTTTAGCATTGTAAAGGGGGGGGGAGATATGATGAATCTCCTATTGGGATTGCACCAGCCCTGGGAAAGGGCTGCTCCCAGGCATGGAGTGATAATCTCCTCCCATTGTTAAAAGGTAGAAGTAACGACTCCTCTTGGAGCCCATTTGTTTCCTGAAAACAGGGACATTGCTTCAGTGTCAGCAAAAGGTTTACCCATAAGCTGAGAATCACTAAGAGCTGAATCACTACAAGCTGAAATTCACTAAGAGCTGAACTATTAGGGAGTCTGGGAAACCTTGCCTGACAACTGACAAGCTGGTGCAGTCGGCACCAGCGGCCAGCGGGAGCCCGGCACGGTCGGTGCCGGCAGTCAGCGGGAGCCTGGTGCGGTCGGTGCCAGCCAGGTGTGTGCAGCAGGAGCAGGTGCAGTCGGCACCAGCGATCAGCGGGAGTAGGTGCAATTGGCACCAGCGGCCAGCGGGAGCCTGGCACGGTCGGTGCCAGGCAGGTGTGCTCAGCGGTCGGGGCGCAGCAAGGCCCGGAGGTGGTAGGAGACAGCAGCAGAGGGGCTCGGTGCAGAGGAGGCGGACGGAACCATAACTGAGAGCTGGACATTGCAACTTGGACGGTCAGTAGGGGGGAGGAAAGAAGGAAGGGAGAGGCCAAGGACACGCCTTTGTACTCTAGATGGGGTTGGCTCGCGGAGTTCATGTGTGCACTGTGCTCTGAACCAGTGCTGTGTTTCTTCTTTTCTGTTATTAAAAGGTTTACTTCTACACTCAGTTTCTGTGCTTGCGAGAGGGGAAGTATTGTCCTTGGGGCGCCCAGGGGGTAAGGTGTGGTTTCCCAGGTAACTGGGTGGGGGCTCGAGCCACTTTGGTGTTTCACTATTGACAGGGACCCCTAGCTACAGAACCCGGCCCTGGCTGCTGCCAACTCTGTCTGGCAGAAGGGTTACACACGCAAGCGCTAGGCCATAGCCCCAATGCTCTCTTCTGCTCTTGTTGTTTAGGTGCTTAATAGGGTAGTTTGTAGAATAGGGTTACAGGCTCGCCAAGTGATCTGACCAGACAATAATAAGGTTCTTGTCCCAGAAGCAGGCTACGCAAGGTTTTGCCGGGACCCTTGGGATGTATGACAAGGACACTCACTGAGAACGAAATATAGCCTCAAAGACTTGTGCTGCGATAAAATAGAATAATAAACAAATGGGTAATAATCGATCGGATGGGAAAGGCAATACAGTTGTTCTAGTGACACGTGGTGTTAAAGACTATGCAGCTTTTTAGATGAATATACTCGCACCCTTCCTTGATAACCTGGTGCTAAGCGACAGAGCATACAGGGAGATTTGATAGACCTGTTAAAGGGCCAGGGACCACTTGATAGTGTTACATCATTATCATATTTGTTGCTAACAGCAGCCAAATTTGGTTGGTCTTTCTGCAGGCCTGTGCAGCCTTGGCATGGCTAAGCCAGGAGGGGAGGGAAGCCCCTTTGCCTAACCTGGCACTCCTGCCTGATGCTCTGAAGGACATGCTGGGATCTGGGATCTGGTTTCAGGAAAAAAACAATAAGCTTCTTTATGCATGCCCTATGGGAGAGGTCCAACCACAAGATATGCAGATTCTGTAGGAACCCATCTAGTTAATTAAGTACTCTGGGGACCTGAGGTCTCGCTTTTGAAACTTTTTCCCTCTTTCTTGACATGCCATTGTCCACTAATAAGGATAAATGGGGGCAGAGGCTTCTTGTTGTTTTTGGATTCTTTATGATCTCTTCTTGGACACCGCTTCTGGATCTGCCAATGATAGCTGGAAGATCAGACCGATCGGAAAGCCATCAGTTTCCACCCAAATACCGCCCCAGACGTTGGTAATTTTTGAGGGATGAGGGGTGGGGTGTTTTACTAACCTGTTATGGACACGTGTGAGTGCTTGAGCCTAAGTAAAGTCTAGCTTTGAAGTAAGAGCACTTTTGTGTTATACAGTTTCTACCAGCCCATCTATGGGCTGGATGGCCATGTCTCCATTTGGCTTATTTCCTGACACCACCTTGCGCAAAGTAAAGTTACCATGAACTTTGGGTTGGTAGAACCCTTGGTCAACAAAAGGACCAGCCTTGTCTTTTGTCTGCTGATCTCCAGGTTCCTCAATTCTCCAGTGGGAGGTGGAGCGCTCAGAGGATGCTAGAGAGCCGAGAGCTATAGAAAGGCTCTCAGATCTAACTTAGAATGTGTCTCAACTAACTAGCTTAAGAGTTAAGAACTAAGACTGAAACAAAGACTCAGACTCATAAATAAGAGGAGAAATAAGACGATAGAAGACACGAACTGTAGTTGGAACTAGACCTGAAAGGAGCTCTGTAGATAGAACTAACTTAACTCTTTCTGCCTGAGCACTGTTCCCTACCCTGCCCTCCTTCCACGGCCTAACATAACTTCCTCCCCACCAAACATCAGGGCACGCTTACTCTATAGGCCGGCATGTTGGTGCCTATTAATGACCTGGCCAGACCTTTTACAGACAATTACTCATTCTCCCCTCTGTTATTTCTGGCCAGCCATGTTCTTTGTGCTGTACCTGTGTTATACTTATAAAAAAAAAGACTGGCAGGGTCTTATTCAGGGGGACAAGGCAATACGCCGTGTTTATTGTGCACGTAAGAATAGCACAAAGACGTCACAGTCACACAAACACATTCACGCCCAAGAAGTTCTGCAAGCTGGTGTGATATAATGACCAGTCCTTCTATGCATTGCTCAAACCAGCCTAGTGGCCAACTAGGCTGGGCACGAGGAGGGAGCCGGCGTGAATCCAATGCTCCAAGGTGACAATTGCAGAACAAGACCCAAAGTTTCCATGTTTTCACCCATCTTTTATACTTGGTGGGTCTCACGCAGTCTATGGGCCTTGCTGTGCCATGCTGCCTCCAGGTTCAGTGTGGTTGTTAATTACCAGCTAATTGCAAGCCTGACTGTTCTTTTATTTCTGTATTTTGTCCCTTTGCATTCTTCGGCTGTCAGGGCCAGGATGGCAGTCCGGGTCTTTACTCCCCTTTCTGTGTTATCAGAGCAGTCTAGGTTGGTGTCTTTTGGTGCCCTGCACATCCATTCCCCACTCAGATACGAAGAGAATCCATCAAGATATTTTGAGGTTCAATAGTACAAGTTTCAGGAAAGATTACAAGTTACTTTAAGAAAGGAACAAGATGGAGTCCACTTATGCCACACACACTAACCATGCCATTATCATAACAGTAAAGGAAAATCTCTCTCTACCTCAACTTGGAGATGGCTCACCCCTGTTAAATAGCCTGAGGGCATAAACTGAGGCAGCTCCTCCCCCAATGCAGTCTGACTTCTCTAGGCTAAGGGGCACAAACGTTTATAGACTTTATGCTTTAGCTCATCAACAGGTTTAGCTCCAGGTTTCAAGTTGTCACACCTGGCTTTGTTTTCCCAAGTCCCAGCAGCTATTCCATGTGTCAGGAAAGCTGAATTTGTTGTCGAGGAAGTATAGGTTTTACACCCCCCCGAGTCACCATCTAGGAGCAGGATCCTTTTCCAGCTCCCGGATGGCAGTGCGACTGCTCCAGCCAATTTATGTTCAAAGGTGACATGACACCTTCCCCCTAATTCCCTGGCTTAACCTGTCCAGTAGGGCATACATGCTGGACTGGAGCCTAAATCCCTCATTTCAAAGAGATCGTTTGCATGTGATGGTTGAACTATTAGTTTGATGTATTTCCACCAACACACCTGTCAGGAAATGTGAGCATGTGTGGCTGTGCAAACTCCTGCTCTGTATTTACCAGACACACGGAAGGGAACGTCATGTCTGGTGCGTGCTGTCCCATAGCCCATGCAGAGGGTTTGGTTTCTTGCCGTTTTGTCGTTAGTTTGTCCCGGTTTCAGTGTGCATGTCCAACCCCCGATGACCGCATTTCCTCTGGGCTTTTCAGCAGGTGAGTGCGGGTTTGACATCTGTCTCTCCCTCCCAACGCCCGCCAAACCAGATTTGCCACGGCATTAGCACGTGAGCCTCTACAAGGCGAAGGGAGGCGTGCGCGGAAGCATTTGCCAATGGTTCGGTGGAAGCCTCGCGGCCTGGACTGACCACGAGCGCGTCCGCTTCTTTCTTCCCTGCGCTTCGCTTCAGCCGTTCCGCGCTACACATGCAAGGCCAGCTGCACGGGCCTACGGCCACCCCGGCACAGCCTGCGCCGTGCACCACACGCAGCCCTCCCCAGCACAATCGCGCTCCGCGCTGCCTCGTCCTGCCAGGGGGGAACAGCCCCTCCCCCACTGCCGTGCTCAACCTGCTTCCGCACCTAGGGGCCTGCTGGGCCCTGGGG
>ML675706.1:1718465-1729488 GCA_007922155.1 Mesoclemmys tuberculata
GGGCTGCCTGGTGCTGGAGGACGGCGCCGTGCTGCGGGGCCGCCCCTTCGGGGCCGCGCGCTCCGCCGCCGGGGAAGTGGGTGAGCGAGGCGGGCCGGGAGCCCCTGGCGGGGGGGGAGCCCGGCCCGAAGGGAGGGGGAGCCGAGCCCGGCCCGAAGGGAGGGGGAGCCGAGCCCTGCCCGGGGGGGAGCCCGGCGAGGGGGGAGCCCGGCCCGGCCCGGCGACGGGGGAGCCCGGCCCGAGGGGAGGGGGAGCCGAGCCCGGCCCGGCGAGGGGGGCCCGGGGGCTCCACCTGGTGTCTGTGCCCAGAGCTGCTCGGCCCTGCCAGCTCTGCATTGTGCCCTAGCGGTGCCCCATGCGGGGCGCCCCAGGCCGGGGTCTGAGCCCGGGCGCGGGTCCCTGGTGCCAGTTCTGCGCCGTACCCGCTGCACCCTTTGCAGGCGTTGGCAGCGAGCCTGCGCCAGGCTCTGGCGCCAGCCCAGGTGCCCGGGAAGTCGTCACCAGCCCGGTGGTGCTGGCGTGGCCCTGCCCCCCGGGCTGGGGGTGTCCCGGCAGCACCCTCTCCGTGCTCCCGCCTAGCGGGAGGGTGGCTGTGGGCCTGGCCTGTGGGCGCAGTTGCAGCGCCAGGGCGGTGCCCGTGCGCTGGTTCCCTGCCCACGCCGGCAGAGCTGAGGGCTGTTTCTCCTTGTCCCCGGGCTGCAGTTTTCCAGACTGGCATGGTGGGCTATCCAGAGGCCTTGACAGACCCCTCCTACAAGTCCCAGATCCTGGTGCTGACCTACCCTCTGATCGGGAACTATGGCATCCCACAGGATGAGCCTGACCAGTACGGCCTCAGCAGGGTGCGTACGGAGCAGGGGACGGGCTGGGGCACGAGGGGCTGGTGCCGTGTGTGGGTGAGGTCAGCCCCCTGGTGCCCTGGCCCGGGGCGCAGGCTTGGCCAAAGCAGAGAGGTGGGCGAAGGTGTTTGAGGACCGGGCAGTGGGTGGCAGCCGTGCCCAGCCTTGATTCCCACAGGGGCAATTTCCTCTGCACGGGGCAGAAGGGCTGGGTCTGGCAAGGCCCCGGGCTCTGGGGCACGAAGACGATGGCAGCTGCTGACTTGCGTGGTGCCTGCGCTGGGCCGAGGCACAGAGCCGCCTGCTCGCTCCCATCAGAGCCAGGGAAGGGCTGGGGCGGCCAGGCAAGGCCCTAGGGAAAGGCCATGCTGCATCCTGTGACGTGCCTGCCTGGAATGTGCCACCCCAGGTCCCCCGCTCACGGCTCTCAGGCTCTGGCAGCACCCATCTGGCGACTGGAGTGCTGTGTGAGAAGCCAGGCCGGTGAGACGTGGCCCAGCGCCCTATGGTGGGGGATGTTGGGGCCGTCCTGCGTCTCCTGGGCATGCCAGCTGTGTGTGCAGAGCCTGCTATCGGCCACGTGCGTGGGAGGGTAGGCGGGAGCCCCACATCCTGACCCATGGCGTGCAGTGTTCTCCCTCCCTGGGGCAGAGCCGGGCCCACTTGGGGAGATGGCCCAGCCCAGGGGTGCCTGTGAGGTGGGAGTGGGGCCTGTGCGTGGCAGGAAGTGCTTGGTCACGGTGGGTCTTGCCTGGGACGGGGGCAGCCCTCCTGCTGGCTCAGGCGTTCGCTGGAGGTCCCACCCGGCTTACCCCTCCCTGCACCCACAGTGGTTCGAGTCTAGCAAGATCCACGTGGCGGCCCTCATCGTGGGCGAGTGCGCCCAGACCCCCAGCCACTGGAGTGCTGCACTCTCGCTGGACCAGTGGCTGAAGGAGCAGAACATCCCCGGACTGCAAGGTGGGTGCTGGGCAGGGGGCAGCTGTGGGGAAGGGCCTGAGATGGGGGGCTGGGGGAAGGGGCAGGCGCTCCAGGCCGGTGTGTGGGGAGGGCTCTGGCATTCACGCTGGGATCCCTGGCAGGGGTGGACACCCGGGCTCTGACGAAGAGGATCCGGGAGAAGGGGACACTGCTGGGCAAGCTGGTGCTGGATGGCAGCCATGAGAAGAGTCTGCCCTTCGAGGACCCCAACAAGCGGCACCTGGTGCGGGAGGTGTCGCTGAAGGTACGGCCGGGCCTGCGGGGCTGGGGAGGGCTGGCAGTGCTGGGCTGTGTGGGGCGGGGTGTGCGAGTGGGGCGGGGTGTCCGGTCTAGGAGCTGAGGTGTGAGGAAGTGGACGTTCTCTGTGGTGTTTGCCTGCCATCTCCAGGTGTTGTGTGGGGTGGGAAATGCAGCGGTGCTGCCCCTGGTGTAGGCAGTGCTGCGTCGGGGGTGGAATTCTTCCACCCGTCTCTCAGGACGGTGGGTCCCTGCGGCGCTGGATGAAGCTCTCCCCTGTCGGTGGCTATGCGGATGCGCTGCAGTGTCTGGTGTGGATGAGTCCCGTGTTTCCCTCTGCACCGGGCGGTGTCAGACGTGTGCTGTCTGCTCTCGGGGGCCGCACAGGGCAGGAGGGGCGGGAGTTGCTGGGCTGGCGGGCGGCAGCTAATAGGGTCTGTGAGGAACAGTGGGATCTTACACCGAGTGAACTCCTAGCATTGGGAATCATGGGAGACTGGAAAGCCACAGGGACCAGGACGCTCTCAGCCAAGAGGCACAGCCCCAGAGGGGAAGGCGGCTTCCTCCCACCTCTGAGCTGGGGCAGGGAGTACAGGGCTGAGGGTAGGTCTGTGCGTCACATGCTGCAGGCTGCACTGTGTAGACGCTACCTGCCCCACCAAGCAGGCTTCCCGTCACCTTGGGCATCCCCAAGATGTGGCAGAGGAAGCCTCCCAGGGGCCTTTCGCTGACTGCCCAGGGGTGAGGTCTGCGTAGCCACGTTGCCCTGAGAGAGGCAGCTGTGCCGATGGAAGCTGCTATAGACCAGGCCTGGGAAGGAAGCGGGGGCTTCTGGAGGAAGCTGGCTTGCAGTTTCTTGGGACGAAACTGCAATGGAAAAGGTGTCGGAGAGAGGAACAAAACCTGGAATGGAGTCCCTGCAGCTTGACTGGTGGCTTGCTTGGCCTTGACCAGAATGGACCGGTTTTAACCTTCGCTTCCCTAGGCTAATCCAAGGCTGGCCGTGGGGGCACGTCTCTCCCCAGCGGCTGGTTATCTTGTGCTTACAGCCCCTAGTGTGAAGCAGCAGGACTGGAGGCAGGGAGGCTGCGTGGCCACCGCTGGAGAGTGGGATCGTTGGGGCGTGGCCCATCGAGGGGTCCCACAAAGGCTGGTTCTGAAGCTGGGGCGTGGCACTGGTCCTGTGGGTCTGTGACACCACCTCGGCCCATCTCCCCTCAGGCAGGGCCTGTCTGGTCAGCTCTGGGGTGGGGTGGGATGGGATCCTTGTGGGCCATGCTGGTGTCTCGCTGGGCGCTGTGGGGTTCCTGACGAGCCGGGCGCTGGCCTCCTTTACCCCTTCTCTCTGCAGGAACCCAGAGTGTTCAACCCTGGAGGCTCGGTCCGGATCATGGCTCTGGACTGTGGCCTCAAGTACAACCAAATCCGGTGCCTGTGCCAGAGGGGGGCGGCGGTGACTGTGGTGCCCTGGGACCACCCCCTGGACAGTGCAGGTGGGGAGCTCTGTGGGAAGGGTTGGAGGGGTTCCTGGAGGCTGGGATCCATCTGTGGGAACAGCTGAGGGTGTGGGGAGAATGGGGCAGAGCGTGAGCATGTATGGTGGCTGCAGAGGGGAGGGTGTGGGGAGAGCCCAGTGCCGAAGGGGCAGGGTGCCTGTGCGGGGGGTCGTGGGGTGTTGGAGGGGTTGGGAGGTTATGGGGGCGGGTTTGCTGTCTGGGAGGGGTCATGGGGGCGGGCCCGCTGACCCTGCAGCTGACCCTTCCTGTTCCTGCAGAATTCGATGGGCTGTTCATCAGCAATGGCCCGGGGGACCCGCTCTTGTGCCAGGAGACCATTGCTGGCCTGCGCCAGCTGCTGGGCCAGCCCCAGCCAAAGCCAGTCTTCGGGATCTGCCTGGGACACCAGTTGCTCGCGCTGGCCATTGGCGCCAAGACCTACAAGATGAAGTGAGTGTGCAGGGGCTGGGCGCTGCAGCTGGCCACTCCTCACTGCCCCACAGAGGCGTGCAGCCTCTCCCGCTCACGCCTCCTGGGGACCGCTGGGGAAATGGGGGCTCAGTGGAGCTGTCACTTAGTAGATGTGGAATTGGTTAAACAGCCTCAAACCAGGAGTAACTGTTAATGGGATGGTGTTGGATTGGGGACAGGTCTCCAGTGGGTCCCCAGGGATCTGTTCTGGGGTCAGTGTTGAACATCTGTTAGCAACCAGGCTGTAGGAACAGAGCGCTTTGGTCAGATTTGCAGATGCGACACAGCTGGGGGTTGCCAGCTCTTTGGAGGACAGAGCTAAAATTCAGAGGGATCTTGATAAATTGGAGAACTTGGCTATAGCCAACAAATTGAAAGTCAACAAAGTGCTACCCTTAGGAAAGAAAAACCAAACGCACAAATACAGAGTGTGGGATAACTGGCCTGGCAGCAGCAGTGCTCAGAAGGAGTTATGGTGGATCACAGCCTCCCCATGAGCCAGCAATGCAATACTGTTGCAAAAAAAAAAAAAAAAAAAGCAAATGCAATTTGAGGTTGCATTAAGAGAGGCATAGCCTGCAAATCCCGAGAGGGGATAGCACCGCCCTACTTGGCACTGGTTACACCTCAGCTGAAGTTCTGTGTCCAGTTTTGGTCACCGATGTATAGAAAGGATGTAGAGACGCTGGAAAGGATCCAGAGGTGAGTGACAGTCGATCAAAGGGATGGAACACAAGCCAGATGAACAAAGGCTGGAGGAACTAGGTATGGTTCATTTGGAGAAGAGGAGATGAAGGGGGGACATGATAGCAGTCTTTGGATACTTGAAAGGTTGCCATAAAAAGATGGAGAAGAGTGGTTCTCTTTTTCCACAGCAGGCGGGACAAGAGGCAGTGGGTTCAAACTGCAGGACAGCAGATTTAGATTAAATCTCAGGAAAAACTTCCTGACTGTAAGAACAGCAGGACAAAGGAACAGACGCCTCGGGAGGTCATGGAAGCTCCTTCGCTGGAGGCTTTCCAAAGCAGGCTGGGTAGCCATCTGTCCTGGATGGTTTAGACACAAACCCTGCTCTGTGGCAGGGGGTGAGACTAGATGGCCCTTCTGGCCCGATGGTTCTATGTTGTGGGCCTGTGGTTCCTGCTCCATGCAGTCCCAGGACCTCAGCCTCCAAGCCCCAGCTGGGTCTGCGCTATAGGGGCAGCGGGGGCCAGGCGATGGGAGCTGGTCAATGGAGCTCGGGGGTGGGGGTGGCAGCGAGAGCAGCACCAGGCTCTCAGTGTGTGTGCCCCCCTCCTAGGACACTGTCCCCAGCCTATGGGCCCTGGCCATTGCTTGCTGCTCCTGTCTCCCCTGAGCACCCCTGCTCCCAGGCGGTACCTCGGGAGAGCCGCCCGTTCTGAGGGCAGGGGGTTGTCGCCAGCTGGTCACGAGCTCCCCAGGGCAGGGCTGTGTCTCTGCAGCTCCCGGGGGGCCTGGGCCGCTACTGACTCTGCTCCTCCCCCCAGGTACGGGAACCGAGGCCACAACCAGCCCTGCATCCACGAGGACTCCCAGCGCTGCTTCATCACCTCGCAGAACCACGGCTTTGCAGTGGAGCCAGGCAGCTTGCCCCCGGGCTGGGCCGTGCTCTTCACCAATGCCAACGACCACTCCAACGAGGGCCTCGTGCACGACACGCAGCCCTTCTTCAGGTGGGCGAATCCTGGGCACCCCAGGGGACAGCGTCGGGCTCTGCTGGGCCTGGGACGGCCCCCAAGTGATGTCCGAGGGGCAGAGGGGCGGGCGGTGGCATGGCTTGGGGTGCCCCACATCTGGTGCCAGGCGAGGAGGGAGCGCGGTGCATGTCTGACCTGGGTTGGCGTGGAGGGGCGCGGCGCATGTCTGCCCTGGGGGTGGGGGGCAGGGCAGGGCACGGCACAATGCGTGCCTGACCCAGCTGGCATGGGGGAGGCCTGGTGCATGTCTGACCCCGCTGGCGTTGTGACTCCCTTGCAGCGTTCAGTTTCACCCCGAGCACCGGGCTGGCCCCACAGACCTCGTGGGCCTCTTTGACGTCTTCCTGGAGACGGTGCAGGACCTGAGCGCTGGCCGGCCAAGTCCCAAAACAGGTGGGAGCTGGGCCTGGTGTGGGTGGCGGTGGCCGGTCCGTGCCCTTGGCCATGGGAGCTGGGTTCTGGCACGGGCTGTGCCCGAGAAGAGAGTCCCCTGGCCCATGGCCCAGGCTGGTCTCTGGTGCTGAGCGGCCTGGGGAGGGGCCCCCATGGGTGCTGCTGTGCTGTGCCATGTGCTGAGACAAGGGTGGGGTCCCGATGAGGGACCCCTGGATGTGGCTGGGACCATGCGGGCACCTCTAGGAGCGTCTCTCTAAGCCTTTGGTGATGCTGTGAGCAAAGACACTGGATGCCACCTCTGGGCCGCTTGCCTGGTGAGCCAGACCCCGCTTCAGAGAGGTTCCTGGACCCGGTGTCTCATCGGGCGCCTCTCCCGGGCCGTGGTGTTTCTGCCCCGGGTCGTACCATCGGGGTGTTATGGTGCCAGTGACGGGGGGTGCCCTCATGGGGGGGAGGGAGGGCTGGGGGCTGTTTGCCATGCAGCTGGCAAAAGCCGACTCATGGGGCCTGGAGTGATTCTGGGCGCTGCCCTGGCTGGGTGTCTGCTGTGGGAACGTGGCCTGAGCGTTGGCCATGCTGAGGGTGCCCTGCCGGGCCTGGCTTTTCTCCCCAGTGCGCGAGAGGCTGCGGGAGTGGCTGGCCTACAGGGAGCCGCCGGCGGGCGGAGAGACAGCTCAGCCTCGCAAGGTGCTCATCCTGGGCTCAGGGGGCCTCTCCATAGGGCAGGCCGGGGAGTTCGATTATTCCGGCTCGCAGGTGAGTCTGGGCCCGGGCAGGGGCACAGGGGGTGCATCAGAAGGCAGCAGGGTTAGTGCAAGGGGGAGGGTGATGGAAGGGTACGGGGGGGGGAGGGTGACACGCCTGGGTACAAGCTAGACTGTGACGTTGCTGTGTCCCCAGAGCGCCGAGCCCAGGCTCTCATCGGTGTCTGCTTGTAACGAGCAGCCCCTCCAGCTCTGCTCACAACCAGCAGCCACCTTGCACCCCAGAAATCTGCGTCTTATGCTGCTCAAGACCACCTTGATGGAGGCAAACTCCTTAATTAGTGCCTCGTTCCATGGCAGGGTAACGCCTGAAATGCGTCAGTGAACTGCACGGTTCTAGATACGACACGACTGTCAGGGATAGTAAGTGGCATAGGCAGAGCGGTCAGAGCTGGTCACGAAGGAAAGAAGATAAAGCTGCAGTCTGATTCTTACACTCCTCCGAGGCTAGTTGTTCACAGAGCAATAAGCTGCGATGCCTTTCCCAGGCTGCCTCCTTTCAGCCTGGGACAC
Organism: Mesoclemmys tuberculata; assembly: GCA_007922155.1. Taxonomy (NCBI): domain Eukaryota; kingdom Metazoa; phylum Chordata; order Testudines; family Chelidae; genus Mesoclemmys; species Mesoclemmys tuberculata. Next base: position 1,725,881 of record ML675706.1, read on the forward strand.
TCCCCAAAGTTCAGAGTTGGGTCTCTGGCAGAGCAGGGCCAGAGGTCTGTCTTCCCTCTCTCTGTGCTCTGACCCTTGTGCTGGAAAAGCCTCAGCTGGGTTGTGGGGTCTGGCAGTGCCATGCTGTAGGGGAGCTGCCCAGCATCCTTCCGTCCAGTTGTACTTTTCTTCCTTACACTTCCCCTGCTGGTGAATCTCCAATCGAGCCCTGAGCAGTTTCCCAACAGCTGGGCTCAGTGGTTCTGTTGTCTGCGGGGGTCAGTCTGTGGTGTCCCCCGACTCACGTTTCGGTTACAAACACAGTGACATTTCATAGCTCTGTGTGCGGGCATGTTACACGCGTTTTAGCTGGGCAGTGATGCTAAACAAAGGATATTTCAAATGACACGTCTCACGGCGTTTGTACAACATATAACCGCACACCGATGGTGAATGTGGGGCTTACAGGCTGCTGTTCTGTGGCACAGTTAGTGCAGAGCGGGGAGAGTTTCCAGGAGGGGAACAATTCTGGGTGGGTGAGTGCCTGAGTTCCCAACCATCCTCCTCCAGGGTAAAACGGGGTCACCCCTTTACACTGGGTTTGAACTCCTCCTCTGGCTGGCGCTCACTAGGCATCTGGATTTGCACACAGGTATCTGCCAGGGTGGCCATTTCTTGACCAGATTCTACAGGTTTGTCCCGGAATCTGTTTCTAACCTCTTCAGTGCATGTACTTAGGAAATGTTCTTGAGCAAAGAGATCAAATAATTAGTTAAAACCCTCCTCCCCTTTGCTCTTTTCTTGTTCGGTCACAAATTTATGGGCATATTTACTACGGCTCATGCCAGCAGTTTTCTTGAGATTTCTAAATTTCAGCCTATGCACTTCAGGAGTAATTTGAAACCCTTGTAAAACAGCTTTTTAAAATTCACACAATTTCCAAGTCTCATCGTTGGTATTTCATTAGACACACTTCAAGCTTCACCAGAGAGTTTTGCAATCAGCTGGGGGCTTTTCTTGGCCTCGGGAATCTTATGAATATCATATAGCCTTTCAGAAGGTATTCTTCAGCGCAGTCTGTCTCCTTGTACGCAGGGCATAGCTTCTCCCAGCTGAGGGCTCCTTGAATGGAGGGAGAAGCTGGTGACTCTGGGATCTGTCTGTTTTTCCATCATTTCCAGATTATGCTTTATTTCTTCCTCCTTTTCCTCTCTCAGCTCCGTGGCTTGTTGGTGGGCATCTTCCAGAACTTGGCTCTCATCTCTGCTGGCCACTTCTGGTGTTCAAACTCTTTGTCTTTCTGCTTTTTCTCCAGCCTGGCCAGTTCTCATGTTGCAGCTGTTTCGCTGGGGCTCATGTTTGCTGCTTCCATTTCCCTTCCCCGAAATAAGCAAACAGAAACAACAAACCGTAACCTCTCTGACTGGTTCCAGCCCCCACACTTGAGACTCCCTTAAAATGCTTAGTGTAAAATGGGCTGTGTCTAAGACTAGCGAGCTGTGCGTTTAGAATAGCAAGCCTGCCCGCTGCGCCGCTGTGGCATGCCGGGGTGGAAGCCAGGTCACTGGATGGCTGTGTGCAGCTGCCAGCCACGCGTGGGTCACACCCTGGCTCTCTCCAGCTTTGGTCACACTGCAGGGTGAGCCTGACACAGCCCCAGCCCCGGGTCTCCCCCCGAAATGTGTGTCCTGGACACACCAAATGCATTTAAGGGAACAAATAAGCCCCGTCAATGGAGTTACGCGGACACTTAACTAGACTGGGTTAGATAAAGCAATCGGAGAAGTTTCCTAACGACATGCAGAGCTAGTGAGTGAGCCAGTAGCAAGGCATAACGCTCTGAAATCACTGCAAGAACAAGAGAAGCCCGTCCCGGTGCCTGGTGTACCCGCTCTGTTGGACTCAAAGCAAACCCTCCACCAGCCGCCAGCAGCATTGCTGCCCAGCCTTTCAGACCAGGAGCCCTCCTTCCTTTGTCTTCCCAGGTGTGGAGGAATAGATGGCAGGGGAGAGGGGGGGATGTCGTGGGGTGTTTGCCCCTCCTTTGCATAGGCTCGGTCCATTTCCGGCTGAGACCCACGGGGGTGGGGACAGGGCGGTCTGGTGGAGAAAGGAGGCTCATGCTGTCTCTGGTGAGATGCAAATCCTTTGTCTTTGCCATGGTACGGCCCCTCGAGGTGACGGCCCATCCACGCTGTGACAGCCGGCTGGGCCCTTGGTCCTTGAGACGCTGGTTCGCCCCTCCCCGGACATGCCTGGGAAACGCTTCGGGCGAGATTTTGGCTGGTGTTGGTGACATCACTCCGCACGTTGCTGTGCGTTTTATCAGGGGTGGCAGCAGCAAGTGATGGGTTTTCAAATGCTGGCGCCCCAGGAACGCCGGGCACACGGTGTGCGGGCTGTGACCACGGGGCTGGGGCAGAGGGATATGGTGCGGGAGGGTTACATGGATGTCAGGGTTGGCGCATGGGGGGAGGGATATGGGGCGCGGGGGGTGGGCATATGGGGGCAGAGGGGTACTGTGGGCTGTAACTGCTCTTCTGCCCCCTGGAAAGGCCATCAAAGCCCTGAAGGAGGAGAACATCCAGACAGTGCTGATCAACCCCAACATAGCCACGGTGCAGACGTCCAAGGGGCTGGCCGACAGGGTGTACTTCTTGCCCATCACGCTGGAGTACGTCACACAGGTGAGACCCATGGCCACCCCATGAGCTTGCCCTGGCTCTGCAGCAGTGTGGGGTGGAGGCCAGCCAGGGGCTGACGGGAGCCACCATGTGAAGGGCGGGGCCCGGTGGGAAGAGCTCCCTGAAGAAAGTGTGGCAAACAGCCCCAGACGGGGCTACCCCAGGGGGCTGGGGAGATCCTGGCTCTGGGTCAGGCCCCAGAGTCCCAACCCCTCCCCTGTGCCCAGGTGATCAAGAATGAGCGGCCGGACGGCATCCTGCTCACCTTTGGGGGCCAGACGGCGCTGAACTGCGGCGTGGAGCTGACTAAGGGTGGGGTGCTGGACAAGTACCGGGTCCGGGTGCTGGGCACGCCCATGGCCTCCATCGAGATGACGGAGGATCGCAAGGTCTTCGTGGAGAAGATGGAGGAAATTGATGAGCACGTGGCGCCCAGTGAGGCCGCCTGCTCTCTGGAGCAGGTACGGAGCCGGAGGGACGCCAGGGGAGACGAATGGGGGGGGCCCTTCTCCCTGGCGGGTGGGTCGGACAACGGCCCTGCGTGAGCCCTGCTGTGGCGGACCCCAGCTCTGTACTGTGCGAATAGCCCCTGGGGGACCCCTCCAGCGAGCCAGAGCCCCATGGCCCGGCCCCCCGACTTCTCTTTCCTGGTCCCCGCAGGCGCAGGCCGCGGCCCAGAGGCTGGGCTACCCGGTGCTGGTGCGCTCGGCCTACGCCCTCGGGGGCCTGGGCTCCGGCTTTGCCAACAGCAAGGAGGAGCTGACGGCGCTGGTGAGCCAGGCCTTCGCCCACACCTCCCAGGTGCTGGTGGACAAGTCCCTGAAGGGCTGGAAGGAAATCGAGTACGAGGTGGTGCGTGATGCCTACAACAACTGTGTCACCGTAAGCATGGGGAGCCGGGGGGCCCGGGGAAGGGGGAGGAGCTGGGGTGGGGACAGGAGGGGG
>ML675706.1:1729498-1749661 GCA_007922155.1 Mesoclemmys tuberculata
GGGGAGTTGGGGGGGCCTGGGGAAGCCAGCAGAGGGGATTGCTCTGGGGGGGCATGGAGACGTTCCCCCAGGCCTGCTTGTGAGCTGGGCGGGGTGTGGGGTGCAGCAGGAAGGGACCCTGTCCCCCCCGGGCTCCCTGGGCCTTGTGTGTCTTGCTGTGGGTCTGCCAGCTCTGGTGCCCCTGTGAGGCTGGGTGGGCGTTGCATGGTGGCTTGTGGGCCGGCCCTGACTCAGCCCCCCAGCCTGCTGTGGGGTAGGAGGGGCTGGAACTGTGTGGGTGTCCCTCCTGCGCTCTGGGGCGGCTCCTCCGCAGTCAGGGTGACAGAGCCTGCCCTGCCCCTCCCTGGGGGGGCTGTGGGCGTCAGAAGGGGGCAAAGGCCCGCAAAGCTCTGAGCCGCTCCCAGCTCGCTCTGCAGCACGCTGCGCGGTGAGACCAGCCTGCCGTGGCCAGGCTAGGGCGAGGCAGCGTCCCTGCAGCAAGGGGCCGTGGAGTGAAATGCCCCTTCCTCTCCCCCCGCAGGTGTGTAACATGGAGAACCTGGATCCACTGGGTATCCACACGGGGGAGTCCATTGTCGTGGCTCCCAGCCAGACGCTGAACGACCGGGAGTACAACATGCTGCGCCGCACGGCCATCAAGGTGGTCCAGCATCTGGGCATCGTGGGCGAGTGCAACATCCAGTACGCGCTGAGCCCCGAGTCGGAGCAGGTGAGAGCCTTGGTACCCCGCCCCGCCCCATGGCTCCCAGCAATGCCCGAGGCCCCGGCCTGCCTCGGCTCAGGGCGCAGCACTGCCCCCGCAGCCCACTCCCCAGCCCTCTGGCAGGCTGCCCTGTGCCGCTTGGTTGGGCAGGGCCAGGCTGTGCTCGTGGGGTTCTGGCGCCGGCAGCTTGTGCCCAGCATCCCTGCCCTCCGCCCAGTGCGCAGAGGAAGGGCCAGGGGAGGAGCCGGGGCTCTGAGCTGGGGTAGTGCCCGGTTCTGCCAGCTGCAGCAGCGTCTCACGCCCCTACCTTCTCCCGCAGTATTACATCATCGAGGTGAACGCCCGGCTCTCCCGGAGCTCTGCCTTGGCCAGCAAGGCCACCGGCTACCCCCTGGCCTACGTGGCAGCCAAACTGGCCCTGGGCATCCCCCTGCCCGTCCTCAGGTAATGGCTTCACGGGGGGCTCCCAGGCGCTGTGTCCCCTGCCAGGGCATGGCACTGGCTACGCAAGGTCCCAGCTCATGTGGGGCAGGGGGATGTGGGGCGGCAACCAGGCCGTGAGCGACCCTCGTGATCCAAGCTCTCCATTGCTGCAGCCCCATGGGATGTGGAGGCCCTGGGGCCAGGCATCCTTAGGCCATTTTTCCTCAGGTGGGCTGTGGGGGGCACTCCTTGTGGCAGTCCCTGTGCCCCTTCCTTCCCCCAGAGCCCCAGCCCTGGCGAGTTGCCTGTTCTGGGGCTTCGGCTGTCCAGCTTCAGACTGGACCAGCAGTGGGGCTCCCTTTGCCCCCCCATCTCCCTACCAGTGAGGCCCCCATGGCGTTTGCCCCTTGATAGGTCTCTGGTGCCCACTGCTGGGGGCTGGTGGCTAGTCCTGCTTTGTGCCCTAACCCCACAGGAACTCGGTCACCAACTCTACCACGGCCAACTTCGAGCCCAGCCTTGACTACTGCGTGGTGAAGATCCCACGCTGGGACCTCAGCAAGTTCCTGCGGGTCAGCACCAAGATCGGCAGCTCGATGAAGAGCGTGGGTGCGTGGCACAGCAGTCGCCTGGGGGGCGGGCGAGGGCCCGGAGACGCGGCGACATGCAGGCGCCTGCATTTCCTGATTTGGCCAGGGGCGCCTGGGATCTGCCTCCCCTTCCACAACCCAGGGTGGCTCCCACGGCCTTTCCCGACTCAGGCTGTGCTGGGGGGCGTCCCCCTCCCTCCCTGCCTGAGCTGGGCCAGCACCCGCCTGCAGCCGGCATTTGCGCAGGACTTCCCCAGCCTGGCCGGGTGCTCACTGGTGGCTTCTTCCACAGGGGAGGTCATGGCCATTGGGCGCAACTTCGAGGAGGCCTTCCAGAAGGCGCTGCGGATGGTGGACGAGAACTGTGTGGGCTTTGACCACACCGTGAAGCCAGCCTCCGACGTGGTGAGTGGGGAGCTGGGGGCGCTGTCCCTGGAGCGGGGCGTGGAACATGCTGGTGCGCACTGCGGCTCGGGGGGCTGGAGGCACGTCCACAGCTGCCGCTGTATGAGCTGCCCCCATGCTTGCTCGAGGGCTCCGGCTGGGCCCCGTCCCTGGTTGTTCCCAGCTGCTCCCTCCCGCAGGAGCTGGAGACGCCCACCGACAAACGGATCTTCGTGCTGGCGGCCGCCCTGCGCGCTGGCTACCCCATCGAGCGGCTCTACGAGCTCACCAAGATCGACCGCTGGTTCCTGCACAAGATGAAGAACGTGACGGACCACGCACTGCGGCTGGAGTCCTACCGCGAGGGCCAGAGCCCCATGCCCCCTGACGTGCTCAAGAAAGCCAAGCAGCTGGGCTTCTCCGACAAGCAGGTGGCCCAGGCCGTGCTCAGGTGAGATGGGGGCAGGGCAGGGGCCTGGCAGCAGCTGGGTGGGGGCGAATGGGGGGGAGGCAGGAGTCCACCTGGCCCGGGCAGGGAGGGGGGCAGGGAGGGAGGCGTGGGCTGCCTGCTGAGAGGCTGATGGCTCCCAGCATGCACTGCAGTGGGTGGGCAGGATCAGCTGGTGGACTGCAGCAGTGCATGCTGGGAGCTGTAGTCTCTGGGCTGCCCTGTGCACGGGGCAGTTGTAGGCTGTCCCCTCAGCCCTGCGCTCAGTCCTGCCCCGCCCCACAGCACTGAGCTGGCCGTGAGGAAGATGAGGCACGACCTGAAGATCCTGCCGGTGGTGAAGCAGATCGACACGGTGGCGGCGGAGTGGCCGGCGCAGACCAACTACCTGTACCTGACGTACAATGGGACGGAGCACGACCTGGCTTTCCGCGAGCCCCACGTCATGGTCATCGGCTCCGGCGTCTACCGCATCGGCAGCAGCGTGGAATTCGACTGGTGCGCCGTGGGCTGCATCCAGGAGCTGCGCAAGGTCAGCGGGGCGGGCTGGAGGGGGCTGGCCCCGGGCTCCCCCATGCCACCCACACTGGCTCAGCTCTCTGGCCTCTCTTGCAGATGGGCTTCAAGACCATCATGGTGAACTACAACCCGGAGACGGTGAGCACCGACTACGACATGTGCGACCGGCTCTACTTCGACGAGATGTCCTTTGAGGTGAGGCTGCCCGCCGCGCCGACGCCGGGGGGGCTGGCTGGCTGTGTGGGTGGGGGGGGCCCGTGTGGCGGGGGGCCCATGCTGGCTGGCCGGCTGGCTGCAGCGTCTCCTGCTGCCCCTTGGCAGGTGGTGATGGATATCTACGAGCTGGAGAACCCAGAGGGCGTGATCCTGTCCATGGGGGGCCAACTGCCCAACAACATTGCCATGGCGCTGCACCGGCAGCAGTGCCGCATCCTGGGCACGTCCCCCGAGGCCATCGACTCGGCCGAGAACAGGTTCAAGTTCTCCCGCCTGCTGGACACCATCGGCATCAGCCAGCCCCTGTGGAAGGAGCTCTCGGACATGGAGGTGAGGGGCGAAGGGGCTGTGGGCCCTGGCCCTGCCTGTGTGCTGGGGGGTGGGGGACGGGCTGCCAGCCCTGGTGCCCGCCTCCCCCATGTGTGGGGAGGGAAGGGAAGAGGCTGCTGTGTGGGAAGGGGTTGCCCAGCCCAGCGGCTCTGTCTCTGCCCGCAGTCGGCCAAGCAGTTCTGCTGCAAGGTGGGCTACCCGTGCGTGGTGCGCCCCTCCTACGTCCTCAGTGGTGCCGCCATGAACGTGGCCTATTCTGACAGCGACCTGGAGAAGTTCCTCTGCAGTGCTGTGGCCGTGTCCAAGGAGCAGCCCGTGGTCATCTCCAAGTTCATCCAGGAGGCCAAGGTCAGCGCGGGCTCTGGGCTGGAGCCCAGGCCGTTCGGAGCATCCTGACTGTCCCTGTGCCCTCCCCCCGACATCTGCTCTGGGGCCTGTGGGGCCCTGAGTCTTCCCCACCTCTTTGCCCAGGCCTTGCCCCCATGACTTGCTCCTGCCCCAGCCTTGGTCCTGGCCCCACTGGTGGAGACGCCTGACTGTCCACTCCCGCTAGGTAGGGGTGGGAACAGCAGGGAGTGGCTGGGCGTGGGGCATTCTAGGATGTGCTATGGGCAGTGTGGGGCTGGGTGGGGGCACTCTGGGTTGTGCTCTGGGCTGCAGGGCTGGGTGGGGTACACTAGGGTGAGGGGGTAGCGCTGGGCATGGGGCATTGGGATGTGCAGTGTGGGGCCGGGGCACTGTGTGCTCACATTGCTCCCCTGCCCCCCACACACTGAGGGTTGCCCCTGCCCCCCAGGAGATTGATGTGGACGCTGTGGCCTGCGACGGCGTGGTGGTGGCTGTTGCCATCTCGGAGCACGTGGAGAATGCGGGCGTGCACTCGGGAGACGCCACGCTGGTGACGCCGCCCCAGGACATCACTCCCAAGACCCTGGAGAGGATCAAGGCCATTGTGCACGCCATTGGGCAGGAGCTGCAGGTCACGGGACCCTTCAATCTGCAGCTCATCGCAAAGGTACCGCTGGGGCTGGGGCTCGGGGCCGGGGAGGCCCCGCCTGCGGGATCCGGGGAGGCCCCGCCTGCGGGATCCGGGGAGCAGCTCCCCTGCCCCCATGCCCTGGGTGATGGGGAGTGGCTGTGCTGATGGGTCTGTGCTCTGGAGCGTCTCCTGCAGCAGGGCATGGCCCCACCAGACCCACATCACAACCAGCCAGGGCTGGCTGGGGCCGGGCCCCTGGATGTGAGGGGAGAGTGGGAGCACGCTGGGTTCAGAGGGGGCCTGGACCTGCCCTGCATCACCTGCTCTTAGCCCCCTGGCGCTCCACACGTGGCGCCCCACACTCCTGTCCGTTTGCAGGACGACCAGCTGAAGGTGATCGAGTGCAACGTACGCGTCTCTCGCTCCTTCCCCTTCGTCTCCAAGACCCTGGGCGTGGACATGGTGGCCCTGGCCACCCAGGTGATCATGGGCGAGGAGGTGGAGTCCGTGGGGCTGATGACAGGCACTGGGGTCGTCGGTGTCAAGGTGAGCGGGGCTGTGGGAGCGATGGCTGGGGCGGATGGGGTGGCTGTCCGGCTTGCTGAGCCCCACCCTGCACTCTGTGCCCCCAGGTGCCCCAGTTCTCCTTCTCGCGGCTGGCAGGCGCGGACGTGGTGCTGGGCGTGGAGATGACCAGCACGGGCGAGGTGGCCTGCTTCGGGGAGAACCGCTGCGAGGCCTACCTGAAAGCCATGCTGAGCACTGGCTTCAAGATCCCCAAGAAGAACATCCTGCTGACCATCGGCAGCTACAAGGTGAGCGGGGCGGGCAGCGTGGCTGTGATGCGGGCCGCTGACAGCGTCTCCTCTGGCGGGAAGGTTGCAGTGTAACGTGGCTTTCTTGTCCCCAAAACAAAGCAGTGACAGACCAAGCAGGCTGCTCCCCGGGCACAGGGGCCCAGCTCCCCACCCCGCTCGAAACTGGCCCTGCAGGTTGACTTGGTCCTGGCCCATGGGTCATGCTGGTTTCCTACAGAAATGCCCGGGGTTGGGACTACAGGCCCAGCTCGGGAGCAGTCTCTGGGGGGACCCCGTCTGTGGGCCAGACCCCCGAGGGGTCTCACTCATTCTCCAGGGTGAGCCCCACGACTTCACCAACTCCTGAGACTGGGCCCTGCAGCCCCTGCTTCGCTCCATGAGCTCCTGTCAGCAAGTCCCACTGAAGCAGACCCTGCGGGAGACTTGTCCATGTCCCGGATTCCTGGGACCCGTGTTCCTCAGCTCTGTACGGTCCTGGGGGTAACCCCCTTCAGTGTGATGGCCTTCCTCGCAGGAGCACTCTCTCTGGGGTTCAGCCCTTTGGCCCCCCGGGACCACATCTCTGAGCCTTCTGCATGCCTGTTTCTCTCTGTGGACCCCCTGGGAGTCCCCTTGTTCTGCACCCCCAGGACCCCCTGATGGGTGCAGCGCAGCCCCGTTCTCCGACCATGGGACTCTCAGCCAGCGTAGAGCGACTTATTGGCCGTCTGAGCACAGCACAGGCCGTTCTCAGGGCCTCGGCCTCGGCGCTCTCCGCACTGGCCAGCTGGCTCTGTCCCAGCCAAGGGGCTCAGGCTTCTCCCAGCGCCTGGGCCCAGAGACCCTCCTTTCATCCGGTCAGCCTCTATGGCCTTCCCCAGCAGCTCAGGCAGAGGTCACCTGGGCCCTCTCTTCTCTCATTTGTTCCCCCGCTGGCCAGGCTGGCCCGCCGGGGTCCTCGCGCCCCAGCCCTCTGTCCTCCCCGGCCAGACCCAGCTCATTGCCGGGGGAGGTGGAGGCTCCTGGTCACCGGTTGCCAGGGTACCCGTCTCCAGGCCACCGTGCAGGGCTCGGCTGCAAGGCGAGGTCACAGCTGGTCGCACCTTCCTCCGCCTCGTTAGACGTGCCGCCCGAGGGGACCTGAGCTGTGTGCAAACCGTACTCTTCATCCCGGTCTTCTCAGGGATAGCGCCCCTCACCCGGCATCTGGGCACAGCCAGCGCGGGCAGACATTCGGGTTCATGAGGGGACTGGCCCGCGGCACAGGCAGGCCTTGGTCGGCCCAGAAAGCTGACGGTTACAGCACAGACCATTCTGGGCAGCCCAGCGCCCAGCCTGCTGTAGGGACCCTTTTAGTTCAAGCTCTGTCCCCCCCCATCTATCTGATCTCCCAGGGGTGGCCCCTCCTGCTCCCTGCAGCCCACACTTAACCCTCCCACCCCCAGGCCTTCGCTCCTGTGCTGGGAAATGCTGCTTGCCTTCCTGCCAAGAGCTGGGGCCATCCGTGGGGGTCGGCGGCCGGGTGGCCATGTCCGGACCATGGGATCTGCCCGTGTCTTCTCAGGAGCTCCATGAGCTGGGACCGAAGGCCCTGGCTGCCAGGCACCATTCGCACCCATGTCTCAGCCTGTCGCGTGAGCTCCCAGACCTTTCCACCCGCCGGGGAGCAATGCAGCATGCAGGGGAAACTGAGGCTTACACAGGCTTCATAAAAAGCTACTGATAATTCCCACTTGGTCCCAGCCCTCTGGGCTGCAAGCAGGCCCAGGCACTGCCCCCTTAAAGGGGTCGCTCCGTATGCCAGGGCCATGCGGGGAGAGGGCTCTGGGGGGCCCAGGCCTGATGTGCTCTGACCCTTCTCTGGTGGCTGCTGCAGAACAAGAGTGAGCTGCTGCCCACGGTGCGGACGCTGGAGAGCCTGGGATACAACCTCTACGCCAGCCTGGGCACCGCAGACTTCTACACCGAGCATGGCATCAAGGCAAGGGGACAGGCTTGGGGCTGCCTGGGCTGGGTGCCTGGCAGGGTGGGGAGGGGGATCTGCCGTCCCTGCAGCGAGGGGGCCCAGGCTACTCCTGGCACAGTGCAACCCAGCTGGGGACTGCAGTCGCTCTTGGCGGTCCAGACTGGGCACAGAGAGATGTGACCCCTGCTCCCGACCGGCTCCTTGGCCTGTCCTCTGGGCTGCTGTCTGCCCCAGAGGTGGGGGCTACTGGGGGCGAGTGACACCCCGCCCCTGCCTCCGTTCCCAGGTCCTGGGAGCAGGGTGACCCCTTCCCCCCAGTCCGTGGCCAGGTCACTGGAGGGGGCTCTGCTTCCCCAAGGGCAGGTGCTGGCCGTGGACTGGCAGTTCGAGGAGGCGGACGGCAGCGAGGCTGGGGCCAAGGAGACGCAGCGCAGCATCCTGGACTACTTGGCTGAGAACCACTTTGAGCTGGTCATTAACCTGTCCATGCGCAACGCTGGGGGGCGCCGGCTCTCCTCCTTCGTCACCAAGGGCTACCGCACCCGGCGCCTGGCTGTCGACTACTCCGTGCCCCTCATCATTGACATCAAGTGCACCAAGCTGTTCGTGGAGGTTGGCGGGGCTGGCGTGCGGAGGCTGAGGGGGTTGGTCTGGCCGCGGGGGGTTGGAGGAGGTCTGGCTGTTCCAGGGTTGTGGGGGTGACACTGAAGGGGGAGAGGAGGGGAGATCACGGGGGGGAGTTGCTGATTGCCCAGGGTGCATGTCCTCGCCGCAGGGAGCTGGGGGGGCTCTGGGTCCTGGAGAAGGTTGGCCTGTCCCATCCCCGCCGCCCCTTATGGCTGACCTGCCACCCACACAGGCCCTGGGCCAGATCGGGACGGCTCCCCCACTGAAGATGCATGTGGACTGCATGACCTCCCAGAAACTCATCCGCCTGCCAGGTACAGGGGGCTCCCAGGGAGGGGCTGCCTGGGGCAGCTTGCATGAGGGATTTTCCTCACAGTATTCTTGCCAGCAAGCTACAGAAGTCTGGGTTGGGTGAATGGACTATAAAATGGATAGAGAACTGGCTAGATCATCGGGCTCAATGGGTAGTGATCAATGACTCCGTGTCTAGCTGGCAGCTGGTCAGAAGTGGAGTGCCCCAGGGGTTGGTCCTGGGGCCGGTTTTGTTCAGCATCTTGATTAATGATCTGGAGGATGGGGTAGATTGCACCCTCAGCAAGTTTGCAGCTGATACTAAGCAAGGGGGAGTGGTAGATATCCTGGAAGGGAGGGATAGGATACAGAGTAACCTAGACAAATTGGAGGATTGGGCCAAAAGAAATCTGATGAGATTCAACAAGGACAAGTGCAGAGTCCTGCACCTAGGACAGAAGAATCCCATGCACAGCTACAGGCTGGGGACCGACGAGCTAGGCAGCAGTTCTGCAGAAAAGGACCTGGGGGTTACAGTGGATAGGAAGCTGGATATGAGTCAGCACAGTGTGCCCTGGTTGCCAAGAAGGCTAATGGCATATTGGGCTGCATTAGTAGGAACATTGCCAGCAGATTGTGGGAAGTGATTATTCCCCTCTATTCAGCATTGGTGAGGCCGCGTTTGGAGTATTGTGTCCAGTTTTGGGCCCCCCACTACAAAAAGGATGTGGAGAAGTTGGAGAGAGTCCAGCGGAGGGCAACAAAAATGATGAGGGGGCTGGAGCACAAGACTTATGAGGAGAGGCTGAGGGAACTAGGCCTGTGTAGTCTGCAGAAGAGAAGAATGAGGGGGGATTTGAGAGCAGCCTTTAACTACCTGAAAGGGGGCTCCAGGGAGGATGGAATCAGGCTGTTCTCAGTAGTGGCAGATGACAGAACAAGGAGCAACGGTCTCAAGTTGCAGTGGGGCAGGTCTAGGTTGGACGTTAGGAAAAGGTTTTTCCCTAGGAGGGTGGTGAAGCACCGGAATGGGTTGCCTAGGGAAGGGGTTGAACCTCCATCCTTAGAGGTTTTTAGGCCCAGCTTGACAAAGCCCTGGCTGGGATGGTTTAGCTGAAGTTAGTCCTGTTGTGTGTGGGGGGTTGGACTAGATACCTCAGGGCGTCCCTTCCAACCCTCATCATTTGAGTCTGTGGCCGGGAAGCAGTCTGGCAGAGCGGGGCCTGGATCAATCGGGTGGGGTGTGGGTTGCTGGCCTGGGCTGCCATTTCAGGAAGCATCATGTGCTCCGGCCCCTGGGACGGGCTGCTCAGTCCAGCCCTACACTGCTGCCCTGCACCACACCATGTGTGGGGGGGTCAGAGGCGGCCTGTGCTGGCCAGGCAGGACCCTTGACCAGGCTTGGGCTGCCTCACGGGTACCGTTACCTGGGGGGCATTAACGCATCCCGGAGCGCCAGACCGTCTGATACTGCCAGCATGGTGTGACCTGACACACGCGGTGTGACCCTTTGCCCCTGCCGGCGTGCCCTCGCACGTACAGTGTGCCCCAGCCCTTCTTCCTGGGGGACCTGACTCGTATGGTGTGACTGCCCCTTCCTCCGTGGGCTTGCCCCACCGGTGTGACCCCACCCCCGCCAGTGTGATCTCGCACGTGTGGCATGTACAGGGGGTAACGGTGCCAGTGCCAGTACCAGCCAGCGACAAAACAGGATTGTCCTGCTTTAATTGCCCACCTGGCCAGCCCCCGTTGGCTCAAGACCAGTGCCCCCAGCATGGGGCTGGGAGTGCTATATCCATGTGCCCTGGGGTGTGGGGCAGATGTGCCCACTCTTACCCACTCTGCCCCCCAGGGCTGATCGACGTGCACGTGCACATGCGGGAGCCAGGGGGCACCCACAAAGAGGACTTTGCCTCGGGGACAGCAGCTGCTCTGGCGGGGGGCATCACCCTGGTGTGTGCCATGCCCAACACTAGCCCCCCGGTCGTCGACGCTGGCTCCTTTGCGCTGGTGCAGAAGGTAAATGGCCCCCTGGCCCAGAACTGCCACGCAGTGACTCTCCCTCTTTGCCCCTCCCTAGCCCCCACCTAGCAAGTCCCCCTTGGTCCCCTCATTGCTGAGCGCATACCCAACACCCGCAGACCCTCCCTACCCCAGTGGGCGCTGTGCCAAGATGCCGCCAGGATCCAGGTGGGGGCAGCTGTGCCGGGGTGTCCCATGGGGGGCCGCGGGCCGGGGGGGGCCATTCCCCGCACTGGGCCAGGGCCAGCTCGACTCCCACGTCGCGGGCATGCCTGACCTGTCTCTCCCTGCAGCTGGCTGAGGCGGGCGCCCGCTGCGACTTCGCCCTGTACGTGGGGGCGGCGTCGGACAACGCTGGCTCCCTGGGTCCTGTGGCTGGTGCTGCTGCGGGACTCAAGATGTACCTGAATGACACCTTCTCTGAGCTGAAGATGGACAACGTCTCACTGTGGATGGAGGTGGGTCCTGGGGGTGGAGACGGGGACTGGGTTGGGCTGGGCCTGGGGGGTCTCAGCCATGGTTTCTGGCACCGGCCCGGGCAGCCATCGCAGGGCCCGGCCTGCCCTCTGCGTCTGTACTGGAGACACCTCACTGGGGAGACCCCCTCCTCCCCTGGCGCTGTCCTGGCACTGCTGTACATCTGTCCTGTCATGTGTGGTCGTGTCTTCCTCCCCCCCTCCCCCCACACACACACCGACCCTCCTTCCCAGCACTGCTGTCTCTGCCCCTCAGCACTTTGAGCAGTGGCCGCGGCACCTGCCCATCGTGGCGCATGCTGAGAAGCAGACGGTGGCGGCGATTCTCATGGTGGCCCAGCTGTACCAGCGCCCCATCCACATCTGCCATGTGGCACGCAAGGAGGAGGTGAGGGTGGGCGTGGGGCTGTGGAGCCCTGGGTGGAAGGTGGGGCTGGGTCCCTGAGTCCTGCTGGGAACTGGTCTGTGGGGAGGGAGTGCACTGGGGGCCAGAGGGCGCGCTGGGGGGGTCATGTTTTCTAAGGCAAGGCTGGGTTGGGCCAAGGAAGGATTTAGCAGCACTGTCCAGATGTGTCTGCCCTGCTGTGGCCCAGTTGTGCCCTCCTGCCCTTGCTATCCATGGCGTCCGCAGCATGCCTTGCTGCGGGGCGAGTCGCTGGAATTGCTGGGGGGGATTGAACCCGTGTGGCAGAGTTCAGCCGACCCAGCTTCCTCATGCAGCCTGGACCTGGCAAAGCCCCCCCAGAGAGTCGGGGCACAGCCGGCTGGGAGGGGTTCTCTAACTGCTCTCAGCAGAGACGCTTCTGGGCCAAGCATGGCGTTGGAGACACTTGGACCCATCTGTGTTTCCTTTCTGCCAAACGCCTGTGGGAGGGGCCGGCTTGCCGCGGTGTGAAGGGAAGGCAGCGCTCCCGGCATGACACGGGGCCGTTACCCTGCCTGGTAATGACGTCTCCCCCTCGGCCCACCCCACAGATCCTGATCATCAAGGCAGCCAAGCAGAAGGGCATCCAGGTGACCTGTGAGGTAGCCCCACACCACCTCTTCCTGTGCCAGGACGACCTGGGGCGCATTGGGGAGGGGCGCGGACAGGTGCGGCCCATGCTGGGCACCCGTGAGGACCTGGAGGCGCTGTGGGAGAACATGGACGTCATTGACTGCTTCGCCACAGACCACGGTGAGGTGGGCGGCGCTACCGCGCTGGGGCTCGAGGGCCCCCATGGGACCCAGAGTCTTTCACCACGGGGGCGCTGGCTCCTGTCCTGCCCCTGGGCAGAGGACTGGAAATGGGCTAGGGGGCCTGTCCTTTGAGGGGGTGGGTTCTGGCGCCTTGGGCCAGTGGCGAGTGAGTCTTGTCGATGGAGCAGGAGGGCAGAGGTGAGTCTGGTCCCGCTGGGCACAGGGGTCCAGCAGGGTGGTACCCCGTCTCCCTAGCCCCTGTTGTCGCATGCAGGGAGAGCGTGGGCCTCGCCAAGGGGCCCAGCTGGAGTGTGGAGAGGGGCTGGGCCCTGCTGAGCTGAGCACCTTGTTTGTGCCCATAGCGCCACACACGGAGGAGGAGAAGCTGGGGAAGCAGCCGCCCCCGGGCTACCCTGGCCTAGAGACCATGCTGCCCCTGCTGCTGACGGCTGTCTCTGAGGGGCGCCTGGCCATCGAGGATGTGGTCGCGCGGCTCTACGAGAACCCCCGCAAGATCTTCGGCCTGCCCGCACAGGAGGACACCTACATCGAGGTGGGGAGGGAGGGAGGGGTGTGCCGAACAGGGGTCATGCCTGCTGGGAATGGCGCTGGGTGTAGACGGGCCCTGTCGAACAGCTGCCAGACACAAGTGCCTATGAGTTCCCAGCCCTGCCCCGCCCCAGCCCCACTGCCTGTTCTCTCTGGGCCTTGCCTCAGCCCACATCCGCCCTTCCTGAGCCGAGCCCAGCCCCACCTCACCCCACCCGAAAGAGCTCCCAGCTGGTACCTGCCCACCCCACCACCCATCTCCTTGGGCCTGGTCCCGGTCCCCCACCCGTCATGGGGCTGGGCCAGGCTCTGATGAGCCCACAGCCACCCCAGCCTGAGCCATCTCTGCTCCCCGCCAGGTGGACCTGGAGCACGAGTGGGTGGTCCCCAGTCGCACGGCCTTCAGCAAGTGCGAGTGGACGCCCTTCAATGGGCTGCGGGTGAAGGGGACGGTGCGGAGGGTGATCCTGCGTGGGGAGGTCGCCTACATCGATGGGCAGGTAAGGCTCTGCCAGTGCCCCATGCGGGGTGGGCTCTGGGGTGACGCCTCCCCGCTGCAGGGCACATCCCCCTGGTTGCCCTGGGGCTCTTTTCCCTGCCTCCCCGGCTGACGCGCTGCCTCCTGCAGGTGCTGGTGGCGCCCGGCTATGGCCAGGACGTGAGGAAATGGCCCGCGGGGGCCGTGACCCTGCCGCCGCCTGCCCCAGCCAAGGAGATTCTGAAGGTACAGTGTGCGGGGGGGCCTGGCTGTCCCTCACCGTCTCCCTGGGCTGGGAGCCTGCTGGGGGGAAGCTGCGGCCTAGGCCCCGATTCTGTCTGCCTGGCACCGGGGGGACTGGTCTGGGCACCAGGAGGGAACAGCATGTGGGACTGGGTGGTCTGGCAGTGCTGGACTGGGGTGGGGTGGAGGAGAGAGGTGCAGTTTTGGGAGAAGGGGGGGCCCCTGTGCTAGCTGACCTGACCTGGACCCACTGTCCTGTGGCATTGCAGACTCCCGAGCGCCCCCGGCACACGGTGCAGAGTGAGACGCTGCGCAGCCGAGCATCCAGTCCCCGGCGAGGGGGGCCCGTGGGTGACGGGCGCTTCCACCTGCCACCCCGCATCCACCGGGCCTCGGACCCCGGCTTGCCAGGTGAGGCGTGTGCAGGGCCGGTGCAGTGAGTCTGGGACTGCCGTGGCCCCAGGCCTGTTCCTGGGTGGGGTGTAGGGGGACCCAGCTGCAGCCTCTGCCCCAGGCCGCATGTTGGGGGCTGGTGCGGCTGAGCCCGGCAGGCCCTGAGTGTCCCGTCCAGCGCACCAGGGGCCGTGAGCCATGAACACTGTTGCACCCTGGGTGGGGCCTGCCCAGAGTGAGCCACTGAGACCCAATGAGCAGTGATGGTGCTGAGATGCTGCTCAGCCCCCGCCCGTGTCCCCTGTCCCTGGTGTCGCTGCAGCTCTGGCCAGGGTGCCCGTGGGAGATGGATCGCACGGCTTCAGTTCCCCGCCCCCCACTGCCACCTGCTCGTGCTGCAGCTCCCACTTCTGCCCACCTCCACCCCAGCTGTCGGAACTGCCCATGGGGCTCGGCCACCCGCGTACCCCCCAGGATCCTGGCCTCGCCCGGGGGAGATGGCAGGGAGAGACAGCTGGTCATGCTGCTAGCATCCCTGAGCTGTGCCCTGGCACTGCATGGACTCCCTGCCCCACCCCAGCTGCTTTGGTTTGAAACATGGAGTGTGGGCTGCAGCTGGCTCTGGGGAGGGATGGCGCCTGAGTTTGCACTGCCCGCAGCAAATGGCCGGTAACTCCCCAAATGCACTCGCTGGCCCAGTTCCCCCTCCCCCAGCCTTTGCCCGGGTCACACGGGTAGCAAGGAGGGTCCCAAACTCGGCCTCCACACCAGTC
Source organism: Mesoclemmys tuberculata (assembly GCA_007922155.1). NCBI lineage: Eukaryota > Metazoa > Chordata > Testudines > Chelidae > Mesoclemmys > Mesoclemmys tuberculata. Next base: position 1,743,885 of record ML675706.1, read on the forward strand.
CCCCTGCAGGGCACCTCGTGGGGCCCGGTGGCCCCTCCCCTGTGCACGCTGGGCTCTTCCCAGCCCCGTGCGCTGTTGGTATTGGTGTGTCCAGAGCATGCGGGCTCCATGCTGCCTCGAACGCCGCCCTCATCCCGTGTTGGGGTGCCCACCCAGCCACACAAGATCCCCGCGCCATGGGGCTGGGGTTTCCCCTCCACACGTTCATGCCCTCTCCCTGGGAAGGGGGGGCCTCGTCCTCACTCTCTGCATGGAGAAAGGGTGCCTGGGGAAGTGCTGCCCGCGCCAGCAGCCTGCCCGCCGTGTGACGCGGCTGAGCTGTGGGACAGCCAGCCAAGCGGGTGCAGCGCGCAGAGCCAGAGCGTCTAACCATGTTGTGTTCCCATCACGCTTGCTGCCAGCTGAGGATGTGAGAGAAAAGGCCGCCAAGAAGGCAACCGAGCCAGGTTTGTCCTGTCCCATGCTGGGGCTGAGCCGAGGGCGGGGAGTGGCCTCGGAGAGACTATCTGAAACATCTCCTGCACGGGAGCCTGTGTGGGTTGCCAGGCGCTGCTTTCGGTGGGGGGCTGCCTTTTCTTCTTCCCTCCCTCCGGCTCCTGCATGGGTGCTAGGCCTTGCTGGTGCGGGGAAGCTGCAGGCTGCAATTGGCGGCTCTGCGGCCCATCTCCCCACTGACGGGCCAGGGAATCGCTGGGTGGGGGGCAGAGTCCTGCCAGAGTGGTCAGGAGGCCCCGGGAGCTGGATGGGTGGGAGCCCTGAGCTCTGCTATGGGGAGGGGCGGAGTCTCCCCTTCCATCATGGGGCTGGGGATGGAGGGCACCTCTCTCCTGCACGGCCCCGCCACACTCACTGGCTGCTTTGCTTGGGGCTGCAGATCTGGCTGTCATCCAGGACAACTATGCCTACGCACCGGGGCTGCTGCCCAGACAGACGTCGCCTCCAAGCGCACCCCACCCGCAGACCTCACCCCTGCTGCACCCCCTGGTTGGGCAGCACGTCCTGTCCGTCAAGCAGTTCACCAAGGAGCAGGTACCGCAGCGCCGGGTGGGGGCGGGGGCGCTCTGCCCTGGGAGCAGGGAGTGGGCGGAGGAAGCCGGGCGGGGGGGTGCCCTGGGGGCAGAGGTCCTGGCTGAACGCTGCCTTGTTCCAGATGTCCCATCTGTTCAACGTGGCGCACAACCTGCGCATGCTGGTGCAGAAAGAGCGGAGCCTGGACATCCTCAAGGTGGGTCCGGGGCTGGGCAAGGAGGGGTGGCCAGGGCTCTGGGCAGGGAATGGATCTGGGGAGGTGCTGGGGGAGGCAGGAAAGGGGGTCTGGGCCTTGCTGTGGCAGCGGGGGAGGTGCTGGGGGGACCAGGGTCCTGCTTGGGGTGGGGGCTGGGGCCTCACTGTGTGGGATGAGTGCTGGTGGGATTTGGGGGTTCCTAGGGTCGGTGGCGGGGGGGGGAGCGGGGCCACACTGTGCTCACACCCCCCGCCACCTCGCCCCCGCAGGGGAAGGTTATGGCCTCCATGTTCTATGAGGTGAGCACCAGGACCAGCAGCTCCTTCGCAGCAGCCATGTACCGCCTGGGGGGCTCTGTCCTGGCCTTCTCGGAGTCCACGTCCTCCGCCCAGAAGGGGGAGTCCCTGGTCGACTCGGTGCAGACCATGAGCTGTTACGCAGACGTGCTGGTGCTGCGCCACCCCCAGCCGGGCGCTGTGGAGGTGAGGGGAGCCCCAGGGTCATACCCAGTCCCAGCTCCCCCTCCAGGGAAATGGGTGGGAATTGGGGGGCAAGGTCTGACCAACGGGGATGGATGGGTTCTGGTGGCGGGCTGAGCCTGCCCTTGGCCCCACGGGTTGGTGGACGGGAGCAGATCAGCCCTGTGTGTTGGCGGGGCGGGTGGGTTGGATTGTGCCTGGCTGTGAGTGGCCCCTCATGCTCAGCCCCATGGGTTGGGGAGCAGGGGGTGGATCGTGGTGGATTGGGGAAGGGGGCAGTGGATCGTGGCTGGCTGTGAGCTGGCCCCTGTCCCCCCCCAGCTCATCCCCGCCCCATGTCGTTTGCCAGCTGGCCGCCAAGCACTGCCGGAAGCCGGTGATCAATGCGGGGGACGGTGTTGGGGAGCACCCCACCCAGGCCCTGCTGGACATCTTCACCATCCGCGAGGAGCTGGGCACGGTCAACGGCATGACGGTAAGGGCCCCGGGCTGGCCCAGGTGCCCAGGGCGGTTCAGGGGGGGGTCCCAGCCGGGACTTGGGAGGTGGCTGTGAGTGCTGCCCACTGCTGGCCGGGCTCCAGGGTGCTGTTCTCCCCCCAGATCACCATGGTGGGGGACCTGAAGCACGGGCGCACGGTGCACTCGCTGGCCTGCCTGCTGACGCAGTACCGCGTCAACCTGCGCTACGTTACCCCCCGCGACCTCCGCATGCCCGCCGACATCATCCACTTTGTGGCCTCCAAGGGCATCAAGCAGGTGAGCCAGCTGCCCCCCCACCTCCATCTATGAGCCCAGCTGTGCCCCCATCCCCAGCACTAATGCCCGGACCTTCCCAGGAGGAGTTCGACAGCATCGAGGAGGCTCTGCCGGACACGGACGTGCTGTATGTCACCCGTATCCAGAAGGAGCGATTCGCCTCCGTGCAAGAGTATGAGGCGGTGAGTGTGGGCGCCTGCTCCCCGCTGCTTCCTGCTCTGGCCAGCCTGGGGGTTCAGGGGTGTAGGGTGGAGCTTGGCTGTGGGAGCATTGTTGGCTCTAGGCCCCTTTGCTGCTACCCAGAGGGTTGCGCAGGAGGGGTGCGGCAGCGGAGCAGGGCCCTGGGGTGCCTGGGCAGGGGGGCGGTGGGGTGGTGTGAAAAGCGGCTGGGTGCGGGGGCTGGTAGGGCAGTGGGTGCTTTGAGGACAGTGGATCGGGGTGCCTGGGCCAGGCAGGAGCGGAGATGCCTGGGGTCCAGCCCATCCGTGGGTGCTAACAGCCTCTCCCCTGCTCAGTGCTTCGGGCAGTTCATCCTCACCCCACACATCATGACCAGGGCCAAGCGGAGGATGGTGGTCATGCACCCGCTGCCTCGTGTCAACGAGATCAGGTGAGGGGTGTGCTGGGCCTCTCGGCCCCCCCTGCTGTCCTGGGGCGAGGGGGGCTCCTGCGCACCAGCACTGACTCTCCCCTTGCTCCTAGTGTGGAGGTGGACTCGGACCCCAGAGCCGCCTACTTCCGCCAGGCTGAGAACGGCATGTACATGCGGATGGCGCTGCTGGCCACTGTGCTGGGCAGGTACTAGAGCTCCCAGCCCAGTCTGCCGGCCGGGTGGGAACCACGGTGCTCCAGACCTGTTCAGCGGACAGACGGACGGACCCAGCTCCTCTCCCCCCCCGCGGGGCAGGGACTGCAGAGAGCAAGGCCTGTGGCTGACCCTTCCTAACCGGGGCACGGTGGGGGTTGGGCAGTGGCAGGGCCTGCCAGCTGGCTGGCTCAGTGCATCCTGCACCTATCATTCCAGTGCGTGGCTGCGAGCTCCCGGGGCCGAGCAGCCTGCATGTGCTGTGGGGAGGGATGGGGGGTGTCCTGGGGCATTCGCACTTTGGAGCGACCCCTCCTCTGCAGGGCCAGGCAGCTCCCCAGCCCTCTTGGGCCATGGTTTATTGCGATAGTTCCTAGCCCGGCTCCGGACCCACCTCCCCTCCCCACCCGCCTGCTGGCCTAGCTAACCAGCTGTCTTGGGCCTCCTCTGCCCCCTGCCCCACCCACTGCTTCAGCAGCCAGAGGCTGTCGCTGCCCTGGGGCCATGGGGGGGAAGTGGGGGCTCTTTCCCCAGGACTCCCTGCTCCTTACCTGGGGGGCGATAGCAGTCGCAGGCCTCACCCTCCGCTTGAGGAACAGCCCCAGCCTCTTGTAGCAGGAGTTTAGTTAGTGCCCCTGAAGCGTGGCCCCCAGCAGCGCCTGTTCTGCCTGGGGCGCTGCCAGCCTCGCAGCCAAGGGGGGGCCAGTGGTACCTGTACAGTGACTTTTCTACATACACCACTGTGACCCCCCTGGCTTTCCTGGATTTAATAAACTGAGCTGTATGCACCAGCTGCCCGGCTCCAGTCTGTGTGGCGGGGAGCCGCCATCTCGCTTGCGGTCCTGGCATGGGTCTGCTGCCCTCGAGTCCCCTCCCACCCACCCCCCCACTGCCCCTGGCCATGTCACTCCCCTCCCGAGATACGTACAGGAACATAGCTCCCCGCGGGGCACCTGTTCCAACCCCCTCACGCCCACCAGCCTCGTGCAGTGACTTCACTATGGAGAGGGATGGATGGGCAAAAGCAACGGGTGGCATGATGTGGTGAGCAGCAAACAGAGCCAGGGGCGGGCACTGAACAACACACCTGCACTCGCTGTCCCAGGGTCTAGTTTCCTCAGCAAACCCTGCTGGTGTGCTCTGCAACGACGCCCACAACAGCCTCCCTCCTCATTCCCAGCCCTCACAGCCCCCACAGGCTGGGCAGCCATGATCCATGGTCCGGTTCTGCTGATTGCTGCCTGGCTCTGGGCTGAGATGTCCCCTGTTGACTGCTGGGGCTCAGCTGCATCACTGTGGGAGGGCCTGTTTGCCCAGGGATCTCCCTCTCTTCACACTTCCTCTGGCTCAACTCCAGGAGGGGTTGTGACAGACCCTAGGCTATGCTCTGGCCTGTTGAACAGCTGTGTCCCCTCCAGTCTGAGGGGGAGTGGGGCCGTTTACAGAGATTTGCTGTGAGAACCACCCCCCTGGACAGCCTCACAGCCACCAGCCTGCAAACCCACTCCTGGCCAGCCACTCGTGAATTACGTACAGGGCGACACCAACACGCTTCCCGTGCCCAGCCTCCCCCTGAAATGGCCCGCTCTGCTGGACTGTACAGGCTCAGGGACCGGGATCTGCACCGACCCTGGCCTCTCCGGTGGAGGTTGCCAGACAGGCTGGCCTTAACTACAGAGGTTGGTTACAAGTAAGGGGGCATCAACGTGGTTCTAGGAATGCCTGATTAGCAGCTAAAGCGAGTCCCAGCAAACCTTTTTTTCACACCTGCTCCTTGTGGACTTTAGTGGCTGGAAACCCCTAGGCCAGGAACACACCTCCCCCTGCGCATCAGGTGTCTAGGTGTTGGGGGTGGAGTGAGGTGAGGTAATGGTGTTGCAGAGGTTGTCTATTCTTACACCATTCTCCCCCCTTCGAGGTGTCTCCCGCTGCGGTTTGGGTGACAGGCAGCCTGTTTACGGGGAGCCCCTGTTCTATTGCCGTAGGTGACATTCTTTCTTATGCCCTTCTGCCCGCCGAGAGTGGCCACCTCGCGGGATCATCTAATGGATTTTGATGAGACATGGCTGGGGCGTTGGCTTGTCTCGGTCCCGAGGCATGGGTCTGTGCTGCTGCTCTGAGCTGGGCATGGAAGATTACACACCATGCTGTGCGCACCTTTTACACACGGGCCGGGCCCACGGCGTTCAGCAGATGAAGGGTTTTCCAGTGACACCTCCCCAGGTGTGCTGGGCACAGGCTGGCGTGGGGGGCTGGAAGACGGGTGCACGTAGGCGTACATCTGGCTCGGTGACACATGCACTGTCCCTTCCTCCACGCCCGGCCCGTGGGCCTAGTGCTCGTCTCACGGCCTGTGCCAGCGGCCGGGCCGGGGCCGGTACCGACCCAGAACCCGGGGTGACGCGGCCGGGCCGAGCCTGGTAACTCCTGGGCCGGGCCCGGTACCGACCCAGAACCCGGGGTGGCGTGGCCGGGCCGGGCCGGAGCAGGGCCCGGTAACTCCTGGGCCGGG
>ML675706.1:1750061-1775010 GCA_007922155.1 Mesoclemmys tuberculata
CGGAGTGGCGCGGCCGGGCCGGTACCGACCCAGAACCCGGAGTGGCGCGGCCGGGCCGGGCCGGAGCAGGGCCCGGTAACTCCTGGGCCGGGCCCGGTACCGACCCAGAACCCGGGGTGGCGCGGCCGGGCCGGGCCCGATACCGACCCAGAACCCGGGGTGGCGCGGCCGGGCCGGGCCCGGTACCGACCCAGAACCCGGGGTGGCGCGGCCGGGCCGGGCTCGGGGTCCGGCGCGGGGGGCGGGGCGGGGTCCCCGCGCGACTGCCCGGCCCCGAGGTTCGAAGGGGCGCGGCCAGGCGGCACGGCCCCACCCCCTCTCCGTGACGTCACGCGCCGGGGAAGGCGCCGGCCCCGCCCTCTCGCCTGGCGCCGAGGCCGTCACTCGGGGGCGGGGCTAGGGGCGGGTATTGATGCCGTCACGGACACGTGACGCGCAGGTCCCGCCTCTTGCGCCTGCGGCCGGAAGCCGTCGGGCTCCTGCTCCGGAGCAGCGGGTTATCCCCGGAACCTTGTCGGTGACGTCATTCCCCACTGCACCAATAGGCGGCGGAGGGGGCGGGCAGCAGGCGGTGGCGGCAGGTAGGGGGCGAATGGGCGGTGCTAGTGACGTCACCGCGCGTTCTCGCGGGTGTTTTTCTCTCGGGGTTGGGGGGCAGGAGGGCGCTGGGGGGCACGGGGGGCGGGGCGGGGTGGGGGGGCAGGAGGGCGCTGGGGGCGGGGCGGGGTTGGGGGGCAGGAGGGCGCTGGCGGTGGGGCACGTGGGGAGCGAGGAGAGACCCGCTAAATCCCATCAAATCTCTGCCGGAGGCTCCCCAGCAGCTGGGGGCAGCTTTCCTGGGCTGGTGCGTCGCTGCGTGGATTTGTTGCCTGCAGCCACTGCCCTTGGACTCCGATTCTAAGGCCTGAAGGGTCCTTGATGATCATCTCGTCTGACCTGCACATCGCAGGCCACAGAACCCCCCACCCACTCCAGTAACAGACCCAGAACTCTGGCTGAGCTACTGGTCAAATTGTGGTTTAAAGACGTCACGTCATGGAGAATCTGCCATTTACACTCGTTTAAACCTGCAAGTGTCCCATGCTGGCAAGGAAGGCGAAAACTTCCAGGGTCTCTGCCAGTCTGACCCCGGGGGAAAATTCCTTCCCAACCCCAAACCTGGCGACTCACCAGCCAGACACCTGGGAAAGATTCTCGAGTAACTCAGAGCCCTCCCCATTGAGTGTCCCATCCCCGGCCGATGGAGAGATTTGCTACTAGCAGGCGTAGATCAGCTACATGCCATTGCAGGCAGTCTCATACCATCCTCTCCATAAACTTACCCAGCTCAGTCTAGAAGCCAGCTAGGTTTTTGCCCCCACTGCTCCCCTTGGGAGGCTGTTCCAGAACATCACTCCTCTGATGGTCAGAAACCTTCGTCTAATTGCAAGCTTAAACCTGTTGATGGCCAGTTTCTATCCATTTGTTTTTGTGTCCACATTGGTGCTTCACTTAAACAACTCCTCTCCCTCCCTGGTATTTATCCCTCTGACGTGTTTATAGAGGGCAATCATATCTCCCCGCAGCTTTCTTTTGGTTAGGTTAAACAAGCCAAGCTCTTTGAGTCTCCTCTATAAGGCAGGTTTTCCACTCCTTGGAACATCCTAGTTGCCTTCTCTGCACCTGCTCCGGTTTGAATTTGTCTTTCTTAAACATGGGGGACCAGCACTGCACCCAGTATCCAGCTGAGCTCTCACCAGCACCTTGTACAATGGTGCAAACACTTCCCTGCCTGCTGGAAGCCTAGGAACCCATTAGCCTTTTTCACGGCTGCATCACACCGGCAGCCCATAAGCATTCTGTGATCAACCACTACACCCAAGTCTCCTCCTCCACCATCACCTCCAGCTGATACATCTTCAGCTGATAGCAAAAAACCTCGTTAGCCTACGTGCATGAGCTTGCACCTTGGCATGGTTATCTGCGATCTCCACCCTCAGTTGGGGCCTGCTTGCACTGGGCTGGGCGCTGGTGGTGCAGTGTGTCTGTGCCCAGTATGGCCTGGGGGGCACAGTTCTACAGGAGAAGGGGTCTTTCAGCTGAGCCAGGACTGAAGCCTGGTCCCTTTGGGCCTTTTGCTGGGAGTCCGGGTGTCTGCCCAGCTGTCCATGGCGAATTCCAGGGTCCCCCCCCCCCTTAGATTCTCCCTCGCCCTTGCTGGGACTGATTCCCCTCGACTCCCTGGCCCCAGCTGTCACAGGGGGAGTCTGGTCAGCCATCACACAGATGCTGCATCCCCACTTGCCAGGCCAGCACTTGGGAAGGCTCTGATCAGCCCCTGCCCGGCAGGGGCTGCGTGGCCACGGTGTGCGGCCAGTTGTGGCCTGTGCGTCACTGCCGGGGAGGGGAGAACAGGGTGCTGTGACTCACCTCTCCCTTCTCCGTGCCTAGCTGCCTGCTGATGGGATGGCGCTGCTGTGGAGGTCGTACCAGCAGCTCATGGCCCGGCATCCCTGGAAGGTGCAGATCCTCACAGCTGGTAAGAGCCTCTGGCTGTTCCTTCTGGGTCACTGTCGGGGGCTGTTTCTCGCAGGGGCCTGACCAGAGGAAATGGGTGCGTGGCACTGAGCGCGGAGCAGGCCCTAGGTCTGGGAACTACAGGGTGGGGTGAGACAAAGGCGCATGGGGTGACCTGGGTCTACAGCTATGGAGCTGGGACCGAACTAGCTGCCTGTGCTGTGGCCTGCGGACAGAGAATGCTGTGCCTTGGGGGCTGGTGCAGCGGGCAGCAGGGAGCAGTGTGAATGCAGGTGGGCACGTAGCTGGAGTGAGGGACACAGGCAGGCAAGAGGCCTAGTTAGCCAGGGCTGGCTCCAGTCCTTCCCCTTCCCTCGGATAGCATTGTGCACATGTGTGCTCCCAGCACCAGGCGAGTGGCCAGGAGTGGCCGTTGGGGACTGGCTGGCTGCCACTGCTGCTGGGTCAGAGAGATCCCGTCGCCAGCAAGTGAGCTTGGGTGCTGGTGGAGGTAGTAGCTCCAAGTCTGACACGTGAGCCAGCCCCAAGCGGAGCTGCAGGTGGGCATGGTTCACGTGCTCGCACACACATGTATGTCCCGTGCATCTCCACCACTCACCCAGGCCAGCCCTGCTCTGGCTGCAGCTTCAGCAGGGACTTAGCTGCACTGGGCTGTGGAGGGTGAGAGGTCCAGTATGCGCACAAGATGCTTGGAGGTGCTGTGCCCCCCACCCTCCCTAGGGATCCCCACACCTGAGCCAGTCGTTTGGGGTGACAGATCTGAGCAGGGGTCCCAGAGTGAGGAGTCAGTCGTGGAGGTTTTGGAACAAATGGATACATTAAACAGGAATAAGTACCCAGGACCAGGTGGGATTCGCCCAAGAGTTTTGCAGGAACTCAAATGTGAAATTGTAGAACTGCCAACTGTGGATGTACCCATCATTTGAATCAGCTTCTGGACCAGATGACTGGAAGGTAGCTAGTGTGACGCCAACTTTTTAAAAAGACTCCAGAGGCAATGCTGGAAATTACAGACTGGTAAGCCGAACTTCAGTACCAGGTAAATGGGTTGAAACTCTAGTAATGAACAGAATGATCAGATCATAGATGAACATGATTTGTTGGGAGCAGAGTCTACGTGGTTTTTGTAAAGGGAAATCATGCCTCACCACTCTACTAGAATTCCCTGAGGGAGTCAACAAGCATATGGACAAGGATGACCCAATAGATATAGTGTCTTGGACTTTCAGAAAGCCTTTGGCAGGATCCCTCACAAAAGGTATTTAAGCAAACTGGGGAGCCATGGGGTAAGAGGGAAGGTCCTTTCCTGCATCAGTAATTGGTTAAAGACAGGAAACAAAGAGTAGGAATAAATAGTTTTCACAGTGGAGAGAGGTAAGCAGCGGGGTCCCCCGGGGGTCTGTGCTGGGACCAGTGCTGTTCAACATAGTCAGCAATGAGCTGGGAAAAGCGAGGTGGCAGAGTTTGCAGACAATATAAAGCAGGCTGCGAAGAGTTACAAAGGGATCTTGCGAAACTGGGTGACGGGACAACAACACAGCAGATGAAATGCAGTGTTGATAACTGCAAAGTTACGGACACTGGAAAAAATAATCCCAACTATACATATAAAATGATGGGGTCTAAATTAGCTGTTCCCACACAGGAAAGAGATCTCAGCATCACTGTGGATGGTTCTCTGAAAACATCCACTCAATGTGCAGGGACAGTCAAAAAAGCTACCAGAACGTTGGGAATCATTAGGAAAGGGAGAGATAATAGAGCCAAAAATGTCGTCATGGCTCTCTAGAAATCCACCTTGAAGAATGTGTGCAGTTCTGGTCACCCCCTCTCAAAAAAAGATACATTTGAATTGGAAAAAATAAAGAGAAGGTCAACCAAAACGATGAGGGTTATGGCAGAGTTTCCATATGAGGAGAGATTGAAAAGACAGGGACTGTTCAGTTTGTAAAAGAGACAATTGAAGGGGGATATGATAGAGGTCTATAAAATCGTGAATATTGTGGGGAAAGTGAATAAGGAAGTGTTGTTCCTTCATTCACATAACGCTAGAAGCAGGGATCGCTCAATGAAATTTTAGCAGGCAGCAGGTTTAAAATAAACAAAAGGAAGTATTTCTTCACCCATCACACAGTCGACCTGTGGAACTCTTTGCCATGGGATGTTGTGAAGGCCAAAACTATAACTGGGTTAAAAAAAAAACTAGACAGTCCATCAATGGCTATTACCCAAGATGTTCAGGGATACGACCGCCTGCTCTGAATGTCCTTAAGCCTCTGTCTGCCAGGTGCTGGGAGTGGGTGACGAGCTGGATCACGCGATAGTTGCCCTGTTCTGTTCGCTCCCTCTGAGGCACCTGACCCTGGCCACTGTCGGCAGACAGGACACTGGGCTGGATGGACCGTGGGTCTGAGCCATTATGGCCACTCTTATGAAGAGAAGATGCTCTCAGTGATCCCCACCACGTGGGGCAAGAGTTTGGGATTAGCCCCACTGTCCTGATCTGCTCCCTGCTCTGGGGATTTCGTCCCTGCTCGGGTAGCTACAGAGCCTTTTCATTTCCTGTCTTCAGCTGTTGTCTTATGTTGCTGTGCACTTAAACTGCTGCTGTGCTCCACCCCAGAGGTGGCTGCAGCTCTCGCAGCAGCTGATGGCATTCCTGGGGGGCTTGGGCCTGTTACAGTTTGGGATACGTAGTTTGGAAATGGAAGGTGTTGGCAGGGGGAGCTGGTGTCACCCTTACCCGTCAGAGCCCATCCAGTCCACTCCCACACAGCGAGGGAGCGAATCTGGGAGCAGACTGTCCTGGTCCAGGCCCACAAGGCAGGAGAGGCTGAGAAGGAGCCTGTCCCCGGGGCAGGAGGTGTCTTTTCCCTCTCCCCCCCTTCATCCCTGTCAGCTGATCTGCAGGGAAGTGGATGGAGCTTGTGGCTGCTCAGCTTGTGGCTCTGCCGTGTGTGTCTGTCTGTCTGTCTCTCTCTCTCCTCACACACTACAGCCTGCGTTGGTATAAGTAATGGTGCTCGGAGTGTGACGTGTGTTGTGCCGAGCGAAGCGCCATGGGGCCGGGTCCCCAGCAGTGCCAGGCTGGAGGCCGCGCTGGGGGGTGGTGTGGAGGTCCAGCCCTCGTTGGCGCATTGTGTGTGCTGTGCCCGCAGAGCCAAGGGCCAGCAGGTCCTGGCTGTGCTCTGTGCCTGCAGCCTCCCCAGGAGAGGACAGGGCTGCTGGCCCCTCCCCGCTCCGGCCAGTGTTCAGTGAGCAGGACAGCAGGGACGGATGGTGGGACCCTCACGCTCTCTTGGCTTCGCACCCCTCCTGCTTGAGTCACAGGAGAGGGAAATGTCTGCCCGTCACAGACGCTCTCTCCTGCCCGCCCCAGGCTCCGGCAGTGATTCGTCCTGTCCCCCTCCCGTCCCCCCCCAGCACACCCCCCCCAGCATCCCCCAACCCCTGCCAGTGACCATGTACCGGCCAGGCTGCAGCTCTCAGCCAGGAGAGGGAGCTAAGCTCTCAGGTTTTGGCGCAGCCGGCTGCAGAACAGCAGCGTCTGGGGCTCAGCTGTCCAGCGTGCCTAGTTTGATCTCTGGCTTCCCTCTGGGACAGAGCTGCCTGGATCTGCCCCGCCCATTCCCCCCAGGGCGGGCAGGCTCTGTGCCATGCCGGCAGTTATCCTGAGAGCGCCACAGCTGTGCAGCAGCTCCCCACACTCGCTGGGGTGCTGGGATGTGCCCAGGGCTGGGTCCGGCTTGGCCCAGTGGCCTTCTGGATGGCCCGGGCTGTGTGTACGTGACTGTTCTGAGCTGGGGACAAAGAACAGACAGAGCTAGGCCAAGCCAGCCTGGTTTGGCCATGCAATGTCCAGTCTGGAGATCTGCACGGCCGATCCCTGGAGCTCTGCGCCCTTGGCTTGGCGCCTGGCTCTGTGCCCAGTGGGGAGATTAGTCCTGGCTCGCCCTGCCAGCTAGCCTCCCGCTGCTCGCTGAGCCACCCAGAGCGGGGTGCAGACGGGCAGCCCCTACAGAGGAGCGCATGGCTCCTTCTCCAGAGCTGCTGCCCTGCAAGGGGAGGGCCCCTGCCTCTGGTCCCCCAGTCCCTGCCGAGTCTGGGGCAGGGATCCTGAGTGAGGGCAATATGGGCGAGGCCCCAGGAGCCCTGAGTGGGTGAGGAGAGGGCACACGACTCTGCCTTGGCAGCTGGCTCAGAGCCTGGTAACAGCGGATTGAGGCTGCATGGCGGGGGCATTACCAGCGCTCGTAGGACGAGGAAGAGGAGAGGCCCAGTCAGGGCGGAGGGTTCCTTGACCCCTCTGTATTATCCCCTTTGTGCCGCCTGTGACGCAGGAGCAGGGCTTGAGGCAGCACGCCACACAAACAAAGGCCATTGGCCAAAGCCTCCTTGGGCATCAGGCAGGCGTGTCTTTGTGCTGCTCTGCGATGGCCGGCGGGAGCAGATGGCCCCTCTCTTACCCAGTCAGCAGAGTTGCTGCGATGCTGGTCCCCCCGGGTGCCTGGCTGGGCACAGCAGCTCTGTGCAGACAGGGCCAACCCCTAGGGAGTGCTTGTGTTGGCAAGGAATATTCGCTCTGGGGAGCTGGGGGGCTCTGCTGATGGGAGCTGTGTGCACCCCAGACAGGGTCCCTGCATGTGGCTCAGGAGTGCCAGGGTCTGTGGTGCCCAGCTCATGTGCCCTTCGGTGAGTTCACCTGCACTGGCGGGGCAAGGCTGATTGCCAGGGCCCAGGCGCACCATGCCCTGCTGTGTCTTGGGGCAGCACAGGGTCCTGCCTCGCCGGGGCTCGGGGGAGCAGATCCAGGAGCATGGAGGGGGCAGGCCCTGCGAGGCATGCATGCCAGTGTCAAGACGGCGCTGCCGCTGAGCTGCTCTAGCTAGAGGGATCCTAGACCTTGGGCGTGGAAGCACCAGGAACGGAGCCTGTTTGACCAGCTGCCTTCAAGCTCCTTGTGTAAATCTCGGGCAGGGTGGATGACTGGGGCTGGCCAGCCAGGAGTGGCAGGAGGGATCGCTCACTCAGTAACGAGCTCTGGGCCGCACTGGGACTAGAGCCCGGTTCTAGTGCTTCGAGGGCACCAGCCTGGGAGCCGAAGGGAGCCGGCTGCTGGCCGCCTCCTGCAGGCAAACCCTCATGTGGTCACTGAGTCCCAGCCTGTAGGAAGGTGGTAAAATGCAGCCGTGAGCCAGGCCTGCACTGGCCATTCCCTGTGGCTTCTCCCTACCCCGTCTCCCCTCCGAGGTCTAGCAACACAGCGTGCCCGCCTGGGCCCTCCTGAGTGGGTCCAGTGAGACCCTCCTGCTCTGGCCATCATGGGAGTCAGCAAAACAGCTCCACCCGCTGCGTGAAGCCTGGCGCCCTGCCGCGAGCCCCTCGCATGGGAGAGGCGGTGGGGTGGGGCGGGAGGGAGCCCCATGTTCTGTCTCTGGCTCTCCTGTGCCGCCTGTTTCCCCTCCCTCTGCCTCCATATCCCACACCCCTGCTGGCTGGCATGGCTGGTAGCCATGTGGGGCAGGGCTGTCTCGCTCCTGGTGCTGAGGGGCTCCTGCACCGGCAGCGCTGGTCTGATTCCGCGTGCTGAGCTCTGCTCCGTTTCAGCCGGATCCCCCTGGTGGCGCCTGGGCACCTGTGCTTGCCGGGATGGCAGCAGCTTTCCAACGCGAGGCGTGGGGCATAGGCTCTGGGCGCGTCTGGCCCTGGCCGGGCGGCTGCCACTCACCACCACAGTGGGCTTGTTTGGCCAAAGTACCCAGACGAGCCAGCCGCAGCCCTGCCCTGCTCCGTGCTGTGGGGCTGGCAGGCGCGGAGGTGCGTGTGTGGCCATGGGGCCAGGCCGGTCTGGACAGGGTGGGTTCTGTTGGCAGCTCTCCCCTGCGATGTTTTGCGTAGCTCTTACCCCCGGGCGGGAGCGATTTAATCTCCCTAAAAGGGTTGGTGACACGTGAGTGGCTGAGGGTGGGAGGTGGCATAAATCCTGGCGAGAGCCTGGCCGGGGGCCATGTTTACCCTGCACAATCACGCAAATGGCTCCCTCGCCTCAAGGACACTCCGCACCCGCTGTGCTGGAGTCAGCTCTTTCTGGGAGCTGGGTGCGTGGCCTGGGGAGAGGCGGCTGCTCTAACGGAGCGTGGTGGGGAGGAGAGCGTCAGCCGCCAGAGAGCCGAGCAGTGGAGAGCAGGGCCCAGACAACTGCCCCTGGCTGTAGAGAGCAGCACGCACACCCCCGAGTGTGAGCCAGCCCAGAGAGCTCTGCGCACACGCTTGTGCTGTGAGTGTGACTGGCCGAGGGATCTGGGCAGACCCCAAATGCTGCTCCCCTCATGGGTGCACTGGCTGCTCCGGTTGGTCTCCCCGGGGAGCCAAGCCCAGCCCCCTGTGCTGCTCCGCAGTCAGGTCGGGGCAAGTGGGGAGGGCAGGAGAACAGGCCAGCCAGGCTGAGGTGGGGCAGGAACAGACGAGAGGGGAGCCATGTGCCAGCCCTGTGGGAGGAGACAGGGTGAACATGGTGTGCAGGCCCGGCTGCGTGGAAGGGATATGGCAGACGTGGCCTGTGGGACAGGCTGGATGGAGGAGACGTGGCAGGTGTGGTGTGTAGGCCAGGCTGGTTGACAGAGACGTGGCCAATGGGATGGGCTGGACGGAGGAGATGTCGTGGGCGTGGTGTGCTGGCCAGGTTGGAGGAGACATGGCATGTGTGGCATGCAGGCCGGGCTGGGTGGAGGGGATGTGGCAGGCGTGGTTTTCTGCCTCCCGGTTTTTGTGGCATCCTGACGCGCTAGGACCGCGTGGAAAGAAATCCCTTTTTCCACATTAGATTTGCATCAAAGCACTTCCAAACACCCTCCTGTCCTGGACCCGTCACCTGCCTCTGGGCTCCCTTCACCAGCTGCGTGTAGGCGGCTGGGGTGTGATGCTGTGCAATGGTATGTGGGGTGCAGAAAGGTGCTGGGACCCCTCCTGCCCTGCCTGCGTGGGGCATGAGGCCGGGGGAGGCACGAGTGTAGGCTTGGCCCCTGGGCGCCGGAGACCCTCCATCCACTGCTGTTCCCTGCTCGTCCCTTCCCAGCCCCGCTGTTGCCCCACAGCCATGGTCTGCACTTGTGCCCTGCACAGGGAGGTGGGCCGGGGTACAGCCTTCGAGCTCTGCACACCCCCTGTGGCCAAGGGCCGTGGGCTCTGCCCCTGCTCGTCGGACAGGCCTGTCCCTTGCCCTGCAGGATGCAGCCAGGCTGGCGGGGCTCGCATAGGGGAGATGCTCAGTACTGTGGCATTGCGCTCACAGCACCCAATGCCGTCTAGCCGCAGAGGCCGATGTGGCTGGCAGGCCCAGCAGTGAGAGAACTGCACCACAGCTAGCACTAGCACCGCGCTGAGATCTCGGCTGGCTGCGTCCCGTGCCTCTCGGTAAGGTCAGCGAGCAGAGCGGGCAGGGCTGGGTGGCCAGCTGCAGGGGACGGACCCGGCAGGCCGGCCGTCATGGGGAGGTGGGATGAGCAGTGGGAGCGGGAGGGCTGCAGTGCAGATGGGTCAGGGGAGAGCTGGCTGCCTTAGGAGAGGGGCTGGGGGGTCTGAGAGGCGTGCGAGGGTTAGCGGTGCAGGAGAGGGACACCAGGCACAGGAGTGGCCGGCTCACGGGAGGCACTTGTGGGCAAAGGGGGGAGGGGCCTGGGGCAGAGGGGCAGTTAGGGGGCCTGCCAGGTTCTGTCTTTGCAATTAGCTCTCCGCTGCCTGCTCTGGATGACCTGGACAAGCGCCTCATTAGCATAAAGATGCCAATCCTGGCTAGCCACCCTACGCCAGCCAGCCTATCCTGGCCAGCCAGCCAATGAGCCGGCCAGCTGACCCCAGCCTACCCTGCCAAATGGCCCCGCACACCTGTTCCTCCTCTGCAGGGCAGGAAGGAGAGCCCTGAAGTCTGCTCCGCACAACCCCTAAGTGCGACGCGGGTGGGCTGCACCATCTCACTGGGGCTCACCTCGAGGAGGCCCCATGCAGAGCAGGCTGGAGGGCGCCCGACTTGATCTGGCTGTGCAGGGCAGCCCCCGGGGTGTTCCTTCCAGAGCCCCTGAGGGGTGCGGCAGTGAGTTCCTCTGGCCAAGAGCTGTGCTGCCTGTTCCCTTGCGTGGGCTCTGACCTGCCACTGCTGGTCCCTGGCTGTGAAAGGAAGCAGCGCTGCCTGTGCTCCCACAGGACGGTATCCGCAGGTCGGGTTTGGGGCCGTGGGTGCTGTGCTCGGGTGAGGCTGTCAGGTGCCACATTGGTGCATTGCCCAACCAGCTCCGGTGCCTGCAGCGCGTGTCAGAGGCATGCTGCCCTAAGCAGGCATGTGCGACCGTGGGGCGGTGCTGTGTGCAGCCCGTGCGTGAGGTGATGTCCCCGGCCGTGTGCCGGCTTGTTGGTGCCGAGTCCCTCCGGGGCCGGCCATCGATTGGGGGCAGCGGCCCTCTCCCAGAACATCCCTTTGGGGGCGCGGAGCGGAGCACTGAGCGGGATGGCAGCTGCCCAAGCGGCATGCGAGTGATGTCATCGCAGGGGGAGCCATTAATCTCCCCGGGGACGCTGGCTGCTTCCTGGCACAGGGAGCCGCTCATCCTATTACACTTGGCAGGTGCTGGAGGGGGTGAGCAGCCCTGTCACTCATTCCGATCCCTTTCTCCTGTGGCTGAGCTCCCGCAGGCTGGCAGGGGCCCAGCCGCTCTAGGGAAAGAATCAATTAAACCTGCCAGAGCAGGCACTGAATGGTGGCAGATTTATCAATGGACGGAGAGGAGACGCTTCTGCTTGCAGCTGTCGGAAGCGCTGCCCCCGGGGACGCAGCCAGCCAGGGTCTGGGCCTGTGTGGCCCCTCCTGTTACATGGGTCTCCAATCCGTGGGGTCCAGGCCCTCACCTCGGCATCGCCCTTAGCATGCCCAGTCCTTGCCTCGTCGGGCTGCTGGCACCGTGTCTCCCTCTTACTCATGCTGCGTGCTTGGCTCTAGCGGGCGAGTGACGTATGGTCCCCGAATCTCTGCGGAGCCTGCAATGTCACTGGGCAGCGGGCACGCAGCCCGGGATCCTGGGCTGGGGTCTGCAAGGATCCCCATGGACGCCCCCTTCCTTGTTCCCCTCCCCGGGGTGTGTATTGCGGCCACCATGCACCAGGTGCCGCTTGCTCCAGCTTGTTGCGCGTGGCAGCCTGACGTTGCTGAGCAGGGTCCAGCAGGCAACCCGGGTGCTGTTCATGGCCTAGCGGCGTTTATTATTTGCTGTGTGTCATGGTAGCACCCGGAAAAGCCGCCCAGGAGCAGGGCCTGTCGATCCTCGCGGACACACAGACGTTCTCACCTGGGTCTGAGAGAGAGAGAGCCGAGATGGCTCCTGCAGCAGCTTGGCTGTGAACAGTCCTAGCATTGGCCAGGCTGGCCCAGGGCTCCACCTCAGCCTCTCGGGGCTGGCCCTGTGGCCGGCAGATGCTGTGGCCAGGTGGGTAATCCCTGGTTTGGGAAGGTGGCCAGTGTCGCCCAGGAGCATATCGCGCCCGGACAGGGCCTGGGACAAGCCTCCCACAGGAGCCTGGCTGGGTGGGACTTGCTGCAGAGGCCTCAGAGACAGACAGGGGCGCTGGTGGCCTGGCCCAGTCTCGGTGTCATGGCGCCCATGGGCCTGCCCCTGTGGAGGTGTGGGGGTCCCAAGAGGTCCTTCCTAAGGGACTGGTCACAGTCTGGCATAGGTCTTGTGACCCACAGCTGTGTCCTGAGGCTGGGGAACAGCCCCATGGGCCCCATGTGTTGCCTTTTGGGCTGGCGTGGCCACAAGCCCCCGAGGATAGGAGCAGTGGCCTCCCCGAGTGGGCTGACACCAGCTAGCCAGGACCCGGAGCTCATTCTGTGCCACCCCCGCGTGTGCAAGGGAAACATCCCCATGGATGTGCCCCCAGGAGAGACGAAGCCCACAGGAGCCTGGCTCACCATGGCTGGCGGCCCCGCAGGACCCTGCGCTTGCTGGAGCCACTGTGCCCAGAGGGGCTGGTGTGATGCTGTGCGAGAGGTCTGTGGTCCCAGACTCAGCGTGTGTTGGTGCCAGGCTGGCTTCATGTTGCCCTGGCTGGGAGTGGGCTAGAGACAATATGCAGCGGGCACCGAGTTCCCCGTTGCTCCAGGCCACGCTGGCACCCCACGCCAGCGACTGTGTGTGCTGCTGAACGCAGCCTGGCCTGTCGCAGCCCGTTGTCCCTCGGGAATCCCCAGCGCCTGCGTCTTCCAGCTCGGGCTGGGCACTGCAGGGACGGGTGATGACGCCGATCACCCTGGCTCTGCTGGGCAGAGTGCGTCCGTCAGGGCATCTGGCTACATCTCCCCCGTCAGCGAGGCTCGGAGGGGGCGGCAGAGCCCAGAGGCCCCCGTACAGCTCAGAACACAGCATGTGAGATTGAGGGCAAAGACTTGCGGTCACGCCTGGTCTAAGTCCTGGTTCCTGACAGCGTGGCCGCCTGTTGCACTCGCTGCACAGGGCTGCCATGAAGCATGGTGATCTGAGACCTACCCCGCTGGCTCATGTCTACACAGCAATTCTTGTGACGAGTAGCCCTGCGCTGGCTCTGGGGCGACTCGCTCAGGTGTCCCCGTGGTGTATGGGCAGGGCTCTCAGCTGAGCTGCTCCCGCGGGTTTGTGAAGGTTAATTGCACTTGCTGCCTCCTGCTGGGGGAGCTCAGCTGGGGGCACTCTCCCCCCAGCGCTGGCCCCGATGCCCCAGGCTGAACAGAAGAACAGCGATGCTGGGTCACACCAATGGTCCATGTATCCCGATTCCCTGTCTCTACCAGTGGCTGGTGCCAGACACTTCAGAGGGAACAAACAGAGCAGGGTAGTCATCCCGTCACCCAGTGCCAGCTCCTGGCAGGCAGAGGTTCAGGGACACCCAGAGCAGGGGTGTATCGCTGACCAGCTCGGCTAATAGCCACTGAGGGACTGATCCCCAGGAACTGATCTCATTCCTGTTGAAACCCAGCTATGCTTGTGGCCTTCGCTGCATGCCCTGGCAAGGAGTTCCCCAGGTGGCTGTGCGTTGGGGGAAGAAGAACTTCCATTGTTTGTTTTAAACTTGCTTTCTGTTCATTTCATTGGGTGGGGCCTGGCCCTTGTTATGGGAAGGGGCAAATCACACGGTCTTATTCGCTCTCTCCACACCAGTCTGATTTATCGTAGTCATCTTTCCTAGGCTGGGACAGCTCTGCTTTTCTCACTCTCCTGGTCCATCCCCCTAATCGGTTTTGTTGCTCTTCTCTGTGACTCTTCCAATAGCGGTGTATCTTTTCTGAGATGAGGTGACCAGATTGCATGCGGTGTTCCAGGTGTAGGCCGTGGTTTTACAAAGTGTTGTGAGGATGTTTCCTGTCTCATTATCCATCCCTCTCCTGAAAGCTCCTAACATTTGGTTTGGTGTTTTCACTGCCTGGGTTGGGGTGCTCACCCCACACTTGTCCAGGAAGGGTTAATGAAGACTAAGGAGGGGCCTAGTTAACCCAACAGGCTGCAGCTGTGGGGAGTCAGTGGCCAAGTAACCCCCTGATGGGAAGGGAGCCCAGCTGAGGAGGCATGAGCTGGGCTGGGACTCTAAAACAGGATATGGGCCGCAAAAGTGGGGAAATCTCTGCAGTCGCTGCCTGGGAGCAGAGCACTGCGTTTGGGCTGGCAAACCGCGGGGGTCAGGGAGTTAGGACAGGGTCAGGGAAAGGCACTTGCAGGAGAGGAAGGTGATCGGGGCAGTCGGCGTGGAGTCACCAAGGGCAAGTCATGCCTGACCCACCTGGTTGCCTTCTGTGATGAGATGGCTGGGTATGGGGAAAGTGATGGATGTGATATACCTTGATTTTACAAAGCTTTTGATACGGTCTCCCACAATATTCTTAGCAGCAAGGTACAGAAGTCTGGGTTGGATGAATGGACTATAAAATGGATAGAGAACTGGCTAGAGCAAAGGGCTCAACAGGTAGTGATCAATGGCTCCATGTCTAGCTGGCAGCTGGTCACAAGTGGAGTGCCACAGGGGTTGGTCCTGGGGCTGGTTTTGTTCAACATCTTCATTAATGATCTGGAGGATGGGGTAGATTGCACCCTCAGCAGGTTTGCAGCTGACACTAAGCTAGGGGGAGTGGTAGATACCCTGAAAGGGAGGGATAGGATACAGAGTGACCTAAACAAATGAGAGGTTTGGGCCAAAAGAAATCTGATGAGGTTCAACAAGGTCAAGTGCAGAGTCCTGCACTTAGGATGGAAGAATCCCATGCACAGCTACAGGCTGGGGACCGACGAGCTAGGCAGCAGTTCTGCAGAAAAGGACCTGGGGGTTACAGTGGATAGGAAGCTGAATATGAGTCAGCAGTGTGCCCTGGTTGCCAAGAAGGCTAATGGCATATTGGGCTGCATTAGTAGGAGCATTGCCAGCAGGTTGAAGGAAGTGACTATTCCCCTCCATTCGACATTGGTGAGGCTGCATTTGGAGTATTGTGTCCAGTTCTGGGCGCCCCATGACAGACAGGATGTGGACAAATTGGAGAGAGTCCAGCAGAGGGCAACAAGAATTATTAGGGCCTGAAGCACAAGACTTATGAGGAGAGGCTGAAAGAACTAGGCCTGTGTAGTCTGCAGAAGAGAAGAATGAGGGGGGTTTGACAGCAGCCTTTAACTACCTGAAAGGGGGTTCCAGGGAGGATGGAGCTAGGCTGTTTTCAGTGGTGGCAGATGACAGAACAAGGAGCAACGGTCCCAAGTTGCAGTGGGGGAGGTCTAGGTTGGACATTAGGAAAAGTTTCTCCCTAGGAGGGTGGTGAAGCGCTGGAATGGGTTACCTAGGGAGGTGGTGGAATCTCCATCCTTAGAGGTTTTAAAGCTCAGCTTGACATAGCCCTGGCTGGGATGGTTTAGTTGGGGTTGGTCCTGCGTTGAGCAGGGGGTGGGACTAGAGGGTGGAAGGGACCTCAGGAGGTATCATCTGCTATGAGTCTAAGGTGGGGGGTCTAGAAGGGAACAGGCCTTGATGTCTGGCTCAAGGGTTCCTGAGCCAAACCTGGATAGAGGGTGGGCCTGGGTCCCCCTGCCAGCCCCTGAGGCAATGGCAGTGCAGGGGCAGGGACTGCGAAGACTGCCCAGCACCACTGGAGGAGGCTTTGGTACCGAGAAGAGGGAGATGTGTAGAGTGACCTGGCTGGAGGCTGAGTTACAGAGCGGCAGCAGCAGCTTGTGGAGCGAGAGGGCGGCTGCAGACCCAGAGAGAAGGACAATGCGACGTCGTGCAGCAAAGGGAGGGGTGGGTCTCATGAATGAGTCCCCAGAGTGACCTGGAAGAGAAGCCATCTGAGCAGTGCGTGGAGAGCCGTCACACTGACGCTGCGCATTGAACGGATGGTTTCACAGAACTGTCCACAGTCTCTGCCGTGGGTGGTGTCAGCTAACTGAGACCCCACTCTTCTGTATGGACAATCGGGATGATGTTTTCCAGTGTGCATCACTTTGCATTTATCTCATCAGTTTCATCTGCCATTTTGTTGCCCAGTCACTCAGTTTTGTGAGATCCCTTCGTAACTCTCGCAGTCTGCTCTGGACTTCACTGTCTTGAGTAGTTTTGTATCATCTGCAAACTTTGCCACCTCACTGCTAACCCCTTTTCTAGATCACTTCTGAGCCCTGGGGGACACTGCTATTTACCTCTCTCCATTCTGAAAACTAACCATTTAGTCCTGCCCCTTGTTTCCTGTCTTGTAACCAGTCACTGATCCAGGAGAGGGCCTTCCCTCTGATCTCATGACAGCTCACTTTGTGTGAGAGCCTTTGGTGAGGTGCGGGACCTTGTCAAAGGCTTTCTGAAAATCCAGATACATTACATCCACTGGATCACCCTTGTCCATGTGCTTTATGACTCCCTCAGAGAATGCTCATAGATTGGTTAGGCGTGATTTCCTTTTACAAGAGCCATGTTGACCCTTCCCCAACAAGCTATGTTCATTTATGTGGCTAGTGACTCTGTTTTTACTAGTTTCACCAACATGCCTGGTACTGAAGTTAGACTTACACTGACCTGTAATTGCTGGGTTTGTCTCTGGAGCCTTTTAATTCCAGTGCACAGCCTGATTTCAGCTGCCAGTTACACACCATAGTTAGTAGTTCTGCAATTTCATGATCTCTTTCAGAACTCTTGGGTGAATCCCATCTGGTCCTGGGGATTTATTCCTGTGTAATTTATCAATTTGTTCCCAAACCTTCTCCACTGACACCTCAATCTGGGACACTTCCTCAGATTTGTCACCTAAAAAGAATGTCTCAGGTATGAGAATCTCCCTCACGTCCTCTGCAGTAAAGACCGATGCAAAGAATTTGTTTAGCTTCTCTGCAGCGGCCTGGTCTTCTGTGTGTGCTCCTTTAGCACCTCGCGTGTCCAGTGGCTGCACTGATTGCTTGGCAGCCTTCCAGCTTCTGATGGACTTAACATTCATTTTCCTGTTAATTATTGTACTTCTTGCTAGTTGCTCTTCAGATCCCTTTCTTGCCTGCCTGATTGTACTTTTATACTTGAGGTCTCCAACTGCCTCTGCTACCCTGCTTAGCCACTGTGGCACATTTTTGTCCTCTTCCTATGTTTTCTATTTGGGATACACCTTGAATTTGAGCCTCTCTGATGATGTTTCTAAAAGGTTCCCATGCAGCTTGCAGGCATTTCACTCTTGCACCTGTTCCTCTTAGTTTCCGTGCAGCAAGCCGCCTCCTTTCTGGGCAGCTCCCCTGTCTGAAGTTAAATCTGCTGTGTTGGGCACCTTGGTGTGTCCCTCCCGCTCAGAGGTTAAACGTAGTCGCGTTAAGGTCACTATTGCCCTGTGCTGCTGGAAGGAGTAGTGGCTCAGTCCGGGCGCTCCTCCTGTGTGGTGGTTCTGAGTAGCTTCTGCAGATCGTGTACAGCTGGGGCCCTGCCCTGTGTGGGCATTCAAGACCCCAAGGGTGTTTGCCAGCAGTCAGCTGCTGTGGCAGATCCCAGTGTGCGGAATTCCATCCAGAGCTGCTGGACCTCCCTTTGCTGTCCATTGGGCGCACACACCTCCCTCCCTGCCCAGCCTCGCGGCAAAGATTGGTGCCCTTAGCAAGGATTTTAATGAATCTGTGAACTTGGGGGCCATGCTGTATGACTGGAGAATTGCTCACCTAGCTCCTATTTTTAAGAAAGGGGAAAATAGTGATCCTGGTGCCTACAGGCCTGTTAGTTTGACCTCAGGAGTGTGCAAGGTCTTAGAAAAAATTTGAAAGAGAAAGTAGTTAAGGACATCAAGGTTAGCGGCAATTGGGATAAATGGCTTTACAAAGGGTAGATCGTGCCAGACCAACCTGATCTCCTTTTTTGAGACAATAACAGATTTTTTAGACAAAGGGAATGCAGTGGATCTAATTTACCTAGATTTCAGTAAGGCATTTGATACGGTTCCCCATGGGGAATTATTAGTTAAATTGGAAAAACTGGGGATTAATATGAAAATTGAAAGGTGGATAAGGAACTGGCTAAAGGGAGACTACAACGGGTCCTACTGAAAGGTGAACTGTCAGGCTGGAGGGAGGTTACTAGTGGAGTTCCTCAGGGATTGATCTTGGGACCAGTCTTATTTAACCTTTTTATTACTGACCTTGGCACAAAAAGTGAGAATGTGCTAATAAAGTTTGCGGATGACACAAAGTTGGGAGGTATTGCCAATACAGAGAGAGACCAGGATATCCTACAAGAAGATCTGGATGACTTTGTAAACTGGAGTAATAGAAATAGGATGAAATTTAATAGTGGGAAGTGCAAAGTTGTGCACTTAGGAAATAATAATAAGAATTTTTGCTATAAGCTGGGGAGGCATCAGTTGGAAAAGACAGAGGAGGAGAAGGACCTGGGTGTATTGGTTGATCACAGGATGCCTATGGGCTGCCAGTGTGATGTGGCCAGGAAAAAAGTTAATGCGGTCTTAGGATGCATCAGGCGAGGTATTTCCAGCAGAGATAGGGAGGTTTAGTACCGTTATACCAGGTGTTGGTCAGACCTCATTTGGAGTACAGTGTGCAGTTCTGGTCTCCCATGTTTAAGAAAGATTAATTCAAACTGGTGCAGAGAAGGTGACTGGGATGATCCAAGGAGTGGAAAACCTGCCTTATGAGAGGAGACTCAAAGAGCTTGGCTTGTTTAGCCTAACCAAAAGAAGGCTGAGAGGAGATACATCAGAGGGATAAATACTAGGAAGGGGCAGAAGTTATTTAAGTTCAGCACCAATGTGGACACAAAAACAAATGGATGTAAACTGGCCTTCAGGAAGTTTAGACTTGAAATTAGATGAAGGTTTCTAACCATCAAGAGTGAAGCTCTGGAACAGCCTCCCAAGGGGAGCAGTGGGGGCAAGAAACCTAGCTGGCTAACAGATTGAGCTTGACAGGTTTCCCGAGGGGATAGAATTATGGGACAGCCTAATTTGGCAATTGACTGATCTTTGACTACTTGCGGTAAATATGCCCAGTGGCCTGTGAAGGGATGTTAGATGAGGTGGGCTCCGAGTTACTACACAGAATTCTTTCCGGGCGTCTGGCTGGTGAGTCTTGCCCACATGCTCAGGGCTTAGCTGATACCATATTTGGGGTCAGGAAGAAATTCCCCCCAGGGCAGATTGGCAGAGACCCTGGGTTTTTTTCACCTTCCTCTGCAGCGTGGGGCATGGGTCACTTGCCGACAGGGTCACTTCTGTACCTTGAAGCCTTTACACCATGATCTGAGGATTCAGTAACTCAGTCCCAGGTCAGGGCTGTTACAGGAGTGGGTGGGTGAGGCTCTGGGGCCTGCGTTGTGCAGGAGGTCAGACTGGATGATCATAATGGTCCCTGCTGACCTCCGAGTCTGCGTCTATGAGCAGGGAAGGGGAAAATGTGCAGATTGAGGCTCATCAGCCCCAGAGAGGACTGTGAGGCTACACCAAGCCGGGGGAATGGGCAACAGAGCAGCAAACGAGGTAGGATGTTGGTACATGCAGAGCAGCGGAGGGAAAGATTTGAACCAGGTGTTCATCTTCCAGGTCCTGCCTTCACTGTGTCCGCTCCAGAAAGGGCCGGGGGCATTAGGAAGGGCAGCTCTGTGCAGCCGTGAGATTCCAGGAACTTCTGTGCAGCTGGTGCCGCCTTGTAGGAGACGGGCCACGCAGCTGGGTGGGTGAGGGCCTGACCCAGCTGGGCTGCTGGGGGCGGGGGCAGCCAGGGCCGAGTCCCTGAGATGGCTGTGCTGCTTGGCACAGGGTCCCTGGTGGGGGTCGGAGACGTGATCTCTCAGCAGCTGGTGGAGAGACGAGGCCTGAGTGGCCACAGCTGCCGCAGGACACTGAAGATGATGGCCATTGGCTTCTGCTTTGTGGTGAGTGCGCGCAGCAGCGGATAGACGCGTGCGAGGAGTGCGTGAGCCTCGGCCTGGCGAAGCCGAGAGCAGGCAGCCGCTGAGGGCAGGCCAGACCGAGCAGAATTCTGCCCCCGGGGCTGCTGGCCCCTCGGACTGACAGAGAGCCCCTGGCCCGCTCTGCCCAGCCATGTCACGCCACGCCGCAGGACTCTGCTGTGTTGAGGTGGGGGCCACAACGTGGAAGCCCTCTGGGGCAGGGCGGGCACTCCACGGCTCCTGCTGCCTGGGCCCTGGCCCTGCAGCCGCTTGCAGGCGACGTGCTGAGAGAAGCCGGCCAGCAGCAATTGGATGATGTGGCACTTGGCCACTCTGTGCTCCCGTGCCCTTGTGTCAAACAATTGCAACAACTCCTGGTGTTAGTCCTAGCTGAGGAGCTGGGGCTGGGGGAGAAGCACCCTGGGACGGGCACATGGCTGGGGCTGTGTGCCGTGAGGGGCACCGCCGTCCCACCGGTGGCTCTCAGATCCTGCCTGCCCTGGCCAGCTGCTCCCACGCAGGGTGTGGTTCTCACTCCAGAGCTCAGCCTCTGCCCGGACCAGTCTGCTGGCGCCTCTCTGCCTGGTCTAGGAGCCCTCTGTGCCTGGGAGCTGAACGGCTGCCTCCCCGGCCCCTCCTGTGCACAGTGTGCCCAGTTGTGTTGCCCTGGGGGGCTGGGGCAAATGTGCCCCAGCTCAGCCCCCAGCTGCCTGCACCCCCATCAAAGCCCTCCCAACTCGTGTCCCAGGGGCTCACAAACGTACCCCCCATGTCAAGGCAGCCCCCCCCCCACTGCAGGGCTCAGCTAGGACACCGAGAGCAGCTCAGCTGCTGCAGGAATTAGCCCGACCTTGGAACAGGCCCTGGGAGCCCCTTGACTAGGCCAGACCCCGAGGGGTCTCACTTTTCCCCCATGGTGAGCCCCATGAAGTCACAGCCTCCTAGACGTGAGCGCTGCGCTGCAGCCCCCCTGCACCCCGTGAGCTCCGCTCAGCAGGGCCCAGGGCCACTTGTACAACCTTGGGCACCTTCCCTGCCCACGTCTGTGGGGACACTCAACCGGT
Source organism: Mesoclemmys tuberculata (assembly GCA_007922155.1). NCBI lineage: Eukaryota > Metazoa > Chordata > Testudines > Chelidae > Mesoclemmys > Mesoclemmys tuberculata. Next base: position 1,771,061 of record ML675706.1, read on the forward strand.
GCGGGCAGCTCATCTGTGGCTAGCACACCGCACGGGCCGGCCGTGGTTAGCCCAGAGCCCTGGAGCCAGAGCCCAGCCCAGCTGTAGTGACCCCCGTGGGTCACGCTGTGCCTGTCCCCCTGTCCGTCCGATCTCCTTTGCCAGACTCCCAGGGGTGCCCTGCCTGCTCCCTGCAGCCCATATTTAGCCCCCAGGCCTTTGTTCCTGTGCTGGGAAATGCTGCTTGCCTTCCTGCCGAGAGCTGGGGCCATCCGCGGGTGTTGGTGGCCGGGTGGCCACATCAGGACCATGAGATCTGCCAGCGTCTTCTCAGGAGCTCATGAGCTGGGACCGAAGGCCTGGGCCACCAGGCACCATTTGCACCCGTGTCTCAGCCTGCCCTGAATGCTCCCCGACCTTTCCACCTGCTGGGGAGCAATGCAGCACGCAGGGGAAACTGAGGCTCTCCCCTTGCAATCTGTGCTGCAGGGAGGGGGCTCAGTAGAAGGCACTGCCCCCTCCTGGCCAGTGCTGGCTTTGTTTTCCATCTGAGGGCTCAACATACCTCCGAGGCTCCCCAGCCAGGAGGTCAGTCTGGATGAGGTGGGGAAACTGAGGCACAGGGAAAGCTGAGGGCTCTCCCCAGGCCCATAGTGGCAGGCAGTGATGGAGCCGACAAAACGACCTTGGCATCCGGCCCCGCATCTCCTGTTCATGTTTGTTTCCAGCTCCTGCCCTGTGAGAGCCCTGGGCTCTGGGCTGGCTGCAGCTGCCAGGGCCTGGTCCATCCCCAGGCTCCTTCTCGCTCTGCTGGCTCCAAGGGAAGAGGCCCTTGGGGCTCCGGCTGTACTGGGCAACCCCCAGCCAGTGTGGCTGTGGTCTGGGCTGAGCTGCTGGCTGCGGCGTGAGTGCCGAGTTCTTGTGGTGTCTGCTTTGGCTGTCGCAAGGGGGTGCCCGCAGCCCCCCAAGGCTTTGCGGCTCTCTGCCCATGTGAGGATCCTGCACGACTTGGCTCTTGCAGAAGTGCTGGGGGCAGAAGGGCTGAGCCTCGTGCTCAGAGAGACGGGGGGGCTCTGTTCCCAGCCACTTGCTCTCAGTGCAGCCGTGCACAGCCCCCCCTGCTTCCTGTGCCTCAGTTTCCCCTCTGCACCAGGGCAGAATGGCCTCACCTTCCTGTGGGGTCAGGGGAGGCACTTCTTGTCTGTGAGGGGCTCTGCGATGCCCAGCATGGACAGGCCCCCCCTCTCCCGCTGTAGGGACCATGGCGTGTCTGTCTGTGCAACAGTCTTCAACCTGTGCTCCCTGCAGTCCCGTCAGAGCTCTGGGGACCAGGGCAGGCCCCTCCTGTGCTGATCCCTTTCTCCTGCAGGGCCCTGTGGTGGGAGGCTGGTACCAGCTCCTGGATCGACTGGTCCCCGGGAGCACCAGGCTGGTGGCATTGAAGAAGATGGTGCTGGATCAGGTCTGGGCAGGAGGCGTTTCCAGGCGAGGGGTGACAGGGTGGGTGCGGGGGATGGGAGCACCTGGGGCACATGAGGTTGGGGGAAGGAGGCATGAGTGAGGGATGGGGTGGCGCTGCGGAGGGGGCGCTCAGGAAGTGGGTGCCCAGGTGGGACGGGGCCATGGGCTGTGGGAGGTGGGTGCCTGCCCTCCAGCTGGGTGCATTTGCACATGGTCCTGGCGCTGTAGCTCTGTCTAGACTAGGCAGGGACGGGGGCATTCCCTGCACTCCAGGCTGTATGGCACAGCCTGTCTCTGTGTGCTGCCGGGGGCTCCCCTATGCCGAGGGCAGCGCCCCTTCCCCTGGCTGCTCCCGGACTCATGGTCCCAGCGTGCGTTGCTCCGTGCTGGCATCCCAGGGGCTGGTATCTCCCAGGGCGGCTCTGCAGCAGAGCTGGGGGCAGACTGGAGCCTCCCAGGAGCCACATTTGGGCAAAGGGAGCAGCACCTCCCCTCCTGCCCCCCATAACTCAGCCCAGAGACCCCGGCCCACATGCCCCGGGATTGGCCAGGCTGAGTGCGCCCAGCCTGTCTGGCTCCTGCCCGCCAGGAAGGGGCTATACCCAGGCAGAGGGAGTTCGCCCCAGTGGCCCTGCCTGCGGGCTGGGCTGCAGTCTGCAGAGAGAGCCCCTGAAATGCCAGACCTCTGCCAAGGCCACCCCCTCTCTGCCCTCCACGCCTGGCCTGGCCCAGCCCTGGTGCAGAGAGCTGCCCCAGGGGTGTTCCTGGGTGGGGCCCGACTGGCAGGGCACTGACACCTGGCTCCCTTTCAGGCAGGGTTTGCACCTTGTTTCCTTGGCTGTTTCTTGGCCATTGCCGGCGCGCTCAACGGCCTGCCCGCCGAGGAGAACTGGGCCAAGATCCGGCGGGTGAGTCCCCAGCTGGGCCAGGCTGCAGTGCAGCCACTCGCACTTGCAGCTCGTCCTTCCAGTCTGCCTTGCGCCACTTCCTGTCCCAAACTGGGGGGAAGGGGCTGCACCAGAAGGGGAGCTGCTGGGGGACTGGGGGAGGGGGTGGTACGGGAGATGCCCTGCAGGAGACCCAGGGGAAGCGCTGGGGCGGTCGGGGGGCCGGGGGAGGGGGTGGTACTGGAGATGCTATTGCCCTGTAGAGGCTCTGGTATGCCCCACTGCACCTCACTTTGCCCACAGATACAGAGCCTCTGCCCCGGGCCCGTAGCATGGGTGTCTGCCAGGTCCCCAGGAGGGAGGGGCCTGGGCAGATGCACGCCCCAGCACCTGCTGGAATCGGGGTCCCTGGTGCTGGGCGTTGGGGGAAGGTGTTGCTTGGTAGCTGCTAGGCCTGGGGGGGCAGCCCCAGCGGGGCACATCCTGTCTCTGGGTGCTGGGGTGCACAAGGGTCCTCAGCTCCTGGGGGCAGCGGGGCCCCATCTGCCGGCAGGGCTGGTGAGGAGCAGGGGACCTGTCCCTAGAGCTGTTAGCCGGAGGCTCATCTGCGCCTGGTCTCCTGGGACCAACGCAAGTGGCTGTGTCAGCAAGTGCCGTGTGTGTGAATCACCCGGTGCCCCCCCGCGCCCTGTGCCCCCCCGCTGCTGTGAGTCAGCCAGCCCCACCATGAGTCAGCGTAGCCAGGCACAGGGCCAGCCCCAGCTCGGCTCGGGCCAGCTGGGGACCAGCCCGCCTCGCGGGGTGCTGTGCAGCTGGGCCGAGGGCTGGCAGCGCTGCTGGGGGGCCGGGACCCTCAGCCATGCATGCAGGGCCCTGCAGAGCGGTGCATGGAGGCTGCCAGGGACTTTGCTCAGCCCTGCCGCATCCTCCCTCAGGAGCAAATGCTGCTCCGCGCTGTGCCCACCGTCACCCAGCAGCCACAAGGATGGTGCCCAGTGGCGTGGGGGGCTAGCCCAGGGGATCCGGCCCTTGCCCCTGGGCTACCCCTTCCTTGGTCCCTCGCCGATTTCCTGGTCAGGCCCCTCCCGCCCCGATCCCGTGGGAGCTGCAGTGACGGCTGGAGCGTCTCGGGAACGACGTCTCTCTCAGCCCCGAGGCCAGGGAACGCCTTGCACCCCACTGGGCGTCCCTGCACGAGGGGGTAGGGCTCCCCGCGGGCCCTGGCCTCTGCTGCTGGCTCAATGGCATGCCTCCTTCGCTGGAGGCTCGGGTCACTGCCAGAGCACAGGTCCCATTGCACCGTCCCTGCGCCCCTGCCCTCCTGCAGCTTGGGAATAGAGCCAGGCCCCGGCAGGCGGGCGGCTCCTCCCAGGGCCGGCGGCTGACTCTGGGCTGGGCCCCGCGCTCTGGCACCTCTCGCATGCAGAGCCTGGCATGGCTGGGGCTGAGCTGCGGGGCCCTGTGCTGGGCCTGCCGCTCTGCTGGGTCGGGGGCTTGTCTCCATCCGTCCCTTGATCTGGGCTTGATGGGTCCAGACCCACCAGCTCCCCTGCCCTGGCCTCGGGTCGGGCCCTGAGCACCCAGTGGCGTGGTGACCCCGTGGCCAGGTGGGCTGGACGAGGG
>ML675706.1:1792614-1805983 GCA_007922155.1 Mesoclemmys tuberculata
AACAAAGAGGATCACTGCAGGATTTCCCTGGCACGTGGCACCCCACAGCTCCTCTATGGCAGCCACCCTGTGAGGCCCAAATGTTTGCGGCTCACTCAGCCACAGGGCACGGCTGCGCTCCCTGGGCAGGGCCCGTGCATGGCTGAGGCAGGGGCTCAGAGGCCAGGATGCAACCCACATTCAGGAGCCCACAGGAGGGGAGGGCATGGCTGGGTGTCTGATGGGGTGGGCCCCTTGCTGGCTTCTGGGGCATTGGTCAGCACTCGATGGCCCAGGGACACTACCCCGGAGTCCCTCTCAGCCAGGCCCTGTCCAAGGCCCCGCTGGCCTGGCTCACAGGGTTCCCCAGGCCACAGCATCACGCCCAGCCGAGCTGCCCTTGGCAGTGCTGTGACGAAATGGAGAGATTCTGAATATTTTCTAGGACTGCCGTGTGCCTCAGTTTCCCCTCTGTGCTACTCATGTAGTGGTGAAGGGACCAGGGTGTGATCACTGTCCCCTCACTGCACATACCCAGACAGGGGCCAGGACCCTTTGTGCTGTGGGCCAAGTGACTGCAGCAGGGTGCAGCCGGTAGAAACCAGAAGAGGTGCCTCGGTACCCAGGAAAGCGTCAAAGGCCTGGGGAGGCCGGGCATGGAAGGAAGGGTCAGTTCCCTGTGCGGGATCCCTGGGAGCAGCGCCCAAGAACCACGGGGCTCTGGAGCTGCCCCAGTTGGGTGCTGCTGTGACTTTCTGCTGACAGAGCCTGCGCTGCACTGGGACCTGGAGAGCTCCGAAACCTGGGGATCTCCATGTGGCTGGGCAGCACGTCTGAGAGCAGGGCCCCTTTGGGGCGTGTGATGCTCCCCAGGGTATCCTCCAGGGAGACTCATGGGGAGAGCTCGGGGGGCGGGGGCGGGGGGGTTGAGCGCTCTGTGGCCAGATTCGGGCGGTGGCTGCCCTGGTGTGAGGGGCTGAGGGACGACGCACCCACTGGAGCCCTGCCTGGCTGAGCCCCCAGCCTTGTCCCCGTGGGACTGTCACAAACGCCCCTGCTTGAAGGGGCTGACGCTGAGGCCTGTGGGTGGACCCAGCTGCACTTTGTGGCTCCCTGCCCATCCCATGGGTCCTGCAGCCCCCAGGAGGCTGCACTCTGGGCCAGCCCCTGCTGCACGGTGCCTCCACCAAAGCCGGGTGGCTGCAGCACAGGCTGGCCAAGGGCACGGCCCTACAGAAGACGCTAGTGCCGGGGGGCCAAGGCTCACGTGGGCCCGAGACCCCCCTGGAAGGACAGGCTGCTCTGGGACAGGCTCTTGCGTTCCTGGCCCAATCAGGGAGCTGGGGGAAGGAGGCCAGGCCACCTCCGCTGCCATCAGCCACAGAACTGCTGCAGCACACGTCCCGGGGAGGGGAGCTCGGGCCTTGTCCCCAGTGGGGCTCTGAGGATTGGGGCTGAGCCAGCTGCTGGCTGCGTCTGCAGTGGCATCAGAGCCAGGCTAGGGCCACGCACAGAGCCCCGCCCGAGCGTCCCATGTGTGCCAAGCCAGGCCTGGCTCCTGCGTCATTGGGGCTGCCGGGGGCGCCAGGGCCAGGGCCAGTTTGTAGAGCAGGTGTCAGCTGCCGCCCCCAGCACTAACTACACACGGCCCTGCATGGCCGCCTGCTCCTGCCAGCCGTTTGCTCAGCACCACCCGAGGAAATTGCCTGTGAGACACAGCACCTGCCCCCTCCGCGCAGGCCTGGGACAGCGAGGGGTGCTGCGGGCTCTGTGCTGCACCTCCCCCCCCTCCGGCGAGCCCACGGCTCCTTCCCACGGGGGAGCCCACCGCCCCAGAGCTGGGGACCAATGTGGGCTCAGCAGGGCAAAGCCAGGGCCCCATACACCCGGGAGTGCACACAAGGAGAGCAGGCCAGGAACGCAGGACACCTGGGTTCTACTCTTCCCCCACCCTCTCATATTAATACCCCACAGCACTGACCCCAGGGTGGCGCTAGGGAGCAGCTCAGCAGGGGCGCTCACAGTGCCCCAGTGCAGGACTAGGGAGCGCTGCACTGCAGGGAGTGGGGGGCAGCAGGGGGGCCAGCAGGGGTCGCTGGGTTGCAGAGAGTGGGGGGCCAGCAGTCCCACTGCAGTCAGTGTGGTGCTATCCAGTGTGGTCCCAGTGGAGGCGCCGCTGGGGGGTGGGTGTAAGATGGGAGGGGCTGACAAAACCGGTCATGGGGCTTGGGGCCAAGGGGTTATGCTGCAGTGGCTGGGCCCCCCCAGTAGGGACCAGGGCTCTGTGGGATGGGGACAGGGCTCCAGCAGCCCTTGGAGCTAGTGCAGCTGGTGACGCAATGGGGTGTCCCTGGCTCCCCGCATGGTGTCGGCTCATGCCCGGCCAGTTACACCCCTGCCCCGTGCGCTGCCAGCCAGGACACAGGAGGGTTTGTCACATGGCGCTTTAACAACATTACAGACAAAGTTCCAGTATCTGGGGAATAGCAAAAACCTGAGGGAAGGGGGCCAGGAATGCAGTAGGGCCCCACTGGGGGGAGGAGGCAGAGGGAGGGTCCAGGAAGGCGCTAGGGCCCGGCCGGGGGAATCAGTCGTTGATGACACCACGTCCTGGTCTCTGGGGGTCTCACTCATGGGATCCTCCTGCGTTGCGGGCTCTCAGTGCTGACCTGTGCAGGAAGAGGGGATCAGTGCCCGTCAGCCAGGCTGGAGCCCCCTGGCCTGGACACTGGCTGAGAGCTGAGGGTCAGGGCTGGCACATGGCAGGGCTGGGGTGGCTCCCAGTTCACCCCAAGGGGGTACCCAGCCAGGCTTTGGCAGGGCCAGGGCTGTGCCTAGGTTGGCTCCTAAGTGTCCCACAGCAGGACCCCCAGCCCCCAGGGGAGATGCACCCAGCCGCATCCGTCTCCCTGCCGGAGAGTGTTCAGTTCCACCCATTCACCCCCAAACTCCCTCCCCCTATGGCCGCGGCCCTCTTACTAGCCCCTGCCCCACCTACTCTCCCATGGGTCGGGGGTCTGTTGGCAGCTCCCCCCCCCAGTGGAGAGGGGCCCCCCAGGCTGACCAGGAATGGAACTTACCATGCAGGGCACTTGCTGGCTTCTGCCGGGGCCCCACATCTACGGAGAGAGGGTGGGTGAGCTGGGGCGGGAGGCTGCCCACGTCTGTCCCTGCCTCACTATTTCCCTTCTGCCCCCGCTGCCCCATGTCCCCACCGGGGAGCCTGGGCCGGAGGAGCCGGGGGAGGAGCAGGTGGGGTGAGTGGGCTCAGATGGGGCCAGTAAAGGTGCAGGGCCTTGGGCTCAGCCCAGCAGGGCCCTCCCCCCAGTGCAGGCATTGGCAGCCCCTCCCACCTCCTTGTGGCGGAGCTGCCGGGCCCCGGGCTGTGGGGCTGGCAGGCAGTGGGCACGTCTGTGTACGCAGGGGCTGGAGGAGTCTCCCCCGCTGAGCTAGGCAAACGCTTCGGGGCCAGCCTGGATCTCCATGAGCGCAGCCCCCTGCCTAGGGGGCAGCGCCGTGGGACGCGTTGCCCAAGTGCCCTTCGGCTGGCGTGGGTCACGGATCACTGGTGTGCACTGCAGGGGTGAAACGTCTCCCTGCCGCCACCACTGGCTGGGCTTCGCCGGCTCTGACTGAAGGGTGGCTGCCAGCTGCACCGCGCTGGCTAAGCTGCGGCTGGGATGCCAGCGCCCTGGGACGGCTGAGGGGCTGGGACGGGTGTCCCCGCTTGGAAGTTACGGGGCCTGTAGGAGTCTCGTTTTGTTACGTGCTCGGGCGCGCTGGACTCCTCTGCTGTGGGCCAGCACCGCCTCTTGCCTGCTTCAGCCCTGAGGCTTCTCCAGCTGGGGGTGTCCCTTGAGACAGGGCCCTGCAGAGGCCCGAGCAGAGCAGGTGGGCAGGTGGCTGGTGGTGTGGTCGGCAGTGGTGGGATGGGCAGGACGGCTGGCCAAGTGGGAACGGTGCCACAGTGACGGCCAGCAGGGCACGCAAGGGGCCTTCTCTCTCTCTCGCCCCGCATGGCGGGTGGTGACCTCTTGCAGCTGCGCCTTCGCGCTCCGGGCATCACTGACCAAGGCCAGCGACTGCAAGGGGCATGGGAAGCCGGGGAGGGGGGGAGAGGCAAAGGACATGGCCCCCCAGTACTCAGGAGAGGGGGGTTGGTTTGCTGTGGTTATGAACCCTGCCTGTCTGCGCAGCCCTGTGCTTGCAAGAGGGGACGCGGTGCCTTTTGGAGGGGCCCAGGGATGGTGTGACATGCCCCAGGGGCTGGCGCCAGTTCCGTTGGCCTGTTGGAAAGGAGCACCTAGGTATTGAACCCGGCCTTGATTACTGCCAGCTCCCCCTGGCAGAAGGGGTACATCTGTAATATGAGTACTTTGTGCCTCAGTTTCCCCTCTGTGCTGCGTTGTTACCGAGTGGGTGGAACAGGGCGCCCTGCTCTCTGGGAAGGGGAGGAGACAGAAGGAGGGTGTTGTAGCTGGACCAATGCCAGCTGCTCTCAGGCGTCCATGGGTCCAGGTGTCCAGGGAGGGTGACGAACCACAGCCAGTTCCCCAAGGGCTGGGGGGCAGCTGCCCTCAATCCAGCCTGGCTGTTTCTCTACCCACTCAGTGCCGGGGATTGCTCTGGGGCATGTCTCATGCAGGGACTCAGACTAGAGGGTAACAGGGCTGGCCTTGGGCTCTAGGAATCTAGCAACAGCAGTAGAAGGCTGTTACCCTCATGTGGCCCAGCCACTGGGGACTGTCCCTCACCCCAGTCACTCACCTTCCGCCCCCTCCAACACATCTGGCCCCTCTGGCCTGTCCTCGTCGGCCCCCGCATCTCCTCCATCCCCGCCTGCAAACCCGTCGGCGGTGTCCTCACCCAGAGAGTCTGGGGGACAAGGGAACCCGGCGTCAGCACCCGCCCTCAGCGCCACCCTCCCCACTGGGCCCCATGGCCAGGCCGTCCCCAGAGCACCCAGTGGGGCACAGGGCATGGAATAGCTCCAGCCATTCTGCCTGCGCCCAGCCCAGCGTGGCCTGGGGGCTGCACCCACTGCCTGGCCAGACGCAGCAGGGGAGGGGCTGTGTGGGGAAGGGGCTGCAAGCACCCCCCTGCAGTGTGTTGCCAGGCCTGGACCTGGGGGGGGAGCCCTGCTGGGAGGGGGATGCAGGGTGGTGCATGCGGGGGGATGGCCCGTGCTGTGCCAGCTGGAGGGGGCAGCAGAGCTCTGCAGACACAGTGCGCTGGCGGAGCAGGGCACACGGGGCACCCCAGGCCCAGGTGGGAGGGAGTGGGGCGAAGGACACCATTCAATGGCCTGTCGTCCCCCCCGCGAGTGCCCTGCACCCCGCGCCCCAACCTGGGCTCACATGGGCCCTGCCCGTGCCCTGGGCACATCAGACAGACACAGATGCAGGCCTGGCAGCAGGGCTGGGGCTCACACACCTTTCCCCCGAGACCCTGCCATGGCTCCACTGGGGCCGAGCGCCCCCTGGGGCCCCGGCTCACCTGGCTGGAATTCGATGGTTCGCAGCATCTCGGCCAGGTAGTCCACGTTGACGGAGAAGTGGTCCATCTTCTCGTAGCCGGGCTCCGGGCGGCTGCTCATTGACACCTTGGACATGTCCATGATCCTGCCAGGCAGAGCCGGGGGCATCTCTGCTGCACGGACCCAGGCAAAAGGCCACGCAACGCACCCCCTGCCACTGCCCCCCCCCGCCACTGCCTCCCCTACCCCTCCGGCATAGCCTGACCCAACCCCCCCCCCAATCTCCCTCATCCCCTGCCAGAGCCTGACCAACCCGCCCCACCCCCCGGACTCTGGGAGTGAGGGAGTGTGTGGGGCGCCCAGGGCTAGGATGGAGGGGCTGTGGCTTGGGATTTTTGTGCTCACATCCTCCCAGAGACACGGGCATCGCCTCATGGGAGCCGCGTCCTGTCTCCAACAGCTGCTGGAGGCAGGTGTGAGAGCCCCATGGTAGCCGAGGGAAGGCAGGGGGATGAGCTCCCTGTGGCGAAGTGGGAATAGTTTGTAATATTTTTATGCATTCTACTGGTGCCTCGGTTTCCCCTCTGGGCTGCGTTGTCGCCCAATGGACAGGCAGGCTGTGATACAGGTGGGGATGAGGCCTGGCTGTCTGGGCCTATCTGAGTCAATGGGAAAGGACTGGCTGAAGCCAACCCCGTCCCAATGGAGACTCCACGGCGATGCAGGCAGAGCCAGTCCCCAAATCCATGACGTCGGCGCTGGGCACCCAGCGCCCGCAGGCAGCCACGCCTCTCGGCAGGACGCTGAGCCGCATGTCCCGGCTGGAGAACAAGGGACTGAGAGCTGGGGACTGACGGAAGGGTCAGACAGACAGAGCTTGTACCAAGCGCACACTGCAGCGGGGCAGGCGCTGTGCTGAGCGGGAGGGGCTGGGCTGTAACTGCCAGGTGTCTGGGCTAGCCACGGCCTGCCTGCGCCAGGTGCCAGTCAGCGAACAAACCCGACTGTGCCTGCGCCGTGCGTGTCCCTGCAGCTGCCGGGAGAGGGCTGTTGAGCCCCGAGGAGCGGGCAAGTCTCCCCAGGGTCTGTCTCCCTGGGACTGGCAGGGCAAAGCTCACAGGGTGGAGCAGGGGCTGCAGCCCCCAGATCCAGTCTAGGAGGCGGTAATGCTGTGGGGCTCGCACAAGGGAGGAGTGAAGGGGGCCTCCCCGAGCTGGGCCACTGCAACAGCCCTGTGGAGCCGTGACTGCCCCAGGCCCTGACCCCGCAGGGATGGGCTCCAGAAGGGAGTTTCCTGTTGCCCCCCCTTCTTCCCCCCACTTACTTTTTAAGCAGCTCCTTGGATTGCTGCAGGGAGGGAGGGAGAGGCAGAGATCAGTTAGCATCAGCTCCTGCCCCCAGCTGCCCCAGCCCCACAGCCCGGCCGTTAGCCAGCGGGCTGGCACAGCCCAGGGGCCCAGCGGGCCCTCACCCCCCGACCCTTTTGCCCTGTTCCAGGGGATGGTGACACTCAGGGCCCAATGTGGAGCCAGCCCCTGTCCCCGCCCCGCCCGGACCTGCAGGTACGCGGCCATCTGGGGCTCCTCCATGGCCTGGATGGCTGACTCCACCAGCTTGGAGGAACTCTCCAGGTGCTCCCCGTACTGGCGGATGAGGGCGCGCACGTGGGCCACCCTCTCCTCCTGCTCCCGGCTGATGCACTGCAGCAGCTCCTTCTTGCGCTCCTCCAGGCAGCTGCAGAGGGAGTCGAAGCGCTGGCTCACGTGCTGCTTCTGTCGCCGGCTGTTCTCCTGCAAGGGGAGGTGCAGGCGTGTCACGGGTGGGCTGCGGCCAGCCGGGCACCTTGCGGAGAGGCCCAGGGGACACCTTGCGAAGTCAGCCCTTCTGCAGCCCCACAGCAACTCATGCCTGCTCCACTGTCCTCCTCTGAGCAGCAGCAGACAAAGGGACTGGGAGCCAGGACTCCTGGGTTCACTCCCCAGCCTGGGAGGGGAGTTGGGCCCCATGGTCAGAGGGTGGGATTGGGCGTAGAACCAGGACACTTGGTTTGATCAGCTGTCATGTCACTGACTCGCTGTGGCAGTTTGTGACCAAGTGGGAATTAGTCATATTAGTTTGGATGAATATTAGGTGTGCCTCAGTTTCCCCTATGTGGTGCATGGTTATCTAGGTGGGAGGAAAGATTGATTACTCCCAGATGTGATGGCACCTGGTGGTCTGGAGCTTGGGCCCATGCCCATGGGGTGTCCCAGAAAACAATCCTAGAAAATGAGGGTTGGAAGGCACCTCAGGAGGTATCTAGTCCCACCTCCACAGCTGAAAGCAGGACCAACCTCAGCTAAATCATCCCAGCCAGGCCTGTGAAGCCGGGCCTTAAAAACCTCTAATGATGGTGATTCCACCACCTCCCAAGGTAACGCATTCCAGCGCTTAACCGCCCTCCCAAGGAAAAGCTTTTTTCTAGTGTCCAGCCTAGACCTCCCCCACTGCAACTTGAGAGCTCTTAGGTCTGTCACCTGCCACCCCTGAGAACAGTCTAGCTCCATCCTCCCTGGAACCCCCTTTCAGGTAGTTAAAGACTGCTTTCAAATCACCCTCACTCTTCTCTTCTGCAGGCTAAAGAAGCCTAGTTCCCTCAGCCTCTCCTCATAAGTCTTGTGCTCCAGCCCCCTCATAATTTTTGTTGCCTTCTGCTGGACTCTCTCCAACTTTCCACATCCTTCCTGTAGTGGGGGGCCCAAATCTGGACACAATACTCCAAATGCAGCCTCACCAATGCAGAATAGGGGGGCATAATCACTTCCTGCAATCTGCTGGCAATGCTCTTACTAATGCAGCCCAATATGCCATTAGCCTTCTTGGCAACCAGGGCACACTGCTGACTCATATCCAGCTTCTTATCCACTGTAACCCCCAGGTCCTTTTCTGCAGAACTGTTGCCTAGCTCATCAGTCCCCAGTCTGTAGCTGTGCATGGGATTCTTCCATCCTAAGTGCAGGACTCTGCACTTGTCCTTGTTGAATTCCCTCAGATTTCTTTTGGCCCAAACCTCCAATTCGTTTAGGTCCTTCTGTATCCTATCCCTCCCTTCCAGGGTATCTACCACTCCCCCTAGCTTAGTATCATCTGCAAACTTGCTGAGGGTGCAATCTGCCCCATCCTCCAGATCATTAATGAAGATGTTGAACAAAAACGGCCCCAGGACCAACCCTTGGGGCACTCCACTTGTGACCGGCTGCCAGCTAGACATGGAGCCATTGATCACTCCTTGCTGAGCCCTTTGCTCTAGCCAGTTCTCTATCCATTTTATAGTCCATTCATCCAACCCAGACTTCTGTACCTTGCTGCTAAGAATACCGTGGGAGACCGTAACAAAAGCTTTGCTAAAGTCAAGGTATATCACATCCACCGCTTTCCCCTCATCCACAGAACCAGTCACGTCTTCACAGAAAGCAATCAGGTTAGTCAGGCATGACTTTCCCTTGGTGAATCCATGTTGACTGCTCCTGATCACCTTCCTGTCTTCCAAGTGCCTTAAAATGGATTCCTTGAGGACCTGCTCTATGATTTTTCCAGGGATTGAGGTGAGGCTGACAGGCCTGTAGTTCCCTGGATCTTCTTTCTTCCCTTTCTTGAAGATGGGCACTGTATTTGTCTTTTTCCAGTCATCAGGGACCTCCCCCCAATTACCACGAGCTTTCAAAGATAATAGCCAATGGCTCTGAAATCACATCAGCTAACTCCCTCAGCACCCTTGGATGCATTGCATCTGGCCCCATGGACTTGTGTATGTCCAATCTTTCTAAATAGTCCTGGACCTGTTCCTTCAGCACTGCGGGATGTTCACCTCCTCCCCATTCTGTGCTGCCCAGTGCTGTAATCTGGGAGCTGACCTTGTCTGTGAAGAGAGAGGCAAAAAAGGCATTGAGCACCTCAGCTTTCTCCACATCCTCTGTCACTAGGTTGCCTCCCCCATTCTTTAAGGGGCCCACACTTTCCCTGACCACCTTCTTGTTGCTAACATACCTGTAGAAACCCTTCTTGTTCCAGCAGTTCCTTCACGTCCATTAGTGCATCCTGGGGCCTCCCCCACTTACCACTCAGTGGGTTCTCTTGCGCCTGCGCATCTCTATCTCATCCGTGCTCATCGCTTTCGCTGCTTCCCCTGGCTCCTCTGCTGTTCATGGCTTTGCTGCATCTCAGGGTCTGCTTGCTTCTTTGCTTCCAGCTCCAACTCCCACTGCTTCCAATCCACAAGCAGGGTGCCAGGTTGAAGGACACTCTGCAGGACTTGAGGATGCCCTGCTGCTGACGCTGGGAACCCGCTTGGGTCTGGAGCCTGCTTCTTGGACCGAGCATCCTTCTCCAGCCATGCAACCAGCTGCCCCTTGAGTGTTCCAGCATGCGGCGTGCCCTGCTCCCTGCACTGGTTTACACCATCCATCTCAGGGAGGTGCTTATACACCCCGATGCTGCTGTTTCCTTTAAACTTGCTTATTTTGCTGTTGCACATCATGTCCTGTGCCAGGCCCCTCAGGCGTCTCACTCTTCCTCCAGGGTGAGCCACATGGCCCCATCAGCTCTTCGCCTGAACAGCTGGGGCACCAACCCTCCTGCGTCACCCCATGCGCGCAGGTCAGCAACTGACCGAGACAGCCCCTGATGGAGACGTGTCCACAATGCACCACACCAGGCATGCACAGGGACACGGTCACAGTGCTGGGAAAGGCACCAGCAAAGGCTGTCCATGGGGCAGCCCAGAGTGACGGTTACAGCAGAGGCCAGCCTGGTCAGCGCAGCGCCCCGTCCAGCTGTAGTGACCCCTTGGTTCAATTCAAGCTGTGTCTGGCCCTGCCTGATCTCCTCCGTCAGACGCCGCCTTCCAGCAGCCAGCTCTGAGCCCACCTCCCTGGTCCTGTGTTCTCCCACTGGGGATTGTTGCTCAGACTGACTGCAGAGAGGTGGGAAATCCCAGGCCTGTTGGGTCTTAGGTGTCAGTGTCCTGGGGACTGGCTTTGCCATCGTCTTCTTGGATCCTCCACCAACACGGGGTCGGCCTTGGCCAGGCCTCTTTAGTGTCCCTTCCTGGCTCAGACACCGGGGCACCATTTATAGTGATGTCTCATAGCCTGCCCTGAGAGCAAACAGCTGTTTCCACCCACCAGGTAACACTGCTACTTACAGGGGAAACTGAGGCACACGTCGCCTTCATAACAATGTTACAGAAAACTCCCGCTTCGTCCCACGGTCATTGTTAAACATTTGCAGCTTAGCTCTGGGCTGAATATGTTGAGCACCAGCTCACAGCCATCGGCTTGTGCTGGACCTTCCTCTGTCAGATGGAAGAACCAGCTGCACTTGGAAAGCTCTGGCCACACGGGTGTGCACAGCCCTTGATCAGGTCACCTCTCAAACGGCTTGTGGGCGAGCTACTCAGCGCCAGCTCCTCCTCCAGTCTCTCCGCGGCAGGCAGATTTCTAGCCCTCAAGTGATTCATGCAACGCCTCCCTGGCCCTTTTCCAGCTCACCCCCACCCATTCACAGCGCAGGCCCCAGACTGGACACTTCCGCTGTCCAGCGCGCAAACCCACCTCTGCTATTCGCCAGTGTACAGCGCAGGGTCCACACCCTCGCAGCTACCGCAGCGCCCTGGGTGACACCGGGGCAGCCAGTGTTTGCCAGGAACCCTTCCAGACCTGGCCTAGGTTCTTTGTTCACAGCTGAGGGCCTGGCATTTGGCTGTGTTAACAGCTTAGCAAGCCACGCGGGCTGCTCTGCCTGAGTGCCCTGCCCTGCCCCGCCCGTCCGTGTGGTTCTTTACCACTCCACAAGCTTTGGCAGTGGCAAGTTTTACCAGCCGTGGTTTTATCTCTGCTGCCAGCTCATTGATGAAGACCTCGAACAGCACTGGCCCATGCCAGCTCCCCGTGTGTGGCCGCAACAAACCCCGCTGGAGGAGAGCGCCCGCCCTGTCTGTCCCCCCAGGCAGTGCGTGTGGAACAGAGAAGGCCCTCACCTCGATGGTCTTGCAGATCTCCTCCATCTGGGTGATGATGGCCTGGATGCGGTCGTTCCCTGCCACCAGGATGGCAATGCCATCGCTGAGGTCACTCTGCCAAAGAGGGGGGCATCAGCAGTGGGCGCGGGTGCAGGGCAGCCACCTCTCACCGCAGTGGGGGGGACAGCCTGCAGCCACCGCCGCCACGAGTGCATGGGAGCTCAGCAAACCCAGAGTGGGCCGCTGCCAGACCAGCCCCACGCACAGCCCTCTGCCAGGGGCCCCACAGAGCCTGCAGCAAAGGGGCTGGACCTGGAGCGCCTGGTCTGGGGGAGAGTCCTAGACCAGGGCCAGAATCACGCCAACTGTGGGGCGCGGCTGCCCCATCCTGCCGCTCCAACCCGGGCCGGCTCCTGTCCTGGGTCCGAGCAGCCCGAGGGCCGCCACAGCCACGTGGGGACAAACTGCAGCAGAGGCCGACGTGGCCCAGGGCTCCCGTCCCCGAGCCACCCTCCTGCCACCGGCTCCGGTGGCCATGGCCCCTCAGGCTGAGGTGTGGCTGCAGTGCCCGCTACCTTCTGGCGCTTGTAGACGTTGGGCAGCGGGGCCACCTCGCAGTCCTTGTGGGCCCCAAAGACCTTGCAGAGGGAGCAGGTGGGCACCTCGCAGCTCAGGCAGTATATGTTGATCTTCTCGTCCTCGTGCTCCTCACACATGAGCTGCTGCTCCGCCTTGGTGTGCAGGGGCCTGGGGGCACAGCACGGGCTTAGCTCCCCGGCAGCCCCCAGGGGCCCACATCCCCATCCTCATGCACCCCACAACCACTCTGCACCCCCAATCGCCCCACGGCCTCAGGAACCCTGCACACCTGCTTCGAGACCCCCTGCACAGAGCCTGCCCCCCACCCCTCCCTTCCCAGGCCATCGCAGATCTGCGCCCCTCACTGGGCCCTGCCCCGCCCTCCCCACCCCCCCTGCCCACCTGGACGACTCCTGCTTGTAGATGTCGATGATGTTTTCCACCAGCAGGTTCCGCTGCAGCCCGTAGACACCGTGCCGGTCCAGGACGACCTCGTGGCGGCAGGAGGGGCACCGGAACCGCCCCCCTGATGACACGGCGCTCGAGCCCCGCGACTGCCACAGTGGGTTGGAAGCCTGACAGGGAACGGGCGTGCGTCGGGGGCTGCATGCACCAGTTGTCCAGGCTGGGAGACCCCCGGGGGAGAGACCCAGACACACAGAGCCAGCACAAGCAGTGGGGGCACGCCCCAGGCACCCCGCTCTGGGTAACCCCCTCTGGGCCCTGCCCTCCCGCCCCAGAACAGGGTGCGCAGCAGTGCCCCAGGCTCCTGGCGGCAGACACCGTAGGGCAGAGGCACACACCCAGCACAGGGCAGGGGCTGGGCCATGCCATGGGGCAGCTCAGGGCCCAGGTCTGCCCGGCTCAGGCAGTGACCCTGGGAGGCTGCAGGGCTGGGGGTGCAGAGAGGAAGGGGGTCTGTCTTGGGAAAAGTGGGTGTCAATGTGCGGGGGCAGGAGATGGGCCTGTGCAATCAGCCCAAGGCCAGAGGGACCCTGGGATCACCAGCCCAACACAGGGCGTGGCCGGCCACCGATGGCAGCACTAATGCCACAGCATGAGAGCCGGGCTTCGCACGTACACCGATCTCGATGGACCACGTCGGTGACGTGGATCTGTACTGGGTACCGCCCTGCCAGCCCCGCCCACAGCCCGGCCAGCCCCGCCCACAGCCTGGCCAGCCCCGCCCACAACCTGGCCAGCCCCGCCCACAGCCTGGCCAGCCCCACCCACAGCCCACCCAGCCCCGCCCACAACCTGGCCAGCCCTGCCCACAACCTGGCCAGCCCCGCCCACAACCTGGCCAGCCCTGCCCGCAAGCCAGCCTTGCCTATGGA
>ML675706.1:1805993-1834405 GCA_007922155.1 Mesoclemmys tuberculata
CGCCCACAGCCCGGCCAGCCCCGCCCACAGACCAGTCCTGCCAGCCACGCCCACAGCCCTGGCAGAGACAGGCCATAAATAACAAATACAGTCAGCTCAGCATGTGTAAAAAGTCCCAAACCAAACCCCGCCCCACCAAAGCGTCTGTCCCACCCTGGCACGCGCACTGCCCCGGAATAGGCTGAGGAACAGGGGCGGACGTCAGGGACACCACGTAACCCCACGTGGCTGGTGCTAAGACCCGCCAGGGACCGGCCCAGGGTGGGCGGGAAGACCCTGACAGCCCTTTGACCATGCCTGTGCCAGCCTAGGGCCGTTGGGACCCACCCCTGCGGGACATGGGCCTGCGATGGGAATGAGCCACAGCCGGCCCTGACCAGGGAGCTGGAGCCAAACCAGCTCATGACACAGAAGCCATGGCAGGCCCCAGGCTGCTGCTAACGAGCTAGAAGCAATGTGCCAGGGCCCAGGCCAGCCTCAGGCCTGAGCAGGGCGCCCCTCAGGGTGGGGCGAGTGCCCCCATGTCATGGCAGGACTGGGATGGGCCTCTTGTGATAATTGGGTCTAACCTTGTGCCCCGTTGTAGCCCTACTGGACATTAACCGTGGCCCCCAGGGCACCGGTTCAGGAACGGCTGCAATACACGGCGGGGCCCAGCCAGCTGAAATCAGGCTTGGACACGGCCAAACTGGCTGGACTAGGTCCTCCCCTCCATGCCCCCTCAACTGTTCCTTGCTGGTGTCCTTCGACCCCAGTGTGCCGCCCATCCCAGCTCACCCTACCCCATCTCATCTTCCCACCCCAAGGCCAACAAGCAGAACGGACCAAGAGACGTTGCCTGGGGGATGTGTGTTTTGTTTTTCCCCTGGGAGTCCGCATCTAGCCTGACAGCCAGTCCCCAGCCCAGTGGTGGGGAAATCTAGCTGCAAACCCAGTAAGATGCTGTTTTGATCCCTGCCTTTTGTGCCCCCCCCCCCCCGCGGGCCAACGCGCTCCTTGTCAATCTCACGCTCTCAGCTTCTCGTGGACCCTGAATAAACTGCCCGGCGCCAGCACCGCGCGGCCCTGCCTGGCCAAGGAGAAAAGGCCCAGCAGTGCCGATGGCCCAGACCAGACTGTGACCCAGGGCCCGGGTGCTGCGGTCAGGTTGCCAGCCAGAGCCCCTGTCCATGGCTGACGTGCTGCCCAGCACACTGTAGACAGCCACAAAGCCACATTCCCCAGCTCCCCGAGCCTCACCCCTCGGCCTGGCTCAGGCTGCAGGACAGTGAGGAAAACGCCTTTCCTTAGCCATGAACCTGGGACCCTGACATTTTATCTCCGAAGGAGTGAGACTTTCAATTACGTTGGCTTTGCACCATCGCTCCGTTTCGGTGGCAGCACAAACACTTTTGCAGTGATGTACCAACCGGGGGGGGGGGGGGGGAGAATCTCCAGGTGCTGGCCAGGCCCTCCTCGCAGCAGTCCCACCCCCGTTGCAGACAACCAGGGAACCTCCCAGCCCCACCGCCAGGCGCAAGGAGGGACCCGCTGGGATCAGAGCCCATCACGGCCCTCCTCAGCACTGCTGGGCAGCCCCCACAGCAGGGGAGAGTGGGAAACGGGCCCACAGATCCCCCCACAGGACACTGCCAAGGGGGGGCTCCCCATGTACATATGGCCCCCATGGTACGCCATGCTTGTTTGCATGTCTTGGTCTCTCTTGGGTTTGCTCAGGAACCGTCCAGCCTCAGAAAGAATTGGGGAGGGTCCTTTGCCAAGGACCCAGGGTAGCCCCGGCCCCCCAGCCCCATGTCAATGCAGCACGGGTGAGGGCGGAGTGTAGCCCCCATGGCTGATGGCACCGTCCCGCTGCGCTGTCGGGGCCTCACAGCGTCACTGGCAGAACACGGCTCTCCATGCGGGGGGAGGGGAAGACAGCGGTGGGGGGCCTGTGATACAGGGGGGATCTTTGTGTGAGTGGTGTCCCAACCACGCACCTGGAGCAGAGCTCGGCCTCCTGGCCACCGTGTCCTTCACAGCCCAGGGAGCCCCCAGGCCTGAAGGAGTCTGGAGAAGGGGGGGTGCACGTGTGGGGGCAGACACAGAGTCTGATATCCAGCAGCCCAGGTCAATCGTCCCACATGAGGGCGAACCTGGCAGTGCACCCTACAGACCCAGACCCAGCTGGGCAGCTGGTGGGATCCAGCACCGGCCCCTCACCGGAGCAGTGATCCCGCAGGGGCTCGTGGCCAGGCTGCAGCAGCAGGTGCTGGTCCAGCAGGGAAGGGGACATGGGGCAAGAGGAACCTCGGTTCTGATCCACCTGCTCATTCCTGGGCAAATGTTCAAAGCTCCCCACAGGCCAGAGCCGAGGATCAGCCCCCTGCCGGCCCAGCCCCCTACCCTAGCCCCCTCCGATCTCGGGGCCGCACTGATAACCCACACGGGGACCCCCAGTGCCCCTGGGGGGCTGCCTGAGCAGAAGCAGCAGCAAACGGTGTCGGAACCGCCTGCCTGTCCCCTGGCCCCCAACACCAGCTCACAGGGCCCCGCCATGGCCCAGCCCCGACCCGAGGCACCCAAGGCCCTGCCACCACAAGGCCTGCCCCACTGGCTGCCCCGGAGGGACCTGGCAACAACGCGCAGAAAGCAGGGCCAGCATTTCCCTGTACCAGTGGCCCAGCTTCCCAGGCTGAAGTGGACCCAGCTCTGGGCTGGACATGGGGCCCTGCCCCTAAACCCCGCACTGCCCGAGAGCCAGCATGACAGAACCAGGTACCCAGCAGCCCCCCCACCCCCGCCTGCCAGGCCTGCTCGGCCAGAGCTGCCACCCCCCACCCCCCACCTTGCTGTGCCTGAGCAACCCCCGCCCCACCCCGGCCTGACTGCCCCCCGCCCGAGTGACCTCCTTCTGCCCCCCTGCTGTGCCCGCTGGGCACCCACGGACATTGCGGCCGGCCCGGCTGCCCCACGCCAACAGACCAGCTGTGCCAATGTTCCCTGGGGTGCCCTTGGGAACCCCAGTTCGGAGGGAGCCCAGGGCAGAGGCCGGTTGCTTTTGGCAATGGAGACAGGAGGCAGAGGCTGGTAACTGGGCCGCAGGCAACGCCGGGGCTGGGGAATACCAGAGCCCCTTGCCCCTGCCCGGCCATGTGGGGCTGAGGAGGGTGAGACAATGCCGGACGTGCAACGCTGACTCTGGCCAGGCTCTGTGTCGGGGGGGTCATTGTGGGGGGCAAAAGTCCAGTGACAAGTTTCTTAGTACAGCCTGGTCCACAGCACAGCCCTCCAACCCCCTGCCCCCCCCAGCGCCACCCCAACCCCCCAGCGCACCCCCCAGTGCTGCTCCCAGCCCCCCCCCTCAGCCCATGCCCCATGCCACTTCCAGCCCCCAGGCGGCCCCCAACCCCCGTGCTGCTCTCCGCCTGCCCCGGCCATGCCCCCACCTGGAAGATGTCGTTGGCACACTTGCGGCACAGGTTGTGCTGGCAGGGCAGGATGACCACGGGCTTGGTGAACATCTCCAGGCAGATGGGGCAGATCAGCTGCTTCTCCAGGTTGTCTGTGCTGTGCGAGTCCCCCAGCATAGGCTTGAATCCCACCGCAAAGTTCATCGCTGCGGCCCTGGCCTGCCCCACGGCCCCCACACCTGACCCCTCGGCTCTTCCTGCACTGCACTCGCCTCTCCCTGGGGCTGCCTGCTGGGCCCTGGCCTGCCCTCCTTCCGTCTGCGCCTCTAGCTCTGTCTGTCTGCCTCAGAGCTGCTCCCTGCGCATCTGCACTCGCTGGCCGGCTCCAGCCGTGGCCCCACGGTGAGCACAGGCACTAATTTTAGCAGCTCTGTGCCGCTCGCTCAGCCGGGCCACGTGGCCCCGTGGAATCCCAGATCCAATTTTATCCCGGGCCGAGGCTGCAGCTGTCAGCGGCGTCGGGTGACACTGAGTCATGCTGGGCCCTGACTCCAGCGGGGGGCCAGGGAGGCAGCAGACAGCCCCTCGGTGCTGGGGCAGCGGGAGAACCACACGCTAAGCAGAGACCCAGCCACTGGCTCCCGGGCCCTGGCTGGAAGAGGCGGTTGTGCAGTGCCACCTTCCTTAAACCAGGCCGAGACGGCCCAGGTCCATGGGGCTGCTGCCCTCCTTGCAGGATCGGGGACCTTGGCCCCTGCTCCCACGCCTGTCTCCGCGCTCAGCCAGATGGGTCACTTCGGGGCCGGCTCAGCTTCTGAAACAGCGACAGCGACCTGGCCAGGGTGGGGGAGTTGCTCCCCTGCCTTCGGTGGCAGGCGCGGCCTGGGGTGGCGTAGTGGCCTCAGGCGCCAGGTCACGCTTCTCACTCGGGTTTGGCCTGGCAGCTCTCTCCCATCGGACCAAGCCGAGACGGGGCCAGCACATGTTGGTTAATCCAGGCCTTATTCATCTGATGGGCTACAGGCCTCGGTAACCCGCACGGAGCTGGAGGGGAGCCGGCTGGACTCTGGGTGACCCTGCAGCTGCCACATTCAGGGCCCCTGCGCCTGTTTCCCTGCAGTGTGTGGCTCAAGCGCCTGACTCCCTTGGGTGGAGACTTGCATCCCCTCCTGTCTGTGCAGGGCACTGCCAACCCGCGCTGTGCCCTGCTTGCGCCCAGCAGACAGGCTGCCCGAGCGCCCAGCTGGCTGCAGGTAAAAGCATGACGGAGAAAACACACTGCAAACAATGCCAGACCCACACTCCCCAGAGATCACGCCAGCCCCACCATGGCTCTGGCAGGAGTCCTTCAACCCCACCCAGGGCAGCAGCTTCAGCCAAGCCTGAGCCCAGAACCAGCACTGAGTCTAATGGGGCCTAAGCGGAACCAGCTCTCCATAAGAATCGGGGCCCCGTGTGGGGCCCAGGGCCTGGCCGTTTGCTGGCTCAGAAAGGCAGCCCTGAGCCATTTGCCACCAGGCTACCTGTCCAGCCCACCCTTCGTTGTCTGCTGGTCCCTGAAGAGTCCAGGCTGGGCCCATCTACGCACTCCTCTCCGAGGCCGGCAGCCCACTCGTAGCCCCTCTCCCGGCAGAGTCACACACAGGGCCCCACTAACAACCCCGGCACATCAGCCCCAATGTCTCTGACGCAACCAGGGGTAACTTCAGTCAGTGGCGTTTCCCTCACTTGGTTATAGGAGCCTTGGGGTGGGTGACCTAGTGGTTAGTGCCTGCCCCATTGTGGGGGAGAGGTAGGGGAACCCGGGCCCGCCCGTTCCACCAGGCTCCAACCCAGGCCCTAGGAGGTTCAGTGCCAGGGGTTTGGACTCTGAGCTACCCTCCCAGCGTGCGAGGGAAATGGACCGGTCACCCCAGGCAGGCGTGCGCACACACTGGTCCCTCCGGGCAGTGGCTCTGGCCCTACAGCACGAGCCTCGGGCAGACCTGCCCTGCCGTCCCCAGCCAGCTCCCTTTCCAACCAGGCTCCAGCTGGCACACGCTCTGCCTGTTAACCCCTCTCAGCCCAGTGTGGGGTGCATACACCCCCCATGATTTGCCCAGGCAGCTGTCGCTCTGCCATGCCAGCCCCCCCAGCTGGGTGCCAGCCATCTGCAGGGAGGGGACTGCGGGACCCCGCCCTGAGAAAGGGGATGGCTGGAGGCCTGCTGGGGCTTGTGAGGAGGGCAGTTGCTTTTGGGGGGTCAGTGTGGGAAATGGTGGTGTCTGGACCAGGCAGGCTGCAGCAGGGGGACCGGGGCTGATTCGGGGCAGCCGGGGCCAGTGGAGAAGACTGGAGGGCTGGGGACGTGCCGGGTGTGATGCACCCGGCCAGGGTGGGCAGTGACTCGGGGCAGCCTCTTCCAGCCACGCGTTAGTCGCCAGCAAGGCAGCAGCGGCGTCCCTCGGGGCAGCCTGGCATGGACGCTCCAGCAGAGCCAAGCTGGCAGAAGCAACTGCCCCCTTGTCCTGGGCCTCCTGGTGCCCCCCTTCCTCCTCCAGGCCTGCATGTCTGTGGCTGCCTGTCAGGAGCCCCGCTAGCCACAGGCCCGAGCCCTCTGTGTCCTTTCCCCACTGCAGCCCCGCAGCGCTCTGCCCCTTCCCCTGCCTCAGCCGCCAGTGCTGAGACTGCCGGCCTGGGCTCAGCTCCTCGTCAGGGCCCGGCCCCCAGCCTGGCCTCAGCCCCGTCTGCACAGAAACGAATCTCTTACACCAGGGTAGCCAGACAGTGAGTGGGGAAACTGAGTCATGCAGATTGCTCATTAAACTACGAAAAAGATTCCCCCAGCCAGGCCCCCCCAGCCGGCCCCGCTCCCTGGCAGGGAGCTCACCGGACACCTGGCTATATTTAGACTGGCAGGCAGGGCCTGGTCCTAGTCCTGCCGCGGGTACAGCTTGTGCTGGGCATAGATCACCCTGGGACTCCATGCTGCACCCCCCGTGACGCTCACAATGCTGCGCGCAGCTGGCCAGGTTTGGCTCCCCCCCCAGCAGGCACGTCACTCCCAGCCCGTGCCCTGTGGTTACGCACCTGCCCCATGCTGCATGGTAGGAGGAAGCCCAGGCATAGCCCCACGGCCTGTGGGGCAGGCTGCTGCCAGGGGCAGGCTGCCCTGCACTAGGCACAGACCCACACTCTGAGAGAAGCCCCTGCCCATGGGCAGCAGGGGACACATCAGCTAGCGGGGCACCCCAGAGCTGGGCACCACAGCGAGGGAACTCAGTCCCTGCCACGTGCTAGGGCCAACAATCCCCAGCCAGCTGGGCGAGTGAGTCAGATCACCCCCTGCACCCAGCCCCACACCCCCTGGGGACAGCGACCTGCCAGGGTGCCCTAGACCCCTCCCCCACACAGGATAGAAACCTGCCAGGGTGCCAGCACCCAGACCTCCCCTCCCCCTGCTGCAGGGGACAGCCCCCTGCCTCCCGCCCCCAGGCTCTCCCCAGGGGAGAAGGACCCGCCAGCAGGATGGGATAAAGGAGCCCGAGGCGGTCCCACACCCAGGCACTGCCCAGCCCTGCCCGCTGTGGAACAAGGGCCGGGGTCAGTCTCCAGAGGTCTCAGCTGGCTCCGTCCGGTGGCAAACTCAGGCTCTTGTGCCTCCCTCCCTGGGCCCTGCCCTTAGCTGGGGAGGGGTTTGCAAGTGTGCACACACACACACACACCCCACGCTGGTCTGACAGGCTCCTCGCTGGGGCACAGTGAAGGTGGCAGCATGCCAGCTGTGACAATCCAGCCCTGTTTCCTCGCAGACACAAGCCCCCAGGCCCACGTCTGATCAGCACCACCGAGACCCGGCAAACTCGCCCCAGCCCCGGGCTGGCGTGGGCCTGGCTTTTACTGCCTTGTGCTGGGCACGGGGATTGTCTGTAATATGTTATGGCCCCATGTGAGCCTCAGTTTCCCCTACGTTGTGCACGGTTTGCCAGTGGGTGGAAGAAGAGAGTTTGCCCCAGAGCTGGCTTGGAGACGTAGGTCTGAACGTCGCCCAGCAGGCTGAACCAGGGTGGGTCACTGAACAGGACAGGCGGAGGCCGACTCCCTCATGGGGAATCTGAGCTGGCAATGGCAAACCCAGCCCCCTAGTTGCATTTCCCCACTTCTCCAGAGTCAGGCTGAGCAGAGACCCCGACTGGAGAACAAAAGACTGGGAGGGTGTGAAACGGGGATCAGAGTGGAGTGCTGGAAGGAGGCCTGACGGGGCTCTCACCTGGAAGCTGACCAAGGAGGTTGCTATAGGTGGGCTGGGTGCTGCGCTGACCGGGATGGCTGTGTGTGACCTTCGGTCCCCTGTGCTAGCCAAGGCTGCCTGGGCTGGGTCCAGCTGGCGATTAAACCCTGCGGTCCCTGCACACACGGGGTAAGGTGCGCTGGTCCCTGCTGAGTGGAGACGTCTCTCCCAAGAGTCCGTCTCTGTGGGACTAGCTGAGCAACGGGTCTGCCAACAATGGGTCTGCCTATCCATACCTCCCTCCATAGAACCATGCAGCAGAACTACCACAGTGGGAACATGTATTTGGGGTGAACTAGAAAGCACCACAAGAGTGCTATACATGGACAATGTGTTTATATCATCATGGGAGAAGGTATTCTGGGAGGGTGGGAGTTCTAGCAAACCCGCTGTAGAGGAATGCAAACGCAATGTAAGTGTTCTGACCCCACTAACCATACATGTTACCTACCAAAAACCCAAGGGGACGGTACAACCCTCACAGCCAGTCTAATAGAATTTGCAGTGAGCCTTGGGCTAAATTGGTCTGAAATAGCTGATCACTTGTTACAGGGAGCAAAGTAGCCAGTTCCTGCAGCAAACAAAGTGAGATGCTGGAGAAAGGACTAGCCAAATGTCACATTCTATGGGGAAATGATTAGAATTGCTAAAGCAGAAAAAGAACTGACTGCATATCATTGGTATGAGGTTTTACTGGATGGTCCCCACCTCCACAGGGAGAATGTCTCTAATACTACACCACTGATAATTGTCTTAGTGTGAAGTTGTATTTGTTTAATTAGTATGCGTGCCATGTGGTGGTGGATAAAAAGAATGTGCGCTGCTAGAGCCACAAGCCCACCCCTCCTCACAACATATAGCTTTAAAGCAATTAAATATGACCCATTCCACTTACTCAAGTTGAAGGGTCAAAGGAGGGATAATGGTGGTCCTAAACAGAGCCACAACCCCCCCCCCATTTCTACCAAGAGACACTTCAGCCTGATACATTGTAACTTTAATCCAAAGCTAAAAAACCTCAACTGACTGATTGCTCTATCCTCTGAAATGTTCACTCTGTTCTGCATAATTCTATTGGTTTTAAGATTGTTTGTAAGACTACTCCATTGACCATGTTATCTGTTAAGTTTACCCACTTTCAATATATTTGTAAAAACCCTATTTTAAGCATAAGAAGCCACACTGTGCAATATAATGTTTGTATCTAATTGTGAAAGACACTGGCAAAATGAAATAATGTTTGCTTTAAAAATAATATGTGAACTCTTCAGCTAGGAGTTGGCACTGAGTGATTGAAGTGTGAATGGCTGAGCAATTGAGGTGGGTGTGGACAGGGAGCGTGATTGAACAGCTGGCCTCAGTAAGGGATGCCAAAACAGACAAGAAAACACCAGCCTCACCTAAAAACGTTTGAAGGAAGAAAGGAGTGAAGATAACAGCAACTGGCCGAAGAGGAGTCCACCCTGATACGTTCGGAGTCAGCCCACTCCCAAAGAACAAAATCTGATCAGGCTTGCAACAATGTGGATGATTAAGGATCACTCCAAATGCAGATGCAGCATGACAGAGCAAAAACCCATAGTTACAAGGGGTCTTTTCCCTATAAAATGGGACATAAAGATGAAGGCCGGAGGTTCGGGTCTACATCCCCACACCAGCCAGGAGTATCGGTGCGCGTCGGCGGAACCTTGCTCCTCACCCTCGTGCTACAGTCACCTGGCCAGTGACGACCATGAGCACCTAGAGGCTGGTAACTATAACATCTGTGAGACCCCATGTATGTCTGCCTGTGTCTCTGTGCATGCCTGTGTATGAGTGTGAATGAAAGTACCAACTGGAACACGTGTCAATGAAGAACAGGGTTGATAGTATTTTCTTGGTATTTATATCGATATTATTAAAACATTTCTGTATTCACAATAAATGTGGCTTGTTGCCTTACCCCCTGAAAAAGATCCTGTGATATTTGTTATTTGGGTAACAACATGGCCAGCACCAACTTCCCCCTGTCGAAGCATGACTTCCTCCTGTGAATACGGGACTCTCGGTTCTGGGAGCCCGGCTGGACAGCTCACCTCATCCAGCTGTGCCAGGACCTTAAAGGGCCCATCCCAGGCAGCCTGGAGATTATTCTTCTGCACTGTGATGAGACCTATCCCTGGTCCCTGCTGCCATAGGAGCGGGCACTCGCTGAGCGGTCATACCAGGCCTGTTTCCCTTGGGCCCGGGCTAGATTCTCCCTGGTCAAACCCATGAGTTCAGTGAGCCTTTCCCGAAAGCACAGCACATACTCCACCACTAATTCCCCATCGGGAGAGGCCTTCCCCTTCCACTCGGCCCTCAGCAAGTCCAGGGGTCCCCTTGCTCACCTCCCATGCAGCAACCCAGAAGGGGAGAACCCTGTAGATTCTCAGGACACTTCTCTATACATGAACAGCAGGCGGGGCAGGTACTTGTCCCAGTCCTGCAGAGACTGGTCCATAAAAGTCCTCAGCATCATCTTCAGGGTCCCATTAAACCTCTCCACCAGCCCATTGGACTGAGGGTGACAGGCCAAGAACCAGGTGTCCTGGATACAAGAGGCTCAGACACATAGGTGATATCCATAGCCTGCCCTGAGAGCAAACAGGCCTCCTGCCCACCCCTGGGAAGCAATGCACAATATAGGGGAAACTGAGGCAAACACAGGATTAAAAAATTACAGAATATTTCCACTTCATCACACCATTATCTTACCCAAGATGGATGTCAGCCTGACCGGCCTGTAATTACCTCTTTACTCTTTTTAAAACTGGACAAATTTTAGCTTCTTCCAGTCTTCTGGAATTTCTCCAGTGCTTCAAGATGTATTGAAAATCAACATGAACGGCCCAGCAAGCTCCTTTGTCAGCTCTTTTAAAACTCTTGGATGCACATTATCTGGACCTGCTGATTTTAAAATGTCTAACTTTAGTAACTTCTGTTTAACACCCTCCTGACATACCAGTGGAATGGAAAAATGTTATCACTATATAATGAGATTATATCATGTTTTACCCCAGATAAAAACCAAAAATATTTATTAAACACTTCTGCCTTGTCTGCATTATTATTTATAATTCTATCACTTCCATCTAGTAAAGGACAAATACCATTGTCAGGATCTTTTTGTTCCTAATATATTTTTAAAATTCCATATTGTCCTTAACTCTGCTATCCATAGACAGCTCCTTTGTCTTCTCTTATCAATTTTCTACAATTCCTAGCTTCTGATTTATATTCATGACTATCAACTTCCCTTTTCCTATTTGTTATATTATTTTTTTGGTTTTTATAGTTGCCTTCACTTCTGCCCTAACCCAGGTCGGTTTTTAACCAGCACAGCCTTCTTCCTCGCTAATGTGACTGTGGTTTTGTGGGCATCTAGTAAAGTGTTCTTCGATTATTTCCCATTATCATTCACAATCTTCTGATTAAATTCTACCTCCCAGTTGATTTGGCTTCAGCTTTGTGAAGTTGGCTCTGTTAAAGCTCCAAGTCTGTATATTACAGGTCTGGACTGTATTCTGGTCGCACATTATAAATGTGATCAAGTCATAGTCATTTCTACCTAAACTATCATTAATTTTCAGTTCTGTGATCGATTCCTCTCTATCTGTTAGGACAAGGTCTGATGCAGAATTCCCCCACATTGGCTGCAATGCTTTTTGAATTAGGAAATTGTTATCTGTAATGTTTAAAAATTTGAGGAACATTTTAGTCCTGGTAACATGAGACCCCAGCAAATTGAATTCCTGTGTGATTACACAACTTGCTTCCCTCCACATTGTAGACAGGTGTGTAAGGAAGCTGCCATCCTGTTCCCTAGTGTGATTTGGTTGTCTGCAGCACAGATGAAGTAATGCCCCAACGTGTGCTTTATCTGTCAGGACATGGAGCCATAGGTATTCAAGACAATTTTCCTCTGAGTTATGAGTGACTCAGAAAGAGGTAATGCCATTTTTACACAGAGTGCCCCTCCCCTTTCACCCATTCTTCTTACAAATGTTACACCTCAGTCCCCAGAAAAATCATGGAGCAGGTTCTCAAGGAATCCATTTTGAGACACTTGGAAGAGAGGAAGGTGATCAGGAACAGTCAACATGGATTCACCAAGGGCAAGTCATGCCTGACCAACCGGATTGCCTTCTGTGAAGAAATGCCTGGCTCTGCGGATGTGGGGAAAACGGTGGACATGAAATACCTTGAATTTAGCAAAGCTTTTGATATGGTCTTCCACGGTATTTTTGTCAGCAAGTTAAAGAAGTCTGGGTTGGATGAATGGACTATTAAATGGATAGAGAACTGGCTAGATCATCGGGCTCAACGGGTAGTGATCAACAGCTCAATGGCTAGTTGGCAGCTGGTCACAAGCAGAGTGCCCCAGGCATCAGTGCAGGGGCTGATTTAGTTCAACATCTTCATTAATGATGTGGAGGATGGAGTGGATTGCACCCTCAGCAAGTTTGTGGATGTCACTAAGCTGGGGACAAGTGCAGAGTCCTGCACTTAGGACGGAAGAATCCCATGCACAGCTACAGACTGGGGACCGATGAGCTAGGCCGCAGTTCTGCAGAAAAGGACCTGGGGTTACAGTGGATAAGAAGCTGGACATGAGTCAGCAGTGTGCCCTGGTTGCCAAGAAGGCTAATGGCATATTGGGCTGCAATATTAGAAACACTGCCAGCAGATCGCAGGAAGTGATTATTCCCCTCTATTCGGCATTGGTGAGGCTGCATTTGGAGTATTGTGACCAGTTTTGGGCCCCCCACTACAAAAAGGATGTGAACAAATTGGACAGTCCAGCAGAGGACAACAAAAATGATCAGGAGGCTGGAGCACAGGACTTATGAGAGGCTGAGGGAACTAGGCTTGTTTAGTCTACAGAAAAGAATGAGGGGGAATTTGATAGCAGCCTTTAACTACCTGAAAGGGGGTTCCAGGGAAGATGGAGCTAGGCTTTTCTCAGTGGTGGCAGATGACAGAACAAGGAGCAATGGTCTCAAGTTGCAGTGGGGGAGGTCTAGGTTGGACATTAGGTGGTGGAATCTCCATCCTTAGAGGTTTTTAAGGCTCAGCTGGACAAAGCCCTGGCTGGAATGATTTAGTCAGGGTGGGTCCTCCTTTGAGCAGGGGGTTGGCCTAGATGACCTCCTGAGGTCCCTTCCAACCCTAATATTCTATGATTCTCAGGTCTTTAGGTTTAGATGTCCCCCCACACTTTGGGTTTACCCAAGTCCCACTTCTGGGGTGCCTCCACTGGTTCATATCCCAGGACCCAGGCTTAGTCCCATAGCAAACTCTTGGTCCGTGCACACCCCAAAACCTTTTCCTATAAGCCTCCGCTCCATCCACCTGGCTGTGCGCATCTGTCACTCTGGGACCAAGGAAGGAGGTGACACAGTGGAGCCAGTCCGTAGGGCTGACCAGGTTCATAGTGCAAGCTTGCCCAAAGGCTGTGAGATAAGAATCAATATAGCCCTCTTCTAAGCTGGAGCAACAATTTGTACAACCTAGGCTTCCCATGCACTCTCCCCACTTACCCACTAATGGGAACTCTTGTTCTTCTGCTTCTCTGGAACCAGGTCCTGCTGTCGCTGCTTTTCCTGCTCTGTCCAGTCTCAGTCAGCGCACTGTCATCTGTGGTCAGCCTGGCTCAGTTCCTCCCACTGCAGTTCCTTCGCTTTCAACTCTCACTCGTACGCTGCAGCTCTAGAGATGCGGAATTGGGCGTGAGGACGCCCTGCTGCTGTGGCTGCTGCCTTCATCACCTTGGGACTCACACAGACTTGGCTCTTGGTCTGACCATCCACCTCTGGCTGCGCCTTGTGTAACTTCCCACCTGAACCCCCTCTGCAGAGCTTTGTGATGCTCCTTGTGGGATTGGTGCCATGGCCCCAACTCTGGTGCACTTTGGGAAGACCCTTCAGTGAGTTGGACCCTAGGGATCTGCCTCTTCCTCTAGGATAAACCACGCAACTTCGCCAGGGCCTCTGGGCTTGCAGACTCCTGCTTCACCCCGTGAGCTGTGGGCAGTGAGTCCAGCTGAGCCAGATGCCTGGGAAAGGCTCGCCCACTCTGTAGGGACCCTGCACCCGCCAGCATCTGTAGCAACACCAAGCAGCCTGTCTGAGCAGAACAGGCTTCAGTGCCTGGGTGCTGTGTGGGGAGCCCATAGGTTGGCCCAAAGAAACGAAGGGTGAGACACCAACCCACAGTACGGGGGAGCCTGTGCACGGATGCACAGCCAACCAGCTGAGCTGCTGTGGGCTCCACTTCTGCTCCCTCCCTGTCCTTGTCCTTCATCTGTCAGTGCCAGGCAGCCCCAAGTCTTGCCAAAGGCCCACAGTCCTCCTCCCGCAGAGCCCTGCATCGTCTCAGCCCTACCTGCCAGAGCTTCTCATTTCGCGTCACTTGGTTGGTCCTGGAGGCTCCTGTTATCTGGCTGGATCCTCCACTGGGCTGGGGCGGTGTCAACCCAGCCTTAGCGCCCCAGACAGACCATGACACCCTCCTGCTCTGCCCCAGAGCATTTAACCTTGCTGCACCCCAGGGCAGCAATCCCTCACCCGGTGAGTTAATGCTGGGCACAGCATTCATGCAGACATTACAAGAAATCACCCCTTTGTGGTAGGGAGCTGGCGTGATGTCACGGGTGGGGGGAGGTGGTACTGGGGGTGACATGATGGGGTTGCTGGGAGGCCTGGCTGTGCATGGGGACAGTGGCTAGAGGGTAGGGGTGGAACTGTCTGGCGGATGGAAAGGCAGATGTTGGCAGTTCCGGGCCCAGACTGGCCCTGTGATTTGAGGGCAGGAGGCAGGGGCCCCTCCTAGGTGAAATGGAGCTACCCCCATTAAAGAGCCAGGTCATCTGGACCCAGGCCTTCTGCTAGTCAGTCCCTGCCTTGGTCTCTGCATGTGAAACTGGCTGGCCCGGCCCCTCCACCACAGCCCGTGCTGCAATGTATTCCCACAGCCTCTCTGACCCACAGGATGGGAGGGCAGGAAGCTGGGCCATGGTGCTGTTGAACAGCCAGGACAGGAAGCCGCCACCCAGACCTGCCATGACACCTTCACCCACCTAGCCCATTCCTACCCATGGTGTGGGGGGACCTGCACAGACCATTAACCCTTGACACACTGAGCAGGCCCCATTTACACCACAGCCAAAGGGGGCAGTGAGCCTGAAGCCTTCTGGGGCTCTGCAGGGCAGCAGTCTGGGTCCCCGGCTGCCCCCTCCTCCCCATGCAGCAACCCCCAGGGAGGGCACCAAGGCAGCTAGACTTGGGGGGGGGCACACAGGAAGCAGTGGGGGGCATGCACCAGCCTCAGGGGCTTTCCCACCTCAGTGCAGCTTCCAGTGCAGGTGCAGTGGGGACCCAGTTGCAGGCTGCCAGGATCAGTGTCCTGTGTGAGTTGCTCCCATGGCCAGTTCCCCTCCTCTGGGCAGGGTGGATCACCACCCTACAGCCTGTAGAGCAGGGGTTCTCACCCTGGGGGCCGTGACCACTCGGGCTTGCAAGGCTATTATGAGGGGGGTGGGAGCTGTCTCCCCCTGTGCATGCGGGTAAGGCTGGCATGGCATGGGGGAGGGGGTTTGTCACAGCCTGAAATACTTTCAGCGGCGGTCCCAGCAAAAATGTTTGAGGCCCTGCTGTAGTGTGTAGCCTAGGGTCAGCATCCTGGGCTGGGACCAGCAGAACCATGCTCCATTCCTGGCTCTGCCCAGGTCCCAGGGGATGACCGTGGGCCAGTCGCGGCCCTGCCCAGGTGCCAGCTTCCCCATCTGGCCAGGGAAGAGGCTCCCTGCTCCTTGGCCAGGCCTGGTGGCAGCTGCTGGCCACAAGAGCCAGGCAGTGGTGTCCCGCAGGGTAGGGGCTGCACCCTGAGCCAGGCACAGTGGGCTGGACACAGGCGGTGCTGAGGGGCACAACCATGGGCCCTTCCAGCCCCACTCCACCCTCACCCCACCTGGGGCCCTGCCATTGTGATTGGCTGGCTGAGGGAGGGCCAGCCAATGACATGCAAGCAGATTCCCCCCCCCAATGGGTCTGCTACATTCCTCCAGGTACCATGGCCCTTCCTGGCTCTGGGACAGGATCTCACGCCTGCCCCAGGGGCTCACCCCACCCACACAGCTGCATTGCCTCAGTGCCAGCAAAGGGCCCACCCCCACCCCGCTCCAGGGGAAGGACAGCGACTGCTCTGCAGCCCCAGGCACACTCAGGGGGGCCTGAACAGGGAGACAGGAGCTAGGACAGCTGGTCTGACAACCCCCCCCGGGTTCCCAGTCGCCTTGGCCACACACCCCTGCACCCCCAGCACACAGACAAGCAGAGCCAGGTCCGGAGGTGCAAGAGCAGCTTGGGGAGACTGCAGGCAGCACAGGGGGCACTGCCTACAGAGCCCAGCCCCAGCTGTTGGCAGAGGGCCCAGGCCCCATAGCCCAGGCTGCCTTGTCCTGGCCCATATAACTCAAGAGCATCTCTCCACAGCCCACACTCCATGCAGTGGCAGAGAGTTCCACAGGTGAGTTAGAGGTCATACAAGTCGCTTTTCAGCTCTTCTCAGGGGCCCTTTGGTTGCCCAATGGCCCTAATACAACGATCCTCACTCCTTCAGAGAATCAGATGGTTACAGCTGGCAGGGACCTCAGGGGGTATCTAGTCCAAACCCTGCCCAAAGCAGGACCAACCCTGACTAAACCATCCCAGCCAGGGCTATGTCAAGCCACAGCTTAAAAACCTCTAAAGATGGAGATTCCACCACCTCCCAAGGTAACCCATTCCAGTGCTTCACCACCCTCCTAGGGAAAAACTTTTCCCTAATGTCCAACCTAGACCTGCCCCACTGCAACTTGAGACCGTTGCTCCTTGTTCTGTCATCTGCCACCCCTGAGAACAGCCTAGCTCCATCCTCCCTGGAACCCCCTTTCAGGTAGTAAAGGCGCTATCAAATCCCCCCTCATTCTTCTCTTCTGCAGGCTAAACAGGCCTAGTTCCCTCAGCCTCTCCTCATACGTCTTGTGCCCCAGCCCCCTCATCATTTTCATTACCCTCCTCTGGCCTCTCTCCAATTTGTCCTGTTTCCTCCCCAGCCCAGCCATTCTGCCTAGCCCCCCGCAGGCAACACCCCCCTCCCCCAGTGCCACTGCCAGAGGCTCACGGCCCAGCAATGACCCAGACCCTGCTCCACTTGGCTCCCCAGGAAGTGGCCTCAGGCAGCTCCTGAGGACACAAGCTGGGGGCAGGCAGCTGAGCTGGCAGGTGCCAGGCCACCGAGGAAAGACCATGAGACGCCCGCCCACAGCCTTTGACGGTGCCACCAGAGCCATCGAACACGTTCCTTTATTGCACTGACAGAGGGGCCTGGCCCAGGGCGCTGGCAGCGGGGCCGCGCTGAGGCTCAGAGTGACTGAGGCTCTGCCTGGGCCATGTGGGAGCCAGGACAGAAGCACTGAGGGAAGGGACAGCGAGCCCCAGTGCAAGCAGGCGGTCAGTGCATGGCCTGCCAGGGGCAGCCCGGCCTGCCAGGACAGGACCCTGCCCGGGCGAGCTGTGTTTGGCACCCGACACACAGGAAGGGACGGCCTCCGGAACCAGCAGGGCGCCTGGCAGGCTCTGCAGGGGCTCGTTACAGTGGTGCTGGTCTCGTTTGCCTCCAGGCTGCACGGCTGGGGCAGATGCTTGTGCTTCTCACACAGGCTGCGCAGAGCCGGGCCAGCGTGGAACATCTGGCCCAGGCTCCAGCGAGGTTGGCCTCGGTGCAGCTGTAAATGCTGGTGGAGTGGGGGGATGACGGGGGTGCTGGTGCTGCTGGAGGGATGGGTGAGCCACACGTCAATGCAGTGGGCTGTGGGGGTCGTTTGCAGGGATTTCCAGGCTCAAGAGTTGCCTCCTTCTGCAGCCCTGCCCAAGAGCTGGCAACAGCAGCGCAGGACACGTGGCCCATCACCAGGCTGGAGCAGCCAGAGGAGTCTCAGCGCTGAGGACCCCGGGCAGGCGCAGCCTCTCTGCAAGCCACCAGCTGGGTGCAGGCCATGGGGTGAGTCCTTGCAGTGCCCAGGCAGAGGCAGGAATGGCCTCCCACAGGCCCCAGACAGTTTACCTGAGATTCGAGTTGCAGCCAGGTTGCCTGGCTGCCCCCAGCGGAGGGGGGTGGGAGGGGACAGGACCCCCAGGCAGCAGCAGTTCCAATGGGGGGTCCCCACACAGAGTCCTGGCGAAAGGGGCAGGGGACTCGGCAGGACGAGGCCAGCCTCAGGCATCAGTCCTGGCGCTGGCATCCGGCGGGGGCTCTTCTCCAGCTGCTGCAGGCAGAGGCTGCATCACAATGGGTGTCTGGGTCTCTGAGGGGCAACAGGCTCAGTGAGGGGCACGGCACGCAGGGTGTGACCCACTGCCACTGCGGGATCCCTCCCCACCCAGCCCCCAGCCCGGCCCTTGGCACAGCCCCGGCGGGAAGGGGCGCTCAGGGCACTGACAGCAAACCCAAGAAGAGGCCGCAGGAGCAGAGAGCAGACCTGCCAGCACCAAGGGCTACTGCTGGGCCAGGACGGTGAGTGAAGACGGAGGGGCACCATCAGCCAGGGCTGGGATGGCAGGGGGAGGCCAGGCTGGGGTGACAGGTGCAGAGGGCAGCACTGAGGGATCTGGCAGCAGGGCTGACACTGCTCAGCCCTGTGAAATACAAATGCAGCCATCATCCCCTGAAACACTGCAGCCCCCCTTCCCGCACAGCCCCCCCACGTCTGACCTTTCCTGCTGTCACCCTGCAGGAACCTGGTGACCCCCCCACAATGCCCATCCCTGGCTCCCTCCAGCTCTGCTGACACAGTGGCAGAGTTCCAGCCAGGCTCGCTAGGCCCTATGTACGTCAGACGTCAAGACCCAAAACCTGACTGCTGCAACCATCCAGCTCGCGGCCTCAATCAGGCCACAACTACCCTCGCGCCCCACAGCTCACCTTTGCCCACTGCAGTCCCAGTGCACGCAGGGTGGTGTGAACCAGCAGGGGGTCAAGCCGAAGGATGGCCTCCCACACCCCTGGCCCCAGCTGCTCGCACCCAGGGGCCTGTGAAAGGGCTGGGAGGGCACTGCCCACTAGCTGGCTGTGACGATGCAGGAAATTTCTGCGATGCTCTTATGAATGCCATGCTTGGTGGAGACTTACTGGATGAGGGGGGTGCAGCAGGGTTAAGTGCTCCAGGGGCAGAGCAGGAGGGTGTCACAGGACTGTCTGGAGTGTAAGGCCAGGCTGACACCACCTGAGCCCAATACAGGATCCAGCCAGACAATGGGAGAAGCCTGAGGACCGAACAAGTGACAGTGAAATGGGAAGCTCCAGCAGGCAGGGCCGGGGACACCGCAGAGCTCTGCGGTAGGACGACCGTGGGCCAGGGTGACCCGAGGCTGGGACAGGCACTGGGGCTGCCTGGCACTGACAGACAAAGACAGGGAGAGAGTGGAAGAAGCTTGGCTGGCTGACTGCGACAGCATGGCTGACTGGGGAGTGTGTGTCTGTGCAGCTCCCCCACACCGTGGGTAGGTCTCATCCTTCACTTCTCCGGGCCGACCTAAGGGCTCCCCACACCCAGAGCCCTGCTCTGGTCAGACGGGCTGCCCGGCGTCGCTGCAGATGCTGGCAGGTGCAGGGTCCCTGCACAGCAGGCAAGTCTCCCAGGTGTCCAGCTCTACTGGACTCACTGGGCAGAACTGCAGAGTAAGGCTGGAGCGTGGGGCCCAGTCTCAGGGGGGTGAGACAGTGTGGGCGACCCATGGAGGGAGAGCTGGACCCCTGGAAGTCTGGCAAATCCTGTGACAATGGCACCACACCAGGCACTAGAGGGGCAGGGCACAGGTGTGGGGCGCCAGCCAGCCTCCTTGGCCAAAGCCGAAAGGCGTGGCACCCATGCCCAACCCCTGCTGCCTGTGCAGCTGTGAGCGGCCATGATTGTCTCTCTCCATGCCTGCCTGGGGGCCCGGTGACACACGGGGGGGGGCTGTGGCAAAGCACAGCTGGGGGAGCGGGGGGGGGGGGAGGGGACACCTGCCTGGTGCTGGGCTCCCCTGCTGGCCACTGGAAGCACTATCACCGGGCCTCCCGGACACTAGCTCAGCCGGACACCCCTCCCCTGGGCTCAGCCCTCACCCCGACACCCCTCCCCTGGGCTCAGCCCTGCCCCGCAAGGCAAGGACCCTCCCGACAGCAGCTGGGAGCCGCAAGAGCAGGACTGGGCCGGGTGGGTGGGGAAGCAGCGCAGGCCCCAGGTCGCTCAACTCCCCCCAGCACCGGGGTCTCAGCCAGCAC
Organism: Mesoclemmys tuberculata; assembly: GCA_007922155.1. Lineage (NCBI taxonomy): Eukaryota > Metazoa > Chordata > Testudines > Chelidae > Mesoclemmys > Mesoclemmys tuberculata. The sequence goes on from ML675706.1 coordinate 1,825,983, forward strand.
CTGCTCTGCAGCCTGCCCTCACATAGCCTCACGTGCCAGCGGCCCCCAACGTCAGGCCCATGCCCATGGCCCTGCTCCCATGTGGCTGCCATGCCTCCCCCTGCACAGGGCAGGAGAGCACAACCCACGAGAGCTCACTGCCCTGCCCCGTCCCTTCTGCAGGACCTGGCACAGGCTGCCCAAACACTGCTGACCTGCAGCCAGGAGGGGCTTCGAGGCTGTCAGCGAGACCCTGGCCAGGCAGTGGGAGTGACAGCGGCCAGGCCACACGCTCCAGTAGGCAGCACACCCTCCCTGCACCGCACTGGGCAGCAGGGGCACAGCACAGGCGAGACCTGCCAGCATACACGGCAAGCCGGGGCAGAGCGGAGACCCTGGGCCGATGCCCAGTTCTGCTCCCTCCACTAGCTCTCGCTTTTCCGTGCCTCCCCATCGCCTGTCCCCCCCACGCTACCCTTCACCAGCTGGGCTCTGCCTCTGCGGGTTTCCCTGCACTCCAGCTGCTGCCCGCAGCCTTTCCCCGGGGTGAGCGATGCTCAGACTACGGGCATGCCAGGGTTTGAGCTGGGTCAGGTCCTGCTCAGCTCCCCTCTGGCAGCAGGAGCATGGTGCAAGGCAACACCTCCTCCTCACCTTCAGCCTCAGCTTGGATCTGGGCCTCCAGGTCCTCCGGGTTGACATACTTGTAGGAGTCCTCGTCCTCCGGCGGGCGGCACTTCCCGCAGCAAAAGCAGCAGCAGCAGCAGCAGCAGCAGCAGGTGAAGATGCCGCAGCACACGGCCAAGGCCTGGTGGAAGGGAGCCCGCAGATCAGAGAAACCATCTTGCCTGCCCTGCACGAGGCAGGGCTAGCTACAGACTAACCATCCCCAGCAGACATTTGTCTAACCTGCTTTTAACAGCTGCCCATGACAGACTCCACAGCCTCCCGAGGCAACTGACTCCAGTGTGTAACTACCCTGACAGCGAGGGTGTTTTTCCTGATGTCCAACCTAAACCCCCCTTGCTGCAATTTAAGCCCATTGCTTCTTCCCTGATTAAGGAAAACAATTTACCACCCTCCTCTTTATAACAACCTTTTATGTACTTGAAGACTTATGTTCTCCCTCACTCTGATCTTCACCAGACTAAACAAACCCAAATTCTCAATCTTCCCTCAGAGGTCATGTCTTCTAGACCTTTAATCCTTTGGGTTGCTCTTCTCCAGACTTTCTCCAGTTTGATCACATCTTTCCTGAAGTCTGGCACCCAGAACTCGACAGATGGGCCTTATCAGCATGGAGTAGAGCAGAAGAATTACTTGCTTACAACACTCCTGTGGATGCAGCCCAGAATGGTGTTGAGTTTTCCTTGACCCCGAACCGCAGTTCTCTTTCCTAGGCAGTCATTTCCCATTTTGTGCAACCGATTGTTCCTTTCTAAGTGGAGTACACACATTTGTCCTAACTCAATTCCATCCTATTTATTTCAAGTCACTGCTCCTGTTTGTCAAGCTGGCTTCGAATTCGAATCCTGTACTCCAAAACACTTGCAACCCCCCCTCCATTTTGGAATCATCCGCAAACTTTATAACTGTGCTTTCTATACCATTACCCCCATCGTTTGTGAAGACAACAAATAGAACCAGGCCCAGGACAGATCCCTGCAGAACTCACTTGATAGGCCCGTCCAGCTAGACTGCACTATTCATTGCTACTAAGGATGGTTTTCCAACCAGCTGTGCAGCTACCATCCACTAGTTTCATCTAGGTTACATTTCCTAAGTTAGCTTATGAGAAAGTTATAGAATCATAGAAGACGAGGGTTAGGAGGGACCTCAGGGGGTATCGAGTCCAAACCTTGCTCAAAGCAGGACCAACCCTGACTAAACCATCCCAGCCAGGGCTTTGTCAAGCCACAGCTTAAAAACCCCTAAGGATGGAGATTCCACCACCTCCCTAGGTAACCCATTGCAGTGCTTCACCACCCTCCTAGGGAAAATGTTTTTCTTAATGTCCAACCTAGACCTCCCCCACTGCAACTTGAGAACTCCTAGGTCTGTCACCTGCCACCCCTGAGAACAGCCTAACTCCATCCTCCCTGGAACCCCCCTCAGGTAGTTAAAGGCTGCTATCAAATGCCCCCTCATTCTTCTCTTCTGCAGACTAAACAAGCCCAGTTCCCTCAGCCTCTTCTCATAAGTCTTGTGCTCCAGCCCCCTCATCATTTTTGTTGTCCTCCACTGGACTCTCCCCAATTTATCCACATCCTTCCTGTAGTTGGGGGCCCAAAACTGGACACAATAGTCCAAATGTGGCCTCCCAGTGCTGAACAGAGGGGAATAATCACTTCCTTCGATCTGCTGGCAATGCCCCTACTAATGCAGCCCAATATGCCATTAATATGCCCAATATGTACTTGAGACAGTATCAGAGGCCTTACTGAAGTTGAGATCTCTCATATCTGCCACTTTCCCCTTATACACAAAACTTGTTACCCTGTCAGAGGAGGATATCAGGTTGGTTTGACATGATTTTGTTCTTGACAAATCCATACTGACTGTCACTTATCACCTTATATCTTTTAAGTACTTATAAATTGATCATTTGATTATTTGCTCCATTATCCATAAATGACTGCTTCTTGGAGCAGCTAGTCCTGGAACCGCCAAGAGAAGAGGCAATTCTTGATTTAGTCTTAAGTGGAACACAGGATCTGACCCAAGAGGGGACTATAGCTGAACCGCTTGGTAACATTAACCATAACAAAATAAAATATAACACACCTGGGGGGCACAAGGGGGAGAGACACCAAAGCAGCCCACCATGGTAGCATTTAACTTCAGAAAGAGTAACTAACTTCCTCATTATTGTATATTTCAACAGAAATTAAAAGGTACAGGGCCAAAAGTGAAATTCCTCCAAGCTGCATGGAAACTTTTTAAAGATATCAAAATATAGGCTCAATTTAAATGTGTGCTCCAAATTAAAAAACAGTGAGAGGACCAAAAAAGTGCCACCGTGGCTAAGCAAGAAAGTAAAAGAAGCAGTGAAAGGCAAAAAGGCGTCCTCTAAATGTGGAAGTTAAATCCTACTGAGGAAAAGGAAAATGAGCATAAACCCTGACAAGTGAAGTGTAAAAATACAATTAGGAAGGCCAAAAAAGCATTTGAAGAACAGCTAGCCAAAGACTCAAAAAGTAACAGCAAAAAAAATTGTAAGTACATCAGAAGCAGGAAGCTGCTAAACAATCAGTGGGGCCATTGGACAAACGAGATGCTAACGGAGCACCCAGGAAGGTAAGGCTATTGCAGAGAAACTAAATGAATACTTTACATCTTCAGCCATGAAGACCAGTGCAAAGGAGATACCCAAACCTGAGCCATTCTTTTTAGGTGACAAATCTGAGGAACTGTCTCAGACTGAGGTGTCAGAGGAGGTTTTGGAACAAATTGATATATTAAACAGGAATAAGTCCCCAGGACAGGATGGGATTCATCCAAGAGCTCTGAAGGAACTCAAATGTGAAACGGCAGAACTACTAACTCTGGGATGTAACCAGCATTTAAATCAGCTTCAGAACCATACGACTGGAGGATAGCTAATGTGACGCCAATTTTTAAAAAAGGCTCCAGAGGCGATCCTGGCAGTTACAGGCCAGTAACCCTAACTTCAGTACCAGGAAAATTAATTGAAACTACAGTAAAGACCAGAATGATCAGACACAGATGAGTATGATTTGTTGGGGAACAGTTAACATGATTTTTGTAAAGGGTAATCATGCCTCACCAATCTCTAGAATTCTTTGAGGGGGTCAACAAGCACATAGACAAGGGTGATCCAGTGGATAGAGTGTACCTAGATTTTCAGAAAACCTTCGACAAGGTCCCTCATGAAAGACTCTTAAACAAAGTAAGCTGTCATAGGATAAAAGGGAAGGTCCCCTCCTGGATCAGTAACTGGTTAAAAGGTAAGAAAATGGATAGGAATAAATGGTCAGTTTTCAGAATGGAGAGAGGTAAATAGGGGTGTCCTCCAGGGATCTGTACTGGGATCAGTGCTGTTCAACATGCTCATAAACGATCTGGAAAAAGGGGTAAACAGTGAGATGGCAAAATTTGCAGAGGATACAAAACTACTCAAGATAGTTAAGTCCAAAGCAGACTGTGAAGAGTTACAATGGGATCTCTCAAAACTGGGTGACCGAACAACAAAATGGCAGATGAAATTCAATGCTGATAAATGCAACGTAATGCACATTGGAAAACAATCCCAGTTACACACATAAAAAATGGGGTCTAAATTAGCTGTTACCACTCAAGGTAGTCATTGTGGATGTTGAAAACATCCACTCAAGTGCAGCAGCAGCAGTCAAAAAAGCTAACAGAATGTTGGGAATCATTAGGAAAGGGATAGGTAACAGGACACAAAAATATTATATTGCCTCTATATAAATCCATGGTACTCCCTCATCTTGAATACTGTGTGCAGATCTGGTCACCCCATGTCAGAAAAGATATATTGGAATTGGAAAAGCTAGAGAGAAGGGAAACTAAAATGATTAAGGGTTCAGCTTCATATGAGGAGAGATGAATAAAACTGGGACTTTTCAGCTTGGAAAAAGAGACGACTAAAGGGGGATATGACAGATCTATAAAATCATGACTGGTGTGAAGAAAGTAAATAAGGAAGTGTTATTTACTCCTTCTCATAACACAAGAACTAGGGGTCACCAAATGAAATTAATAGGCAGGTTTAAAACAAACAAAGGAAGTATTTCTTCACACAAGGCACAGTCAACCTGTGGAACTACTTGCCAGAGGATGTTGTGAAGGCCAAGACTATAACAGAATTTAGAAAGAACTAGGTAAGTTCATGGAGGATAGGTCCCCATCAGTGGCTATTAGCCAGGATGGGCAGGGGTGCAAAACCATGCTCTGAAGTGCCCCTGGCCTCTGTTTGCCAGAACCTGAGAATGGGCAACAGAGGGTGGATCACTTGATGACTTTCTGTTCTGTTCATTCCCTCTGAAGCACTGGCTGCTGTTGGAAGACAGGACACTGAGCTACAGGGACCATTGGTCTGATCCAGTATGGCCATTCTTATCTTTCCAGGTACTGAAGTTAAGCTGACTGGTCTGTAATTCCCTGAATTGTCCTTATTTCCCTTTTTAGATAGGTGTTATATTTGCCATTTTCCAGTCCTCTGGGATATCTCCTGTCCTCCATGAGTTCTCAGAGATAATCACTAATGGCCAGACATTTCTTCAGCCAGTTCCTTAAGCATTCTAGGATGTATTTCAAAAACCGCTGCCTACTTGAAGACACCTAACTTGTCTATCTTGTAAGCGTATGTCTACAATCTCAAATCAGTTTGTTAGGTCAATTTACGGCCACATTATCCTCCTTCTGTTGGTGGTGTGCATCCAGGAATGCTTCCACTAACTGAAGAGGGGCATGGAGGGGGACTGAGAGCCAGGGATCTCAGATCCACGCAGCTCCCTCCTGGGAGCCCAGCGGCTCCCCAGGCTTCTTACCTCCCTGCTCCCAGCCAGCAGCGAGAGGGAAGCTGCCCAGGGCTTCTCACCTCCAGTAGGGAGATCCATGTCTGCAGCAGGGACCCCGGGGGCAACAGGGCTCCCAGCAGGGAGTGGAGAGCCTGGGTGGCAGCCTGGCTTGGAGTGGAAACCAAGCCTAACTCTTAACTTGTTCTTTCCCTATTGTAGCCTCAGATCCTACCCCATTTACGCTGATGTTTCCTTTGTTCAGATCCTACCCCATTTACGCTGATGTTTCCTTTGTTCAGATCCTACCCTATTTACACCAATGTTCAGATGAGTGTGAACTCCTACCTCTACCATGATGGATGGCTCAGGGCCTGGGTACCGCACCCAACCCAGTCAGGGCAGCTCAGAGCCCAGGAGATCTCTCCCTTTCACTCCACCTGGAAGCCTCAGCCCCACAGCTGGAGCGGCTTCCCAGCAGAGAGCTCAGTGCTGGGGAGTGGCCATGGCCTCTCAGTGGGAGCCCTAGAAGCACTGAGGGCGGGTCGGAGGGGCTGTGCAAGGCAGGCAGCAAGGGAGCAGGTGCCTACCTTGAACCACCATTTGGACATGAGGAAGTAGTACTTGACGCTCTCCTCGCCGAACTGCTCAGCCACGTAGAGCCCCATGGAGCCGTACTCATCATAGATCCGCCGCTTGTTCTCATCGTTCAGCGTCGCGTTAGCATTGTTGATCTCCTTAAACTTCTCCACTGCCTCGGGATTATCGGGGTTCTTGTCTGGGTGGTACTTCAGGGCCAGCTTCCTGCGCAGTGCAGGGGAACAGCAGGGCTGAAGAGATGTCCCAAGGAGGCACACATCCTCCGCCCTGTCCTCCTTGATCTCGGGGGGAGGGGAGGGGGGAAGAAGGAGATAAAGAATCCTCCCTTCCTTTTCACTGGGGCAGGGAGATCCTGGATCACATGGTATGATTCTGTCCCATGCTGGGGAGCAGAAGCACCTTTGGGACAGCATGGTGTGTCCCCGCCCCCAACACCCCCATCCTTGCAGTCCCAGGGTATGGATTCCTCTCCAGACACGGGGTCAGAGCCCTGGAGTGCGCACAGCCAGCATGTGCATGGAGGCAAGCTGCGCAGTGCTCCCACTTGGCTGCATGGACTCTCTGTCCCAGAGTTAGAGGAAGATCTCCCAGGGTCCAGCAGCAGATGTGCAGCCACAAGGGGCCCATGTGAGAGGCTGGGGTCACTGGGCCCAGCAGAGGGGCTTAGGATGACCAGATGTCACAATTTTACAGGGACAGCCCCAGTATTCAGGGCTTTTTTTTATATAGGTGCCTATTCCCCCTACCCTGCCCCGATGTTTCACACTTGCTAGCAGGTCACCCTACCTGTAGGCTTTCTTGATCTCCTCTGAAGAAGCCCCCTTCTCCAGGCCCAGGGCTCTGTACAAACTCTCCCCAGACCGGGACATTTTCCGCTGGGGTCGGCTGTGATCCGCCATGTTGTTCTGTATTGAAAGGGAGATGGGGGGGTGTAAGTCTGCAGCCCTCACAGTAAGTCACCATGGTGCCCGAGTGTAGCAGCCAAGGGGCGATGCCCACACCTTGCAAGTTGCAGCCATGACTCTGTGGGGCAGAGCAGGCCCAGCAGGACTGGCCGGACAGTGGAAGCTGGGAGCAGGGCCAGGCAGCCTGCTATTCCAGCTCCCCAGAGCTAGCAGCGCGGCCTGTGTCACCCACTCCAGGGACAACTCATCACAGGAATCCAGGCAGGCAGCCACATGTGTGCTGGGCAGCAGAGCAAAACTGACCCCTGCTGCCCAGCTGCCCTGGAGGAGAAGCGAGGGGAGATGGGGGTCCCGGTCCATCAGAGGGCCTGCATTGCAGAGCTCCCTGGATGATCATGCATCCTATGCACAAGCCAGCTCTCCTGAGGCGGCCATGAACAGCACTCCCATGCTGCAGCCAGCACTCACAATAGCAGCAAGAAAGCAAGGAGTGACAGATTTCCAACAAGCCCTGCATGCAGCACCTGGCTTGGGGCCCCCTCCTGCAAGGAAGGAAGGCTAGGCCAGCAATGTCTGCAGCTCCCTTCATATCAACCCTTCCCCCTCAAGTGCACCAGGCCCCATGCAGCCCGACACTGGAGACATGGCCACATCAATGCCAGGTGCAGCCACGTGCACAAGCCCCCTGGGCACCCAGCAGCTTGGAGTGAGGGTGCCCCCAGCCTAGACTCTCAGCCCACGGGGGCAGTGTCCTCTGGGCAGGCCCAACTCGCTGCAGGCGTGCCCCTCACAGCAGTTGCTCTGCCTCCCCTTGGCTCTCTCAGCGCTGGCTGCCAATGGCCAGCACCGCCCCTCCTGTCTGCCCAGGAGGCGCGCCCCATCCCCAGGCAGGCAGGCACGGGGGGGCCGAGCCCACCCTCCTGAGAGGATGAGCGGCGTCTCCCCAGACAGACGCCCCACCTGTGCGCCCCGCCGGAGCTCCGGGGAGCTCCCCAATAAGCAGCGGTCAGCTCACGCTGCCCCGGCCCAGAGCACGGGCGGGCCGAGCGCGGGAGGGGGCCCGGCGCACAGCGCCCCAAGGCAGGCCCGGTCCGGCTCCCCCAGCAGCAGGAACCAGGAAGCGGAAGAAACGGGCCAGACAGGCCGCGAGAGCCCAGCGGGCCGGGGCCGGGGCCGGGGCCGGGGCCGGGGCCGGGGCAGCCCAGCAAGCCGCGCTCCCCCGAGACCGAGACCGGCCAGGCCGGCCCAGAAGGGCCCGCCCGAGCCGTGCCGCCTGCCGCCGCGCCCAGCGCCCGGGCCCGCGTTGGGGAGGGCCGGGCGGGCGGGCGGCGCAGGAGACGCGGCGGGACGCTCCGCTCCGGCCGGGCCGGGCCCTCACCCGCTGCTTGGCGGGGCCGGCAGCGCCGAGCACCAGGCGGACACGGCCCCGCGCTCAGGG
>ML675706.1:1834415-1851693 GCA_007922155.1 Mesoclemmys tuberculata
GGGCCGGCAGCGCCGAGCACCAGGCGGACACGGCCCCGCGCTCAGGGAGACCCGGGCCGGCCCCGCGCCCCCCGGCAGAGCCGGGCTAGAACCTACCGCGACGGCGGGCGCATGCGCAGAAGTGCCCCGGCGCTCCAGGCACGCGCAGCCCGAGTCCTGCGCAGGCGCCTTGCCCCTGACCGGCGGCGCGCAGGCGCAGACCCGCCCCGCCCGGAAGGAAAGGAGGAGGCGGGGCGCGGCGGTCCGTGCAGAGCCTTTATTGCCCGAGCAAGCGCCCCGCCCCCGCCGGCCCGAGCCGAGCCGCCCCTCCCCCGCCCCGGGACCGGAGCAGAGGGCGCTGCAGCGCCCGGCCCACGGCGGGGGCCCGGCCCCCGGGCTGTGTGTGGGGGGGGGGGGGGGGGCCGGTCCCCCCCCCCCGCCCGGCCTTGGCCCCTCCCCTTTTCCCGCCCCCCCCCCCCCCCCCCCGGGCCAGAGCAGATCAGATACAAAGGCAAAGCCTGGCCCCGCGTGCCACCGCGGCTGCATACACCCTGGGGGCCACTCCCACTGCTGGGGGGGGGGGGGACCAAGAGAGGGTCCTGGCTCTGCCCCTGCCCCCGGCGAATCGGACACGGCCCCCCCCCCCCCCCCCGCCCAGGACTGTTTGCCCAGCATGCGCACAGCAGGCCGCAGTCTCAGCCCTGCACACTGGCGGGTGCTGCTGGGCAATGTCCAAATGCCCACCTGCCCCATGTGCAGGGCCCAGTGGGAAGTAGCACCCCATTTAGTCACACGGGGCCAGTGAGGCCGGCCAGGAGAGGAGGCAATCCTGCAGGGGAGGATGGCAGGCAAGGACCATCCTGTGAGGTAGGGAGGAGGCAGCAGCAGCAAGGCTGGCAGGCAGGCGGGGAGGTGGAGGCCAGCGTGCAAGGTGGGGAGGCCAGCTCAGTAGTCCGTGCTCTCACTCTCACACCAGGCTGAGGGGGCGTCAGTCCCAAAGTACCTGTCTCCGAAGTTACCTAAACACAGAAGGAAGAGAGTAAGGCACCCAGCAGCAGCCGACCACCCACCCATGACACCACGCCCGTCACGCCAGCCCCCTCACCCAAGAGGCGGCCCCAGGAGAATTGAACCATTGCCTCACCTCAATCTCCCCAGGGTCTCTATCCCCGCCCAGCCCTGCCAGAGGCACAATACCTAGGAGGAGAGCTGCAGCCACAGAGCAGGGACAGGCCAGGCTGTGTCCCCATGCCCCCTTACCGATGCCGGGGATGATATGGAATTCCTCATTGACCTTCTTGTCCACGGCCGTGGTGATGATGCGGACGTGGGGGAAGGCATAGGCCACGGAGTGAACCCCCATCTCCGCCATCAGCAGGGACAGCAGGAAGATCTTCTCCTCCTGGACATCGTGATCCTGCAGCACAGACAGCGGTGAACTGTCCAGCACCATCACGAAATGCTCAGTGCTCTCAGAGCAGTAGCCCCCTACTGGAAACCCCACCCACCAAGCCCACTCTCCCCAGGCAGCCCACCCCGATTCCCAGAGGGTGGCAACAGTCCAGGAGACTCACCAGGAGGACACGCACAGCCATCATGGCTGCAGCCCCCGTGGACACAGTGCTGTCCATCAGGATGACATAGTCTTCGCTGATCTCCTTGGGGAGCCGCAGATAGTGAAGCTGAAAAGAGGGGAGACAGGGCTCATGGAAGAAGCCTAGTGTGGCATCCTGGGCCCACCCCCCGCAGTCCCCTGGGCAGCTCTCACCAGTGGAGCAGGGTGACTGCTGCAAGAAGAAGGGCTATGGGGAGGGGCGTGATGGGTGCAGCGAAGAGGCGGACAGGGCGGAGCTCACCTCGGGCTCCCCAGTGTCATGGTTGGTCTGGATCAGGATCTTGCCCAGTCGAATGTCTTTGCAGACAGCAGTGAGAGCCTGCTCCATGGTCTCCCCTGCCCGCAGGATGGACACACCTGTGATCTGGGGGCAGGGCCAAGACAGCATCCAGCTTACATGGGACAGGGCAGCAACCCACACAGCAAAGCAACCGCCCCCCGTATCTCAGATCCCTGGCCAGGGCAGCACTTCCATCCCTGCACCCCATCTCTCACACTGCCTCCCGCCCACACTGGGGCAACATCTTCCAACAGTGCCCCAGCCCTCACACTGAGCAAGGCCACCCTTCCCATTCTCCAAAACTCTGGGAAGCCTTGTCTCCCCCTCCTGCAGCGTGAGAGAGTGTTGTCTATGTAGAACACTTCTCTGGCCCCCATCAGCACGGCATCCAAGAGCCTTGCCCTCTTCTCCCAGTGCTACCGGGGGGAACTGACCTCACAGAGGCTAAGGGACTGGCCAAGGACACACAGGAAATCTGTGCAGAGCTGGGAATGGAACCCAGTTCTCCCAAGGCCCAGGACTGGAATGGCCACTAGGCCAGCCTTCCTCTCAGCGTTCTGGGGGGATTTTCCCCAATCATCTCCAGGGAGGTGCTGGCCAGTCTCACCCGCTGCCTGTGGAACCGCTTCCCTTCATACACAGTCCCCTGAGGAGTCTCCACTGTCACTGGCTGCAGAAGAAGAGAGGGGCAATTAACATGGTGAGCAGACCCCGAGCCAGGCTGCAGCACGGCAAAGGCACAACCACACATAGCAAAGGGCAGGGCCTGTGCCATGAATGACAAGAAGAGGGGCGGGACACCAGGGAAGGGGTGGGGCCAGTACAGTGAGTGGCAGGCAGGAAGGGCGGGGGCTGTACATCGAGCAGCAGGCAGGAGGGGTGGATCACATACTTTGAGTGGCAGGAAGGAGAGGGCATGTTCAATTAGCAGCCTCATCAGGCGCTTGGAGTAGAAGATGAACTCATCCCTGGTTGTGTCCTTGTTCCTGTTGGAGAAGTGACACACAGATGATAGCAGGGTCCAGGACCTGAGAGTGAAGGTACCCCAATTCCAGCCCCAGCCCAGTGCAGAGGAGCCCAAGGAGAGGGGATGGGGGCAGAGAAAGCAGGCATGTTGGGGAGAACGTTCTGACACTCCCCATCGTGAGCAAGGGTCTCCCAGACAGCCACGGTGGATCCATGCACCCCCAGCACCAGGGGCCTCTCACCTCTCCCCCCTGGGGGTCCCAGGGCATTGAGGGGGCCTGGCCATAACCAGCCCCTGGGCAAAATAATGGAACAGCTCATATGGGCCTCAATGAATACAGAATTAAAAGTAGAGTGATATAATTAGGGCCAGTCAACATGGATTTATGGGAAATAGAGCCAGTCCTTCTGAGGAGATTACAAGTTTCGTTGATACAGGTAAGAATGGCGATATTATATCCTTAGACTTCTGAAAGGCATTGGACTAGGCACCATGACACTAAGTAACTAAAATTATACAAGTTCAAAATAGCACACATTGAACGGATTAAAATCTGGCTAACTGACAGGTCTCACAATATATCTTTAAACAGGGCATCATCATCAAGTGGGTGTTTCTAGTGCAGTCCCACTGGGATCGGTTCTTGGCCCTATGCTATTTAACATTTTTATCAGTGACCTGAAAGAAAACAAAATCATCTCTGATATGATGAGGGGAGTGGTAAATAATGAAGAGAACAGGTCACAAAGACAGATCCGGATCACTTGGTAAACTGGGCACAAATGAACGATGGCTAAATGCATTTATGCTAAATGTAATATGGCTACATGCAAATATACTGATCTAGGAACAAAGAGTGCACGCCATTCTCACAGGATAGGGGACTCTATCCTGGGAAGCACTGACTTTGGAAAAGATTTGGGGGGAGTGGGGGTAATCAGGTGAACATCAGCTCCCCCGTGTGACACTGGGGCCAAAAGGGCTAATGTGATCCATGGATGCATAAACAGGGGAATCTCGAATAGGCGTCGAGAGGTTATTTTACCTCCGTACCTGGCACTGATGTGACCACTGCTGGAATACTGTGTCCAGTTCAGGTGTCCAAAATTCAAGAAGGATGTTGATAAATTGGAGAGGGGTCAGAGAAGAGCCACAAGAATGATTAAAAGTTTAGAAAAGATGCCTTACAGCAAGACACTCCAGGAGCTCAATCTATTTCATTTAGCAAAGGGAAGGCTAAGGGGTGACTTGATCACAGTCCATAAGTAACTACATGGAGAACAAATATTGACAATGGACTCACCAATCTAGCAGATAAAGGTCTAATGTGATCCAATAACTGGAAGTTGAAGATAGACAAAGTCGGACTGGAAATAAGGTGTAATTTCTTAAATAGAGTAATTACCTATTGGAACAACTTACCAAGATTTGTGGTGACTTCTCCATCACTGACCATTTTAAATCAAGACTGGATGTTTTTTAAAAAGATCTGTTCTGGTTTGAACAGGAATTAATCAAGGGACGTTCAATGGCCTGTGTTCTACAGGAGGTCAAAGACGGTCTCAGTGGTCCCTTCTTGTCCTGGAATCTACTAATCCATGAGCAGCGGAAGGGTTAGCAGAGCAGAAGAACCAGGACTGCTCTCCCCAGCTGGGCACAGATCTAGGAGCCAAGTCGAGGGCACAGTGCTGCATAAAGGGGAGCACAGATCTCTGGCCTGGACATTGCACAGCCAAACCAGGCTGGCTTGGGCCCAGCTCAGAACAGTTACGTACACACAGCCTAGGACATCCAGACGGCCACTAGGCCAAGCTGGACCCAGCCCTGGGCACATCCCAGCACCTCCAGTGTCTGGGGAGCTACTGGACAGGTCTGAAGCTCTTGAGCCAAGAGTTACTTACCTGTACAGAACTGGGGATCTCTGAGGTGTGTCACTATGGGTGCTGCACCAGAGGATGCACATGTTCCTGTGCACATTGGATTGCAGATTTTAGTCAGTGGTGGCCATAGGTTTGTGCCTGCACCCCCAGATGTCCATGTGTCCCAGTGCAAGGAAATATTGGGAAGGACGGACCTGCTGCCACCATTTACTTCTCAATTATGAAGCCCAAAGAGACTCCACTGCAGAGGGAAAGAAGGGTGGCAGGTGCAGCAGCCATAGGGACAAATCATCTCAAACAACTCTGGATGCTGTACAGGTAAGTAATCTCTCCTGCTTCAAGTACACGTCCCTATGGGACTGCACTGTAGGAGCCTCCCACAGTGTCACAATGTGGAGGGGGTGCTCAGGTGGCAGATCCACCACCAACATTAAAGGCCGTATCTGTCCTGAGAACAAGCGTGACAGCGTGGTACTTGGAGAACATGTGAACAGGGGATCTGGTTGGGGCCCAGCAAGTGTCCACAATGGGTGTGTCTTTAAGAAGGGCTATCAAAGTGGCCTGAGCCCTGGTGTAATGGGGAGGCAGTCACTCTAGGAGGGAGATGCACCCCAGCAGCTTCATAACAAGCTACAATGCATCCAGAAACTCACTTTGAAAATCTCTGAATAGAAATCAGCAGTCATATCTTTCTCTCTGCAGAGATGAAGAGTCTGGGGGAAGCCCTGAAAGGTCCATTTCTAGCAAGGTAGAAGGCCAGGGCCCTTCTTGCATCCGGAGTGTGGAGATTCCTTCCTCAAGGAATGAGACGGGGGGTGAAATGCTAGTGGCTGAATGTCCTGACTGACCTGGAATTCCAAGTCGTCATATGGGGCCCAGGTCATATGGAGGTGCAGCCATGAGGGCTCCTAGCTCCCCTACCCTTCTGGCCAAAGTTATAGCTACAAGGAACAAACTCTTGAAGGAGTGGTGCAGGTGTGAACAGCAACCCCTGGGTCTAAATGCAGGGCACTGTAGGGCACTGAGAATGAGGTTAAGGCCCACCGGGGGGGGGGGGGGGTGAAAGAAGAGGGGGGGGGTTCTCCTTGACATGAAGAAACAGCTTAGATAAGACTTTCAGGAACACCAGGCATGGAATCACTTCCACTTCTGCAAGCAGGTTTTCCTCATGGCAGGTTTTCTACTGCCCAGGCAGGTGTACTGATCTCAGTTCTAACTACGAGGACCATCAAGCAGCCAGGCCTTGATGTCCTGCAAGGAGAGGTGGGATGGCTTATGGTGCCCAAGTCTCATGTCAAGAGATCTACCATGAGAGAAAAGCGGAGAGGCATTTGCAGTGAGACACAAAGATCCAGGAACCTATACGGATAGCTACTGCTTGCTCTTGTTTCAGTTTGTTCAGGTTCTTGAGAATAAAGTGCAAGGCCAAGGGATGAGGGAGGCATCCCTCATCAAGTTGCAACCACATCTCCTCCTCCGCAAAGAGCAGCATCAGCATTTGGCACTGAATGATGCTGCAGAGAGATCTACCTTTGGGAGGCCCCAGGACTAGCAGATGTTCTGAAAGACCAGATTGCTGAGTTCCCATTCACAGTCTTCGTGAAAGTGTCTGCTCAGCTAATCAGCTGCTGTGTTTTACAGGTCTGGAAGGTAGGTAGCTGAGATGTCTATAAGATGGGATATGCACCAGTTCCAGTCTTTGTGATCCTGCACTAGGGTGACCAAATGTACCGATTTTATAGAGACAATCCCGATATTCAGGGATTTGTCTTATATGGATGCCTATTACCCCCACGCCCATCCTGATTTTTAACACTTGCTGTCTGGTCACCCTAGTCTGCATGTCAGGACTGGGATCTTGCTCTCCCTTGCCAATTGGCAGTGCCTTGCTGCTCTGCTGTCCAGCACTGCACGTTGACTGCGTGGCCCTCGATGTTGAGAAGGAAGTACTGGCACAAGTAGTGAACTGCTCTGAGGTCAAGATGGTTGGCATGCAGAGATGTCTCTTGGGGAGTCCATTTGCCCTGGACTGTGGAGTCTATGAGATGGGCACCTCAAACCCCACAGGGGGCAGATGCAGAAAGAGGGCTCCCACACAAGCCTTGCAAGGATCATTCCACCAACTGAGGGAGTCGAGAGCTCTCGCAGATATGATAACTTGCTCGGAAAGACTTTTTGGCTGGGTGTGTAATAGTCCTGAGCCAGACTGAGATGTGACCTAACAGCGGAAGAGAAGCCCGTGCGGCAGGCTGTGGACTCTGGTGCAGCCTGGAGAGGAGACTGGTCACCATGGTGAACATGACTGCAGGTAGCTAGGCTCGTGTGGCTGAGAGATCCACAGTACCGCTGATGAATTCTAGGCATTGTGCCCATGTTAGGAAACACTTCTGCAGATTTAGATGAAGGCCTGAGATTGAAACAGTCAGGTCCTTGTTGGCAGCTGACTGGATCTCAAGGAAGGAGCAACCCTCGAGGAGCCAGTCATCCAGATAGGGAAAGACTGGCACAGGTGAGCTGGGACAGCAGAGGACCTTTGTGAAGACCCCCAGAGCAGAGGAAAGGCTAAAGGGGAGAACATCCTGCTGGTAAAGCTCCATGCCAACAACAAACGGTAGGATGTGCCTGTGAGATGGGATCATAGCTTCATGCAAGCATGCATCCTACAGGCTGAGGGCGACGGAGGAATTCCAGGAGTCTAAGAATGGAATTGTTGTTTCTAGGGTCACTGTGCTGACACGTTGCAAATGGATGAAGGTGTTTGGAGTCCTGATGTCCAGCGTCATTCTCCACTGCCCTCTCCTTTTGGGAACCAGGAACCACCTCTTTTGGCAAATTCTGGATTAACAGGCTCGATTGCTGCCAGAAGCAGGAGAGATTGAACTGGCTGTCTTAGAAGATTCTCGTGAGCTGTGTTTCTGAAGAAGGACAAGGTGGAATTGGGTGGAATATCCTGTTGAAACCACCTCCAAGATCCATTTGTCTGAAATATAGTCCCCAAAGAGTGCAGGGAGGCTGGATTTGCACAGAGAGATCCAGAGAAGGGATCCTCAACCAACAAGTCAAGATGGCTGTTTGGAGGAAGCTGCAGACTGGAATATTACCACTGAGGTGCAATGGGGCAGGACAGGGGACAGCCAGGCCTGCTTCTTGGAAGGGGAGGAAGAGTTCCGAAGATGAGCAGAGCCACCTGGGGACAGGGACAGGCACCAGTCAGGTGCCTTTCTCCTGCTGGCCTGTCAGGACACTCTCTGGGACGGAACGGACCCTGTTAGCCTCACTGTCCAGCCCCAGCAAGCGCCCTGCCCCTAAGCCCAGGACTGGGACTAGAAAAGCCTCTGCAGAGGCCAAGGAACAGAGTGGGACCTGTGAGAAAGTGGGCATTTTCTGTAATAGTTTAATGAAGCCTATGTGTGCCTCAGTTTCCCCTGTATTTTGCATGGCTGCCAGGGACAGAGCAGGACTAACACTGCACTCGGCAGGCGGGGAGATGTAGGTATGAAGAGGCTCAGCCGTCTGAGCCAGGAGGGGTCACTGAAAAGGACTGGCCAAAGCTGACCCATAGCAATGGAAAATCCATGAAGGCAATGGCAAGCCAATCCCCAGGACACTGACACCAGCACCAGCACTCCAGGGGCAGCCAGATTTCTCCACTTCTCAGCAGGGAAGCTGAGCAGCATCAGCTCAAGAACAAAGGATTTGGAAGGTGTGAAGGGGGGATAAGAGCTGATTGCTGGAAGGAGTCAAGGCTCTCACCTGGAACCTGACCAAGGTCAGAGACAGACAGAGCTTCATCTGTGGAGGTCACTACAGCTGGGCTGGGCTGGCCAGAATGGACGTGGGCCTTGCTTCACCTTTCATCTCTGTGCTAACCTAGGGCCTGCCTGTGCTGTTCCAAAAACGCTGCCTGAGCTGCACTGGCAATACTAGGTGACGAGCGTTGGTCCCCAAGAGTGGGCAAGTCTCCACCAGCAGCTATTGCAGGTGGACTCGCTGGGCAGAGCTCACGGGGCAAAGCAGGGGGCTGCAGGCCCCGAAGGCCAGGCTCAGGAGGCAGCGTGGGTCACCCTGGAGGAAGAGTGAGAGCCCTCGGGGGTCTGGCCTTCCAAGAGACTGTTCCGAAGCTGGGGGCATAGCACTGCACCTGTGGGTCACTGACAGACCAGCAGCCCTGGCTCACTTAGTGAACTGGGAGCAGAGAGGGAGCCAGGCCCCAGCCCTGAATCAGGGTAGATTGGACTCCCTCTAGTAAAGGGAAACGGGGCCAAAGGAAGCCCATGTTAGAAAGTCTTCATCAACCATACCTCCAGGCTGGAGGGGCCTGATCTGAAATACACCTAGCTGTGAGTGAGTTACTGGAAAAGCACGAAGGGAAACTGAGGCAGGGTGACTGCAATGCCACACTAGGCCACACAGGAGCACTCTGCAGGACTACATCCTGCGAGTAGGCCAGGCCCCCAGGGGAGAGAGCAGGAGGGAGGGAAGGAGAGGCTGGCCCCTGGGGGAGAGAGCGGGGGCGGAGGGGACATTCGGTACCTGATAATGGTGTGCATGCCGCGCACCTGCGGCGTGCTCTCGAGGACACTCAGCGACTTGGGAAGTGGCTGCCCTTGGTGGGCAGAGGCCAGGGCCGCTCTGCAGAGGGAAACAAGGGAGTGTGACCTAGCAGCCCTCTGCCCGGCATTTGCACATGCATGCACACGCCAGCCACCCAGTCCATCAGCACCACATGCAGGAAAGTGGAGGTGGCCCTGCCAAGGCCAGAGACTCAGCTCTGCCATGTTAACCACCCCGCGAGGGACTCCCATGGGCACGTGTGTGTCTGATGCCTGCACAGCAGCTCCGTCCACCAGGGGCAGCCAGGCCATCTCATGGCCTGCTCCCCAGGCTCCCTCCCAACAGAGGGCATGGAACCCCACCTCCCCCGGAACCAGTGGCATGGGGGAGGCGTGTGGACATAGCCTCGCACATGCTGAAGAGGCTCCACCCCGCTTCGAAGGAGCTGACTAATAATGGCAGGGAAGCTGCGCAAGCCAAGGGGGTGGCACAGGCCTGCCCTGCCCACCAGGGCCCCCAGTACGTACTTATTCCTCAAGCAAGTTTAGACCTAGCTAGATTAAGACCAGCTTAGACGGAAACTAGCTCAGGTGCATTCACATGTGCTGCAATCCAACCCCTGACTGACAAGGGAATTGTAATATTTGTTGTGAAGCCTAGCTGCACCTCAGTTTCTTTTGTACAGTGCTTTATTACTCACAGGGGGGAGCAGGAATTAAGCTGGCCCTCAAGCAGACACACACAGTTGGGAGTCACCCCCATCTGGGTGGAATTAAGTCATTAAGGAGCCAGCTAAAATCTACCCGAGACAAGGCAAGCTCCAGTGACTCCTGGATCGACACTCAGCTGGGAAGCTGAGTGGAGACCCCAGCTCCATATCAAAGGACTGGGAGGTGAGAGGTGGGGGCAAATGCTGGCTTCCAGAGGAAGCTCTCAGACCTGGGAACTGACCGAGGAGGTCAGACTTGGGGCTTGTCTATGCTCAAAACACTACAGCAGTTCCGTGTAGACACTACCCACCTCCCTGAGAGGCAGTAGCTAGGTCAATGGAAGAATTCTTCTGTCCACCAAGTACTGTCTATACGGGGTCTTAGATCAGCTTAACTACGCCGCTCCCGGGTGTGGATTTTCAGATCCCCTAAGCAACGTAGTTAAACTGACCGAATTTAGACCAGGCCTGAGAAAGCGAGCAAGCAAATCCAGTTCACTGCAGCTTGGCTGGGCTCTGCACTGACCGGAATGGTTTAAGCCAGCGGCTCCCAACCTGTGGTCCGCAGACTCCTGGTGGTCTGCGAGGCTACTACAGGGGGCCCGCGGAAAAGAAAAAACAAGAACATTCTGACTAAGGAAATGTACATTTTCAAATAAAAATAGTAGCACGTGGTGGTCTGCAAAATGTTCGGTGGTTGAAAAAGGGTCTGCACTCTCAAAACTGTTGGGAGCCGCTGCTCTCTGCGTCAGCCTCTCTCTGTGCTAACGCAAGGACTGCCCGTGCTGGCTTCCAGGGGACTAATAAACCCAAGTGTTTAAAAGCTGCTTGAACCTCCCTGTGAACACCTGGCGAGGTGCATTACTCCCTGCTAGGCCCAGCTCGCCTCGCTAACCAGAGCGCACGGTGTGCAACAGGAGTGCTGCAGCCCAGAGGGTCAGACCCAGGGAGGACGAGACAGACCCCTTGCAATCTGGCACACAGAAGGGTCCCTCCAACGAGACTGCTCCAAAGCAGGGCTCCGAGACAACTGGGCTTTCCTGGACCTGCTGGGTACCCCTCCCAGCCACAGCTGCTCGCACGGCTGCTGTGTATCTTGCCGGAGGAAACAGGGAGCAGCCTGCCCAATGCTCCCGACTGCGCAGGACAGAAAGCTCATGCAGTGTGGGATGCTTGGCTTTGCTGCCTCCCAGATCCATCGGGTCAGGGCCGGTAGCTACCAAGCCAGGGTGCAAGGAATTGCCCCATTGGGCTACCTGCCCCTTCCCCCTGGTGACCAGAGCCCTCCTCCCACCACAGGGAGCCCAGCGTGAGCCAGGTGCATGTGGGGCAAGGTCCTGCCTTGCAGAGGGTGAGAAGCCCTGCAGCACAGTGGCAAGAGGCTGCGGAGGCCTGGAGCCCAGCTGGGGTGACAGCAGCAGCCCCACAGGTCACACACACACAGCACTGTGGGAGGGGTCAGCAAGCTGCCGTTCTGCTCCGCTCCGGGGGCTGCAGCTCAGGGCTCAGAGACAGTTGAAGCAAGTCCCCTCCAAAGGAGACACCCCCCAAGCCAAGCAACACACGCAGGAGCGGCTAGCGTGGCAGCGAAGGAACGGAGACAAACTGTCCTCACATATCCCAGCGCAGCTTCCTCTGGTGCAGACGCCGCGGGCCGACAGGGACAAGGGAGGGCACGGCAGGGGACAAAAGAGAGACAAACGGGCGTTAGAGGACAGCAGGCGGCGGCAGCTTCCTGCTATGGACCCTGGATGCTGGGGAGGCGATGGTGGCAGCCCAACAGGGCCTGGGAGGGGAGAAGCAGCTGGGCCCCAGCCCCAGCGAGAGCAGGGAGCTGCCCAAAGCGCCTGGAGGAGAGAAGCAGTCCAGCCCAGCGCAGCCCCAGCCCCACCTACCTGCCGGAATGGGGGAGGTGGCGCTGCCCAGCCCCAGCAGCGCCCATGGAGGCCTGTGCAACCCCCAGCAGCGGCAGCACGGCAGCATCTGTGCAGAGCGCACCCAGCAGCAATGCTGTTGAGCTGGCAGCCCCCCGCGTGGGAGTGTGGAACAGGCCTACAGCTGCTGCCCCCTTCCAGTCACCCTCTGGAGGAGCCGAGCGAGCTCCCCCAGCATGGAGCTGCCCCCACGACTCAGCAGCACAGCCTGGCCCCGAGCCCTGAGCAGAGCAGGTAAGGTGAGGGGCTAGACCTGACCCACAGGCCGCTCGGCTGCCCAAGAGGAGGCCAGCAGAAGAGGCAGGGTCCAGCACGGTGTCAGCCAGATCCCAGAGTGTTTGCGAGGCTGACGCCGGGCCACCAGCAAGCTGCAGCCACTCTCCCTGCTCCGGCAAGAATGCTACACACAGCACTGTGTTGTTCCACTAGGTAAGCCACCCAGCCGGCGGCTCAGCCGCTGCAAAGCAGAGGCTCCCTGGGAGACCCCGCACAAGCTGCGGAGGGGCTGGCGCCATCCTGGGGGGGCAGGTGCAGGGGCTCCCACGGACCTTGTTGCAGGAGCAGCACCAGTAATTCTGCACACACCGTGTGCCACAGGAACCATCCGTGCTGCCCCAGCAATCAAGGGGCCAATCAACATGGCCAGGCTTTCGGCGGGGCCAGTGCTACCCACCCCACCAGTCTGTATGGCCGGGGCCCCGGCGCCATTCCCAGCCCTGGTACAGTCCGGGCTGCTGCCCGGGAGGTGGGCTGCGGCGCGAGGGGAGAGAGGTTCCGTTACTGCGGCCATCGTACCTGACCGTGATTTCACGCTGCGATGGCGAGAGCCCACGCCGGGAGGCAACGCGGTCATTACAGGGCGGGGGCGGGGAGAGAAACACAGAACATCCAGTCACTGCACGCAGTGGCCGAGAGCCAGCCAGCACAAGTCCATGGCAGCCCAGCTGCCTCTCGCTGCTGGCCACCCCCCTCCAGCCCAGCCTCTCCTCCCACCACCAGCCCTGCGAGCAGGGAAAGCCCTGGGTGTGCGCACCTCTGCCGAGGGACAGGGCTGGGCTAGCAGGGGCTGTGGGGGGCACTGGCAGGGCTGTGGTGGGGGGAGCCCAGGGCTGGGCTAGCAGGGGGCTGCGGGTCAGGACTGAGGGGCACTGACGGAGGGTGGGGCCAGGTGAGTGCAGGGAGCCTGACTGGAGAATGAGACAGTGCAATGTGGTGCCCTGCGCCAGCCAGCTCTGCCCTGCTTTAGGAGCACCCACACTTACCCTCCCAGCCCCCCAACTGCCCAGAGACACACCACCCGGAGCGCCGGGGCCCTGAGGTGGGGACAATCCTGGGTAAGCAGGAGCCACCCTCCCGCCCCAGAATGCAATGACCCAAGGGCCAGAGGCAGCAGTGACCCGGCTGGGACCAGCCCCCGACCCGGCCCGGCCCCCTCACCTTTTCCAGCTGGCTGTGCACATGCTGCACGATGAGATCCAGGGCCACGAAGTTCTCGCCGCCTGGCAGGAGAGCAGGAAGTTGAGCTTAGACACAGCCCGCCCTCTCACCCCCTGGAGCCCAGCCCCCCACTTATCCACCCCTGCCCATCCTGGCACCCCTTCAGATACCCAGCACTGCCTCACCCCCTTAGCCCTCCTCTCTCCCTGCAGCCACATCCTCCCTGACATCCATTGCCACCTGGGGCCTGGCCTCTTCCCCAGACACACAGAGCCCAGCTCCCCCACCATGCCTCCCCCTTGGGCCTCATTTTGTCAGACCCCTGCCCAGGGTCTCAGAGCCCCACATCTTAGCGCAGCCGCACCTCTGGGCACCACAATGTCGGCCACCTGCACGGTGGGTTCAATGTACTGCTCAAAGGCCGGCTTGACGAACTTGTTGTACTGCTTGATTACGCCCACAATGTCACGCCCGCGCTCCATGATGTCACGCTGCAGCCGCCGCACCAGCCGGATGTCGGAGTCCGTGTCAACAAACACCTTCATGTCCAGGAGCTGAGGGTGCAGGAAGGTGAGCACCCATCTGCCACACGGGTTGCTACCCAGCCAGGCCTGCCCCATGAAATGCAGGGCAGGGTACATGGACTCTGCCCTCCTGCCACACAACAGGGGGGGCTCTCAGGAACGGCCAGCTGGCTGCTCCCCCATGTGCACCCCAGGCCTGTCTCCCCACTCCGTTAGGGGTACTCTGCAGACAGACCAGTCCTTCCCAACGGTTCCCAGGCAGGGTCTGGCGCCAGGCCCCCGCAGGCACCAAGACCAGCTCCCTGGCAGAGTCCAGCACCAGGCCCCCAGGACAGCTCCCTGCACCAGGCCCCCCGCAGAAACCCAGGCAGGTCCCAGTGCCAGCAGGCAAACCATACCTTCAGCAAATCCTTGTTGGCAAAAGATAAAATCCCCTCGAAGACTACTACATTGGCCCCATAAATGGTTTTCTGCAAGGAGAGAAGGTCATAGCCTGCTTCAGAGACTCGTAACCCTGCCCCTGCCTCCGTCCACTCTCCCAGTGCACCCCACACCCTGCCTTGCCCCAACCCCCATCCCCACACACACTACCCATGGCCCCAGCCCTGCCCCGCTCACATGGCTGTGTACAATGAAGCTGTAACCGGGACAGGACCCCCGCCCCCACATACCCACTCCTTGCGGCGGCTGTGCGTGGTGAAGTTGTACACTGGCACCTTGACGCTCTTGCCTTTCTTCAGCTTGCGCAGCACGCTGATCAGCAGGTCAAAGTCGAAGGCGTCAGGGTGGTCGAAGTTGTACTCGTTGCGGGCAGCCAGCTCCTGCTGATCCTTATTCAGCACCTGGGGGGGGAGGGCACAGGCAGGGCCGGGGAGAACAGGGAAGAGGGAGAAGCGGTGCAGAGATGGGGCATAGGAGGGGAGAGGCATGGGGAAGTGTTGATTAAGATGAAGGAAACTCCATTGGCGAGATCTGCCAAGAGTCAACCACAGAGCCCAGTGTCCACGCTTCAAGACACAGCCCAAGCAGCTGCCCCACTGGTGGGGATCCAAGGGCTGGCTTTTAGGCAGATGTTCCTGGGCAGTGATCAGGAACCCCAACTCCACAAACCCTCAGATTCAGCCAAGCTCTGGCCACCCGCCCCCATTCACAGTAGCTGGTCAGCCTAAGGGCGGGGGTAGCTAACTGCCAGGGCCGTGTGGTGGCATGGCACGGCTCAGCCCTGTCGGGGTCCCCAGCCCTGTCGGGGGAGGGGGGCTCCCCTTTACTCCAGGGGTGCACTGGCTCACCTTATAGAAGCAGTCCATGGACAGCAGCACCACCCAGGGCACATCCAGGGCCTCAATGATCTTATTGGCCACCGTGGTCTTGCCTGACGCGCTCCCTCCACACAGGCCTGGGGAGAGAAATCAGCCCGGGACACTGGGGTTAGCCACCACCCCTGCTTGCACAGCGCCAGCCGCCCTTCCCCTCCAGGAGAGTCAAAGGGAGATCTGCATGGAGAAAACAGGACCAAATCCCAGCGGGCATCTAGGGAGGAGCCCGGATCGGGCACAGGAACCCTGATGACACAGGAATTGTCACCAGCGCTCCTGCAGCTCTGCCCACCGCCAGATCCCTGACGTGCACAGAGCCAGCAAGAGCCCACAGGGAACATGCCTGGCCACCTCCCTACCACCAAAGCACACGGCCCTCAGAGCCGAGCACAGCCCCATTGAGCCACACCCTCAGCCATGGGGTGAGCCCCCCCAGGGTATCAGCCTCCCAGCATGCACGCTGCAGCCCACACAGGCTCAGGGCCCCCGGGGGGACACTCACACACAGCCCTGCAGAATGGCAGGCAGCACGCCTGTCCCCTGGGCTCAGGGAAGCTGGCTGGGCACTGAGGAGCTGATCCCTGCTTGGGACAGCGCTGGCTCTGAGCCACCATATCTCCTGAGAACCGTC
Organism: Mesoclemmys tuberculata; assembly: GCA_007922155.1. Classification (NCBI taxonomy): domain Eukaryota; kingdom Metazoa; phylum Chordata; order Testudines; family Chelidae; genus Mesoclemmys; species Mesoclemmys tuberculata. Next base: position 1,850,242 of record ML675706.1, read on the forward strand.
AGGTAGCACTGCCCCAGACTTTGCAGGGACTCTGCCCAGGGCTAACCCCAGGCAGGTAAGAGGCCACGCGGGTCACTGCAGGGCCCGTCTTTCACAGAGCAGCCCATGGCTTGACAGAGAACGGCCGGACACTGCCCCTCCTGCCTGCTGCCACCCACTGACCCCACCCCTTCCACTTCCTATCGCCTCCTCCCCAATGCTCCTGCCCCCAATCACCCTCCACTTGCCATCATCCCCCGCTCACTGTAATCCCATTTGCCAGCACCCCCCCAAAGCGTGATCTATTCCTACTCCAGCAGTCAGGGGCTGACTCAGGAGGCCCCAGAGGGCAGGGCCTCCTTGGTCCCTTCAAGGCAGCCTGTGTGTTCATCCCCAGGTCAGCCACTGCCCCACTGTGCCCCTCCCACCTGGCTCCCTGCCCCACTGCGCTCAGAGCTCAGACTAGGGAAGGGGTAGCGCTGCTTGGAGCAGGCAGGTATGGGTATGAGGTATGGGTATGAGGGCTGCGGAGCTCACAACCCCAGTGCAGTCTCCTCTGGCAGCAAGTTCACAGCCACAAACGGCCCCTGCAGTTGGGAGCCTAGCGGACTGCTGGCTGCCTCACTGATGCTGAGCACGCATAGGAGTAACGGGCTCTCCCGTCTCCAGCTGGCTAGGAGACCCTGGCCCATCCCGGCAGACGCTGATCTGCCTGAGTTATAGATGCTGTGGCTCCCGTCTGCATTACAGCAGGCGACCGAGCCGGGCACGGAGCCACCAGCCTTTCGGGGATTCCAGCCGGCTGCAGCGGGTCTCCTTAGCAAGCCGGGCTCCAGCCCGCACATCATGCCTGGGCACCACTCCCTACGCTGGCTGCCCGCCTGCAGCAGCCGGCTCTCGGTCCTTCTCTCCAGGCCTGGGCCCAGCGGCCCCACCAGCCTAAGGGCAGGTCTTCACCGAACCTTTCGCTGGTCTAGCGGGGCTGGCTAGCGGGGCCGCCACCGTGTGCCCGAGCCAGGCCAGTCCCGCCCTGCTTTCGCCCGCAGCGTCCTGTGCCGGGAGCAGCCAGGCCGGGGGCGCGGCGCCGCTGCCAGCCGGAGTGGGGGCGCCTGTCTAAGAACCAGCGAGGGCAGGCCGCGCCCCGCCGCCCGGCACGGGGCAGCCCGGGGCCTCACCGATGACGAAGGCCTCCTTGAAGGGCGTGCCGGCCTCAGTGTACCAGGGCGGCCGCCCCGCCGTGTAGATGGTCCGCTTGCTGGTCCGCAGCAGCGGCGGCTCCGTCTTCGGCTGGCTGGCGGCCCGCTTCCGCGGGGACAGCGCGGGCGGCAGGCGGCTCAGCAGCGTGTCCAGGCAGTCCTCGCCGCTGCCGCTGCGGGCACGGGAGGGCTCAGACCGGCCGCCGGGACCCCGGACCGCCGCCCCGGCCCGGCCCGGCCCGCCTCCCCGCCGGGACCCCGGACCGCCGCCCCCTCC